>OX463781.1:42923504-43261498 GCA_949825025.1 Siphlonurus alternatus
GTTTATTTAACTATCATGATGAAAATAAAAATCAACCAAACATTATTATAAATAATAATTTAAATAATTTTTTTTAATTACTGAAGTTATGAACCCAATTATTGAATTATAATATTACCGTCTGTCTGCATGCAGTATTAACGTGTCTCAAAATGATTTAACCATTAATTTAATATTGTGTTTCTTTTTCTAATATATGTCTTACCGTGTCTTTAAGCCGGTATTACACGATACAATTTTGCATACAATTTTTCCTTTCAAGAAAATTTCATTTCCATAGAAATAAATGGAGTTGGAAGTTGTATGGAAAACTGTATGCAATAATTAGAAAAATTGTTTCGTGTAATACCGGCTTTGTAAATCCTTTCTTTTGCGTAATTAAAATTCTTGAGAACAGCCCTTGTAAAACGGAATTATACTTATCACAAGTTAAAACAAGTATAATTCATATGTTGAATTAGAGTATAATAAAGTATACTTAATTACACAATTATTATACTAGTTTTTGCTTAATTTTTATTGACCTTTATATAGCATTAAAAGTTCTTCTAAGCATATATGTTTTTTTGTATATGTACTTGGGTGAATAAAAAATAAATAAATAAAATAAATACATAAGACTAATTCTCTGACCTCAAATAAAAAAAGGATTATAAATTGAAAAACATTATTTGATATTTTACAGTTTTATTAACATTGCACTGAATTTTTCTGACACCGAGATTTCCTTGCACCAAAGATTCCTTGCACCGAAAATTCCTTGTACCGAATCTTCCTTTCACTAAGATGTCTTTACACCGTAAGTTCCGTACACCGAACGCTTACACCGAACATTCCTTACACCGAAATGTCTTACACCGAAAATGCCGGATACCGGCGCTACCGTCCACAGAGAAACAATGAACCTTCTGAAATTCGAGACAATTATTTTTTTCCGCACGCCTTTGATAATTTCTGCATTACATTAATTTAAACACCTTGACTTTCGTATTTTTGTAATAGGTACTAGTTTTTTATGTGAAGGTAAGTTCGTATCACATAGCTAGCGTAGTTCAATAAAAACATTTGACGCCCATATTACTTGCCTGAGCACAAGAATACTCTCCCTCTCTCTGACCCTTACAATAAATCCGCTCTCTCACGTGAGCCTGAGACTCGCTACTCCCCACCGTCTCTCAGCAAAGAAAGCGCCAAGAACGTGAATACATAAAACATATCTACACTCACTCGAGTTCTAACATGCTGTAGAAATATAATAAGGTTCGCTGCACACTGAGTAATTGAAAAAAATATGGCTCAAATGAAACGAAAAAATAAATTAAGAACAAAAAATATTAACAAAAAATATTAGTGGGAGTTTTAATTATGATTAATTACCAGAACTAATTAATAAAATAAATAAAATAAGCTATTTTGCATACCAATGCAGTTTCATTATGTTCTTGCAAACAAAATTCAGACAGAAAAATATCTAAAAAATTTAATTTTTTTAATGGTTAAATTTTATTGATCAATAATATAAAAAGAAAATGACCTTTTCGATGCAAGATTTGGCCACGATATTATAGCTTTATTTTCGTATGTACAATTTTTTTTTTGTAAATCGTGAATTCAAGCATCTCATTAAATTAAGTGCTGCATATTTTCAAATATATTGTAATTTCCATAACTAAATGTGATTGAACACGTTGGTATATAGAATTGACTAAAGAGTAACACAAAACATATATTACAATTTATTGAAAACTGGCAATATCATTTTATAAAATGATCCATTGCAGTGTGTTACTAGCCTTTTTGTTGGATATTTGCGATGTTATGATAGAAGAATAGAAAGAAAGGATTTTCAACATTTTCAATAAAACCCCTCATTTTCATTTAATCTTCTATATATAAAAGAAATCGTAACAACAAAAGAAAATATTATTTCTATATTGAGGTCAAAGTAATTTTCAATTTATTAAATTAATTCAAATCTTGATTAATGATTATGTTTTCTTTTAAAACTAGTATTTTCTTCGAGGTTGATGTATGCAATATTTAAATGATACAATAGAATCTGCATATTTATATTCAAAAGAAAATTAAAGTAAAGCTCACTCATCCGTATGATCATTAAAATGTATGCAGTGTTTAAATTAAAATTATTATGGAAATAATAACTTAAGATTACTTTGTGTAAAATTAATTTTAATTTTTTTTTTTTGCATTGGTTATTTCTCTTTAGTATAAAAGAATGATTATCTCTAAGATGTGCAACGAATGAATTATTAATTAAAACTCCCTCTTCTAATAATTTATATTTCTAAATATTTAAAATAATAATGAAGTTTATATAAAGTATTTTTAATTAGAAATTAATTAAAATAATGAGAAGTCTTTAATATGTTTGATAAATGGTCTAGATTTTTTTTTTTAATATTTTTCATTTTGCCTGAAGGATTGTCTATAGCTTCAAAGGAAAGAAAAAATGTGTCACTTGGAATTGCAATATAATATTTCAAAACCAAGAGATTTATTCAAAGGAAATTCAAACATTAGTATTAAAAGAATAGTGGTAGGAAATAATCATATTCCTCTCAAATTCAGCGATGATCAGTTCAGTTCAAAAGGTTTTTGCACAAGAATTTTCATGTATATGTTTTGGGTAACACGCAATTAAGTGCCCGAAGCCACCCAAAGATGCTTTGTGGGTTAACGTAACTCACAACATCTCTTTTTTAATAATATTTTTGGTTGCCAAATATTTTTCTACAATAGATTTGGTTCTTCTTTTCACCATGGCATTTATAAAAGAAAATTCTTAAAAAAAATATAAAAAAAATGATGCGAATAGCCAGGAGAAATTAATTTCGAGACTAACTTTAGCACGTATATGCTATGCCGCTGACAATATTTTGCCTACAAAATCATGACATCATATTGTTTTATGACATATGGTGAAAGACCCGTATTGTAAGAACAGAACAATAAATTTTATTATTCACACAGAGTTTATCAGGTATAAAAAAATCTACACTCAAATCAACCTTGTTATTAACTAATTTATAAAAAAATATTGATCTATATAATTATAGTGTAATCGCAATCACTAAGGTCTTGAAGAGTTGGTTGGTTGCTTGGTATTTTGGGGCAATTGACAGATTTTGGTCATGTATGCCCCCGTCTTGAAGAGTCTTGAAGATATTTAATGTAAAATTAAATTAATGTATTAACTAATAAGGTTATATTATGATAATCTATAGAGCTTGGTTGATTTATAAAATAATAATATTAAAAAAAAAACTTTAGGTTATATACATTTTGTTTAGCATCAAAACAGAGCGGGTTACATAAAATTCAGGGGCAATGGTTACACCAACTATTGAATTGCGTTATTTTTTTTTTATATATAATAGAACCCTTTAAACATGCACAATCTGAAATACCTTTTTGGTTCTGTATAAGTTACAGAACTTCAGGATTGAGATGATATAGCAAAGTGGACCCATGTTTGAATGTAAAATATAAAATTTCTGAATATTTCAGTGATGTTGTTTAGTTTGTATACAGTGTAATAATTTTGTTGTGTATGCTTGTAGAAAGGGTAAGGTTTGTTTCCAAACTTTGAATGGCGTCACAAATAATTGTGCCAAGCTAAGAGAGCTATGTGAGAGTGAAGAAGGAGTAAAGTGGGTGGTGGCAAGAGTGTGTGGGAGGGAGGAAAGGAGATTGGTGGAATTAATCCCCTGGGGAAGGGGGTGGATGACATGCAAACACCTAGCGTATAGTAATGAGAAGGAGAGCGAATATCTCTCGCCCTCTCTCACACATCCACTCTTTCCATTCTACATAGAACGCCCTTCTTCTTCTCCTTCTTGAAAACAAAGGAAATACGAAATTCAAATCTACCATGGTGAAGTGCGTGCTACGACAATTTCTTATCTATAAAATGTTCTTATTCCTTTCTTCACTATATAAAGTACAAATCTATTATCTGAAAATACGTTTTCTGCTTTTAAATTGAGTATTCTAAAAGTATATTTTCTTTTTTTTTTTTTATTTTTCCTTAAAGAAGAACATTACAGTGTACATAGTGTTTTTGTTTTACTAATCAAGATGTGGACGAGACAAAATTTTACAATTTAACTGTCTGTCCTTTTGATCAAAATTTAATAAATTCAATTAGAGCAATTTATTTACATAAAATTAAACACGTCATAAAATTGCATAACATACAGTACAGTACACCAATTCAAAATTAATTGTCCGAATATGTCTACAAAATTGGAAAATTGACTAGAATGGGAATGAGGTGTACTCAATTCTAGTTAAGATAAATTAAAATTAAAAAAGTTACATAAAAAACCCTCAAACATGTCTATTTGTATATTAAATCCAATAATAAAGAATATGTTGTTTAGTACAGTATTTCCGTACAGTATCCACAAGTTTGGATACACGATGCAAAGCTGGTATTACACGATACAATTTTGCGTACAATTTTTGCTTACAAGAAATTTTTTTTCCCGTATAAACACATGGATTTGAATTTTTCTTGAAAGGAAAAATTGTATACAACAATTAGAAAAATTATATCGTGTAATATCGGCTTAATACAATAATCTTCAGCCTATAACATAAAACAATTTTCACAGAATATGATTTAAATAAACATTATATAATTAATTATACACACATAAATACATACTGATATAATTTTATTACACTAAATATTGTATTAAATTATTCTAGATGTAATAATATTGCCGAATTATTCAATATCTTTTATACTGCTGTAATAAAAAACAAATCAAATATAACAGCTCATCGATTCTTGCAATTAAATTTTTAAATTCGATCACATTTTTTAGACAACATAATTAACTTACATTTTTTTTTTGTATATTTTCAATATACTTGCTATGTATTTCATTTTATGGTTCCTTACATATTACAAATTGTATAATTTTGTTATTATCCCTTTTAATAATACTTATTAATATGTATTATGTATGTGATCTGTTTCAGCCTCAGTCTTTTTCAGCCAAACTAATAAATTATTTCTATTCTAGGATTTAAAGGCCTAAATTCAGTTAATTTTTTCAAAATTTAAAATGTGAATTAACTGCTTATTTTCCTGTTCTATTATTTTCTCATTCTTTACTTTTATTAATAATAAATAAATAAATTAAAATTAAATTATGTAGAATTGTTTTGAGTTAATAATTTGCAACAATAAAAAAAAATAAATAAATAACACTACAAAAAAAATCTCAAAATTTGAATTCAAAGTAATTAATAAAAAATAGTAAGCAAATAAAAATAAATATAAAGATTCATTTTGGTTGTTTTAGAGTCACGTATGTTGTGCATTGTTTAAAAAAACATATTCTAAAGCTTGTTTTTCAGATGGACCTTATGCATGTATATTGCTGTATCAAATGTTGCTTGTTGATTGCTGGTTAGCATGAAATAATTGTTTTTGTTGGTTATGTTTTCATAATAATTATAAAAATAATGTATAAAGTAGCAGTAAAATAATCATAAGTAAGTAATATATTGTAATTAAAATGTTATAGTTTTTGTATTAGAACATTAGGGTCAAAAATACTTTAATCTTTGTATGATTTTGTGTAAAATTATTCTCTTATTCATTTATTTCTCAATGCATTAATATTTTTCTTTAGTACTGATCTAATATCTTGAAGATTTTTGATGAATCTCTGTAGCGGCCGACAGGGTTAATTGTTTAATTTTGGCCGGTATGTATATATAGCTAAAATAAAAACTATATATTATAGACAAAATTGAAAACAAATATTAAGATTGATTTTGAAATGCTCACATTTTAATATATTTCTTTAATAAAAAGAGTCTGTGAATAAAAAGAACCACGCTGGAATTTTCTTCTCTTATATACAATAAGCTTTTGTTATTTCACATTAAGAGCATCGCATCTCCAAAATTCAATGTAAAATTAATGAGGCTTAAAATTGTGTTAGAAAAACGTGAGTTCATACCATAGAACAACAAAATAGTTTTAAAAAAAGTGTATAATATACAATGTTGAACTTAAATGCCAAGTCTATAAGACAAACAATGGCAATGTATGTAAATCGTATTTTCTCTTCTGCAGGAGATAAGATTTTCAATACCATGTCTAGATCTTCAATATAAAAAGCAATTTAAATATAAAATCTCCTTTAGCTTATTACTTACGCCATCTTTTTATCAATGTTTGTACATAAAAAATAAAGAAAATGTTATAATATATCAATGTTGTTTTATAGTAAAATTTATGTCATAAAAAAAATAATTTGTATATTTTTTCAGATGATTTTTTTTTTTATTGTTTTGTCAATTTTAAGTACACATCACCTACCATCTGTTTGCAAGTTGAAATTGTTTCATTTTAGTGAGCGCAATCAGAGGAAACAATTTCGTCACTTTTTTGTCTCTTGAGTACAATATCTCTTGAAATATTATATTGCTGAAAGACATATAAGATTTTAAAATTAAAGCATATTTTCTTTAGTGTAGAAGAAATGTCACTAGAGACAAATGAAAAATAGAAAGAGAGAGAGAGAGAGAGTAGGGGGAGCGATGTGGGATAAAAATGGAAGTGGGAGACGAAGAGAGAAAGAGAGAGAGACTGATTCAAAGACATAACATACATGACAGCTAGTCCTAAGTCTCTCATTGCACAGCGCAAATAAGGGCTGTTAGATCAAAGAAAGTTGTCTTAACCATACATTTCATTTCCCCTTTTTTTTCTACATTTCTTTCTCTATATTTTTTAAATGTCCAAAAGACAGCAGTAGAAGCTTTATACAAGAAGAATAAGGGGAAAGTAGAATAAGGTTGAGATGCTAAATTAGGTTTCTCAAACGATCTTATGTATGATATAATGTTTTACCTTTAAACAAAGATCTAGGTCATGTCCCCAGACATATGTATGTAAGATAATTTTAAATTAACTTTTACAGGAAACAAGAGTTATATATATAAAGAATTATATAAGGATAAAAAAAAGTATGAGCAGTAAAATTAATTTCATTTTTTTTTTAAATAAAATGAAAAATATATGAGTACATTCTCATAAAAAAAATACACGTATAATATGGGGGAGCATAAAAAAGAGATTGCAATTCAACGTTTCGGATTTTATATAAAAACTGTAATTTCATGAACTAAAACAACGGAAATACAATTAATTAAGTTTTCTATTATATTTTTTTTAACTTACAGTCTTAAAGTAGTGTAACTTAATTAATGAGCTTATACATCAAATATAAATTAAATATGAAGTATAAAATTTACCTGATTAATTTAATATATAATTGATAACTGCATTACAATGTAGAGAATACTTGTACTTCTGGTCACTTGAATTATTTAATTTATTTTAACTTTAATTAAACTACATTAAAACTAGTGGTAATATGATCCATTTTAATTAAACAATTTTAACTTTATTTTAACTTAGAAAAACCTTTTTTTTTGCGTCTGAATACACTTGATATTCTCCTCCACTCCACAGTGATTTGTTTCTCATATGGAGAAATCTAGCTATTTTTTTTCTAGCGGGTTATACACTTTCTTGTGATCCACGTTAATCATGTGGTCACAGGTGTGTTTGATACGAAGCAGCAGGATCCAATTTACCTTCCAATATGCCACAGACTGTCTCGCATTTTAAGTATTAACCACAGCCTGGAAAATAACCCAGTCCAACATATAACCCTTTATAAATCAAAATTAACTTAAAATCAATTCTATCTAACAGTATTTACCATAATTTAATTGAAATGTATTACTGTGTACATCGTTTTGTAAAAATAAAATTAGGTTCTACAGATGATACGATGTTAGAAATGATATAGACAAGTGACCTAATTTTCTTATGTATAAAAACTATAAAATAAATTAGGAAAAAATAAAACTTTAATTTTCGTTTGAGAGATTTTGTTAATTAGTGGTGGTTGTTAGAAAGTACTTCAAAGATAAAAAAGAAATTCTCAGCCCAGAAAAAAAATTGAGGGAAACAAAAATAAAATTTAATTATTTTTTTTTCGCTTATATATTCAATAGAGTATCGACCTCAAAATTTTTTATTACAAAAAGAGCGTACAAAGTTAGGCCTCTCTGATTTTTTTTTAGATTTTTTATAGGCCGGGAAGTATTGCTAAAAAGTTTTACCGATGTCAAGTTTGAGATCACGCTCCTTTAGCCCCTATCTTTTTATTAAAAGAGGCATCATAGTTCCTGATGGACTCTAAAAAAATCTGAAAAAAAAAAAAATCACAGTAGGTTTTGCATCCTCTATTATCCATTTCTGCAATAAAAAAAATTTGAGGTCGATACTTTATTGGGCATTAATTTTACTTTGTTCAGATATCAATATTAAAAAGAACTACCGAGAGGAAATGTTGACACAAATTTAGATTATTTTTTAAATACTCTGGTATCAATTAACACCGTCAGATGTGGACATCAATGCTGAAATATGATTAAAATAACTCTTACAAGAATGTGCAAAAGTCTGCTTTTAAAAATGATGGCCTTAATTATTGCTAATCTATAATATAAATAATCTGCATCCTTCACTCAGACTGGCCAGGATGAATAAAAAAATGTATAAAATAAAAAAAGAAAAACGCCCCATCACGTTTTCATCACAGAGAAAGAAGGCTGAAAACATCAAACTTCCGTTCAGGGCATGAAAAATACTCAAAAATTTTATCTCATGATGAAAATAATTAATATAAATGATAATAAATTAATAAGGACGATGTCATTTTCAAAATATTGATTTTCATAACTTTATATTTATTTCATATCCAATATACTATGACAGTCCAATTAAAATCAAAAGAATTATAATTATATAAGTTTGGTGAAGCAAGTTTTAACAAATTCTTATGTCAGCAATAAAAATATTTGAGCTTTTGATTGGAATAGTTTACACCATGACTTTGTATAGAATGAAAGAGCAATGTGTGTCGAAAAATGTGTGTAACCACTATAACAATTGATTTGCAGTTAATTGCTCGATTCTTGGTGCTGGCGAACACATCGATTATATGTCGACAAGTTTAGTGATCCTAACATCTCCCCCCTCCCCTTCATGGCAACTCAGATAGATCGAACCACCAACGTACTTGCTTGTTCGTTCACCCCTGGCCTCTTCTTGGCACAGAAACAAAGGGCTGGATCGTGGGAGGGCGGACACCTGGTGAGCCGTTCTCACCACAACTCTCTACAAATGTTATTGATGAAAAAGATGCGTGCGTTTTCATAAGATCATTTTTTTCCATTGATGAAAAGAATAATATTAATGCTTTTGTGTTGTTAATTAATAAAAATAATAATATCTGTAAGGCTCCAGTTCATTTAATTGAAAAGAAGTATAGAATTTTCATTATTTTATATTTTCTTTTGTAATATTTTTGATATATTACTTGATTAAAATTTATAAATAGTTTTGCTCCACAATGAGAGGGTTGGAGTCAAAGGAGGGGATATCAATTCATATCAATATTAAAAACACACCACTTATATATATATATATATATATATATATATATATATATATTTATATATATATATATATATATATATATATATATATATATATATATATATATATATATTATTTTTAGCAATTTTCAGCAAGACTAGATTATGTAATATAGCTGATGGTTCGGTACAGAGTTAGTCATAGAGATTGGGACGTAATAACAGTAAATTAAATTAATTGAATGCGAAATTTAAAAGTAAATGTAGAGTTTGTTTTCTTAAAACTTTATATACCCCACTGGATCAATGCAAGCAAGCAGCTTGCACGGGCTAGAAAGAGGCAGTATCAGACAGAGGGATAAAATAAAATTGATATGATATTCCCTCCGGAAGTAGCCAGAAGTTTAAAGTTCCTGGACTTACAGTTTCACACATTGGAAACCCTTCTGAAAATTTTCGGAACTAAATTACAAACAGAATAGCTACAAACTTTACACTTCCGGCAACTTCCGGAGGGAATATGGTTAATTTAGGGGGCACCAGTATACTATATACTTATATAGTAACTCGTTACTGATAAATAAAAAATTGAAACGTCAGGTTTATAATGTATTTTTTATTGCAATTGGTTGAACTAATGATTTTAAAATTTTAAAATAAAAGTTTCAAACTCATTTTGTCTTAAATTTTTGTGGGTAGATTAGTGTAAATGAACTTTATAAAATATTTGCAACTACTTTTACATACTCTTTAGTTATAGTTTTAAAAAAGAACACAATTTCAACATTCACTTTATTAAAAAAATAAAAAAAGTTACTTTTTTAATAAACTTTTTCTTGTTTTTTAAATTGCTGTAAATATTTTACATATAAAAGTTCAAATGAGAATATTGAGCCGAGCTATCGGTAGTAAAAACGGCATGTCATTCCGGCTGCGGTTTGGACTGCGGTGGTGCCAGCAAACGGCCCTTGACAAAACTTGACAAAGAAGTGGCTCTAATTACATCCTGAGCCGTCACGTGCCGGACGGTTGGTCAGCCTGCACGCGTCACTCACATCAGCTGACCAAACACGAAATGTTTGTGTCTGAATTTCATTATTAATTTCCCCCTCTCGTTCAATGCAAAATTGTTTTTCACCCTTTTTTAAAGTTTTTTTTTAATTTATTTCACCCCTTTAGGTTTAATTTCAAACAACTTTGTAACATAAACTAATATAATCTTACATAATTATTATTTTGATTTTTTCATTTTTAAGTGTTACTATTTGTTTTGACATTACAATATGTTTAATCAAATTTTATATTATTTCAATATAATATAAAATATGTCAGTATATTTCATTGTTATTTTTTTATTTAAACGAAAAAAAGAAAAAACATATTAAAATTAATTAATTTTAAGCAACTTGTATTTGTGGACATAATTATCTAATATTGTGTTTAGTTATGTACAGTAATTTCTGAATTTTAAAATTATTAATACAGGGCATAATAATATACCTGGAATCTAAACTTTGCATTTGAAAGGGTGGGATGCACTGTTCTTTTTCAGTCTTGGAAGGGGGGTAGTTTAGGCGGGTTTAAAACTTCCTGGAACTTTGAGGGGGGTTACTAAATCACCCTCACAATTGCGTATTAAAGTTTATTGAAGACTACCCCCGAGTTGAAATAAATTTCACATTTTATTCGCTATTAAGCTCTCTCTTCGTTTAATTCCCTCCTATTTTGCATGTACCATTTTAGAGGAAAAAAATTCTCTCCTCTATTCATCCTCACTTTGAGCGAGGAGGAAATAAGATGAGTTTTGAGGTAAAAAGATTAAAATTAGACGTACACTTTCGTAAAGGATGAGTTAAAGACGAAATATTTTAACTAGGGCCATGTCTTCTTTCACAAGTATGTATATGTTTCATAATCTAACAAACATATTTAGTTTACAAAAATGAATCCTCTAATGTATTTTTTTTTATCTAAAATTTCACAGTTGTTCATGGCACAATGGTACTTATTTGGTACAATGATACGTTTTTTTCAAGTAGAAATTTACGAAATATATTTTACCAACATTCTGTTTCGTAATAAAGTTGAAGATTTTTATTTTTCATTATTGAATAGATTATTGAATATATACGAGCCAGTTTGTAGAGTGTGTTGTACTCTTCGTAAGTTGAGTGTATAGAAAAGTGAAAGAGCACACATAGAAGAGAGAAAGAGAGAGAGAGCGAGTTTTAGTTTAGTATATAATATAAAGCGGTGGAAGCTGAGGAGATGGGGGCAACAGCTTTTACCAAAGAAAATAAAACAACAAAAAAGTTTAAAAAAGTTGGTAGGTTAGACTCTCTAGATCATTAAGGATCAGTTAACCAATAGAGAGAGTAGGTGCTCTCTCTCTCGATTCTAATTGGCTCGGAGTCATTAATCATCACTTCGTGTAAATCAAGCACTACCTCCGCTTGACGTGGTGGTGCACTCACGCTCGGGAAAATAGCGAACGACTCGCTCGTGTCAACTTCGCACTTTGAAAAAAAAAAAAAAAATTAATGGATGGGAAAATTGATGGTGTCGTATACTGTACATTATATATTGACATGAGTAGACACTTTATTATAATTTTTTTATAAGATATTTATTTTTAAAATTTTCTTACAGTTTTTCAAACTTTCTATTTAAATAAACATTAATTGAATTTAAAAATGTTTCATTTCAAATGTAATGGCATGTTTTTTAAAATTTATAAAATAAAATATATATTTTTTTATGCTATATAAGCAATGATGTAAATTATTCGTTGCTATAGAGCTCCGAGTTAATAGTAACTATAATTAATATTACATAAATTATTACTATTACTGTTATAAGTAATATATACTGTTATTTTGAAGCCATCTATGAATATAAACCACATTCTAGTATTAACATAATATTGAAATCATTCCACACACATACGTATTTGTATAATAAGCTAGCAGTTATGTTCATTATGTTACTAAAATCTTTCATAATTGTATTATCTTATATATTCTCTTCGTTTTCATTAACATATAAAATTATAATAATAAAATTACATTTATAATTTATACTGTATTATATTTGCTTAAATTTTATTTGAATTAATTACTTTGGAATTTAATTAATCATTTCCTCTTTTAACTTTAATATCAAGTATAACAATTGACGTTTACAGAGCGTCACGTAACAAAAAGTTTTAGCCAACCTTCTATATTATTACGAATTTCAATACTGTTCGACTACAAACGATTGGAATGAGAATGTATTTGACCATCACACATATTGGGTTACATTACATTTCAAAAGAACTTTTGTCAGTCAAAGTCTGCATTTCTCTCTATATTCTAATTATAGAAGCGGTATATTAATCCTCTCTACTACCATTAACTCTTTATACTTTTAATTACAAAACTTAAACTGTGTGTGAGGAAAAACAGAGAGGGATGAAAAAGAGCCCACTGTGGGATAAGAATTAAGTAGGCAGTGAACCGACGAAGAGATTTACTTTAAAGTTGCTGTAGGATAAGCTTTAGTCAGAGAGAGAGAGAGAGAGAGAGAGAGAGAGAGAGAGAGAGAGAGAGAGAGAGAGAGAGAGAGAGAGAGAGAGAGAGAGAGAGAGAGAGAGAGAGAGAGAGAGAGAGAGAAACCCTAAAACCCATGAGCAATATTCAATGTGTTTGCATCGCCCCCAGTCCATCAAGTTTCATATTGCTGGTGAGATACTTAAAAAACTTGATACTAGAGTTAAGATCTTTAATATTAAAATCTAGAGCAGAGAGAGAAGAAAAAAAAAAATGGGAGAGCTAGATATTTAAATTTATACTACATCGTTAGATTAGATATAATATTATTAAAGAAATAGAAAATAATATATTAAAAAATATTGACTAAATATATTTTTTTATATGATTCACAACCCCCATCTCATTAAAATCCACTTTAAGGCTAAACTTTCGTTTAAATAGCCTCTCCTACTTGTGTGATCGTTCAATTTCTTATTCCTTCTTTACGCTTTATCGACTATTGCTTTTGATGCGATTTCCATACCACGTTTTACTTTTTTTTCTTTTTTTTTTTTTTACCTTCCTTCATCCTTCTCCTTTTAAAAACCATAAAAAAGAAGTTTAAAAAGAGAATTTACGTCGGCATAAATCACAGGTTTATATATATAACGTACTACCAGCAAAAGCACACTGCACTATCTTGATGTACATCTTTGGAAAGCTGCACTTTTTTTGTTGATGTTGTATTAGGTGATGGAATTTATGTTCACATATCATTGGAAAGAAGCATTACATTCAACGCTAAATATTTTATATTCATGAAAATCCTTTTTTTTTATTATTTATTTATAGTTTACAATATTCTTTAAATATATTGAATAGCAGTATGAAAAAAAAAATCCTACTATTAAATATTATTATTGTCGTAAAATTTTTTAATATTTTTTTTTGTTGCATTTAAAATAAATGCAGGTGCTTGAGGATGGTATTCTATTCATATGAATAGAATGCGAAGTATGCAGTGGCACTATTTCTCCAAGCAACTTGCTTTTTACTGTAATAGCTACAATATGTTAATGTACAAAGCAGAATCACCCACCTTATGTCTACAGTAATCTTATGTACACTTTCCAACTGTTAACTTAAGTGCAGTCATGAATCACCAAGTGCAACTCATTTTTATAATGCACTACATTTCCATTTATATTATACATTTTTTTTTAAATAAAAAAATATATAATACATTTTTATATTTTATCATCATTTTGTTCATTACTTGAAAAGGTTTTTATTTATAAACAAATATAAATTATTTATAAATGTAATAAAATATTTATAGAGTAATTTATAAAATGAGTTTTTATTTATGTTTTTTAAGAGAAAACTCATAAAATGTCTTTGTATTTGAGTAAAAAGGTACAAAACCGGACCAAATATATTGCTGGATTTTTGTCAACACTTTCATCTAATTTAATTAATGACATTTTATTGATGAAGCTGATCACTAAATCTTATAACGGCAAGGTAATAAGTAAATAATGAGTTGCCTAGTTCCAAAACCGGCAATATGCATTTTCAGTAAGGGTTAATTTCCTGGTAAAAAAATTGGGATTATGATCTTAGTTAAAATGCATATTGCCGGTTTTGAAAGTAAGCAAATCCCTATATTTTCAAAGAACCATTTTTGGGAAGTCTATAACCAAGTTGCTGAATTTTTCAGACAGTTTATGCAGAATTTTTAATTTTAGAAAAATTGTAAATCTTCTTGGAAAGTGGGGCAAATCTGTATCAAATATTTTTACTATTTTTTTTATTTGCTGAATTATGTAAGACAGTTTGATCTTCATAAGTTTATTACTTGATATATTTTCATTAATTATAATAGCTAAATCGTAGTAATAACTTGTATGTTACATCTTTGTATAAATCTTAATAACTTATATACGACGGTATTTTATAGTTAATCCTGCTCCAGCAAAACTCAATGCAAGTTCTTTTTTACCTATGAATTTTAATCTTATGTAATATATAATCTACTATATATTTATTAATGTAAAACATAAGATAACATGCATGAACTAACAGCATTAACTAGTTAGTGCTCTAACAATAAACTTTGTGAACAAATGGAATAATTTATAAATAAACAGTAAATAATTACTTTGTAATTAATTTATGATGGGGTAATGAAATTATCTTATTTTGCTACATGAATTTTTATTGCATTACTTGCAAAAATTACATAATTAATCATGTCATAATTATGCATGAAGTTATAGACTTATAATTTAATATTGATTTTTAGTATTTGGTGAAGTTGCGAAATTTTATTTTTATCTTTTTAAAACTATGCTGAACTAAAAAAAAAAACAAAAAACTATGAGATGAGAGTAGTTAATGGAAATATATATATATATATATATATATATATATATATATATATATATATATATATATATATATATATATATATGCAATTAATTGTTACATTCTTAGCAATTAAATAATTAAATCAGTGTAATTTTTACAGTGTAGTTCACGTTTTCTTCATAGATTTGAAGGGTTTGAACAGATAAAACAATTTGACACACTTGAAATTTAATTTTAATATGTAAGGTTTTCTTACAACTTTGAAACTATTGCAAAAAATCATGTTAAACTATAAAATAATCCAATATGACTTTTGCTTTCCAAGCAAAAATCATATTGAAAATAACAAAACTTTTCTACATTATTACTTTTATACCTCAGTTCAGTAAAAAAAAAAAAAAAAAAAAAAATTAATATAAAATTTCACACTTCTTATATATATTTTTTTTGTTACTACTAAAACTTTTTTGAATAATTTAATTCATAAAAAGAAATTACTAGATATAATAAAATTATAGTACAATTTTGATGCAGAGGTCATAATATGAGATAATATGTAGATTGTTGCTCATAACTAAGGCGATTCACGCGTCTGCAAGTGCCATTGTAAGCCTAACAGTAAGCGTCTGAGTATTTCCATGCTGGTGTGAATAGAAAGAGACTTCTGCCTTGCCCCCTCGGATTATGCAAGAAGCCAGTAAGAGATAGCAGCCAAGTGAGTGAGAGCCTAATGCAAGCTCGTATGGAAATTGAGCAAATTTTCACTTACAAATGCAGTAGCCCTTTTTTTTTTTTTGTAGCTAAGAGAAAAAGGAATGAAATAAAAGTGTAAGAGATAGAAGTGTTTGAGATAAAGAAGAGATGGGAGGGGGATGGAGACAAGAAATCTAGGTCTTATTATAACGAGGAGCAACTCAGCATATTTTTTATAAGTAAGAAAATAACAATGAGATTTTACAGATGTATATAGAAGAAGAAGTAGTAGAAACGATGGTACAAAGATTAGGGTGATTAACAAAAAGCAACAAATTTTTTGACTTAAAATCCGAAAGTATATTAATACAATTTATTTACAATTTTAAGATATTCAAAGTTTATTTTTATTTGTAGTTTTAGTTTCTGTAGTTAGTTAGTTTAAAAGATTGCAATTTATTATTATTTTCCTTTCAAATTAGGACTTAAACTCCAAGAAAATACATTTCCTAAGGCTTAAGAAACGAATTAAAGTTCACATAGTTTTCAAACTATATAGACGACAATTTAATTTTAGTTTCTTGAAACTCCAGCAAAATAAATTTGACTCTGAAAGGATGATTTGAATTTGGATGATTTATTTTTTAACTTTTATAATTTTTCCTCCTAATCAGCTGATGATTAGCAATATATTTTTCAATATCATCAGCATCATATATCAATTTAAAACAAAATTTAAACATTAAAGTTAGAAAAAATATTTATGATACTTTTTTGTCCAGTGTGTATATATATATATTTATGGTTTATGTTACAAAAGAATTAATAATATAAATTTTTATAAACGAATATATAAAGTTTAAAGAGAAATATTTTTTTTACCACACTTTGTATTATAAAGCGGATAAATTTCGTTCATATTAAAAAAAGAGTGCTTTTGCTTTAAACAATGCAAGTGAGAGTAAGAAAAAGAGAAATTAGAAGAGCGGAAGCCGCAAGGCTTGTTTTAAATCTCTACGCTACTAATTAAACATGACAACTAATTGTTTTCAAAATTACTTTTTTTAAAACAAAAAACTGAACTGTCAGTTCCATACGTTAATTTTTATGCTTTTAAAGTTTTTTTATGATTTTGACATCACACTATTAGCTAACTTTTCACCACAGTAAATTATGTGCTCATGAGAAAATTCATTAAGGGAAGTTAATTCTGGTGATTAGTTAAAAATAACAACATAATATAAAAGTATAAAAGATGCAAGCAATTTTAATACTTAAGATCTTTGTAAAGTTAAATATTGTAAAAATCATAAAACGGCTCCCATATTAACTAATATATTTCTTTTTACCTAGTGTACAGGTTTATGAGTTTTCTAAATTTTTAAAACTTTATTACAATACTAAGGATTTTTTTTATCTTTGTAAGGTTACCTGAAGATGCATTTTTTATCAAGTGTATTTTTTTTTTGCAGTTCCAATCTTACATTTAATTTATTTTAAGGTTTATGTTACACTGAAATGCAAGTCAGTAACAAACCATCTTGAAAAAGGAGGATGGACCATTTGAAACTTTAAGTAGACTAGAATGTTACACCATGCAGGCACTTGACGCAGTGGTATGTGCCTTTGATTCGTAATCGGATGATCGTGAGCTCAATCCCAGGCACTGGAAAACTTTTCACAAGCGGCGGTTGCTAAAGAACACACACTCGTACATCCGGGAGGTGATTGATAGCATCCTCCATCAATTGCCGACCATCCTGACTGAGGTTTCCATGGTTTCCTCAGTCACAACTAGGCGAATGCTGGGATGGATTGCTTAGACCATGGCCGCCCCAGTTTGAAAGGAACTCACAAAAGTCGGGTAAACGAAGAGCTAGGATGTTAAATTCAGTCACTTAATTGTGGCCAGTACCCTACAACAGGGTTCAGTTGAAGCAAAAAAAAAAAAAAAAAGTTACGCTTGGATTACTGATGTTTTGCTTACCCGTAACCCGTACAAAGGTAAAGATAATCCTATAGCATTTTCTTCACATAAAAATTCTACAATATCGATGCCTACAGGCAACGAATTGATGAATATCGCATTTCATTCCTCCACATAATATCGTCTTACTGTCTTGTTTTTGATGTGATTTGTTTATGTTCTCTAATTAATTAAAATAACAATATTGGAAGACTAAATGTACTGATAAAAAGTAGGAGAATTCCTAAATATAAAGGAGGGAGTCTTTTCAATTCTAAAAGAGCAAGGTTATAGCATTAAATTTAAAAAACAAAAAAACAATATTTATCTATAAGCCAGACTGTTAACTTTACTAGGAATACTATTTTTTTTAACTTCATAATATAATTTTTTTTTTATGAATAATATTAAAAAATTTGAATATATTATTAAAATTAAATCAATAAAATAAAAGTTATAGTAACTATACTGAGTATATGGAAGCAAGCTTGCATGCATTGTAGCAATTGTAGGAAGAGGAGGAAAGGAGTTTAACGTCCCATTGAGTCGTACTGCAGAATGAATAATACATTTCATCTAGTGCTCAAGGGAAGGACAAAAGACAGACCCGGTGCTAAGCGAGCTATTACGTTGGCGTAACGTTATCAACGAACCCAACCACACTCCCTGCTTGTAGCTAAGTGACTCTCGCTCCGTGTTAGATCATGTAGCAGCGTTCACATGAAGTGTTTCCTAGTTTTTCACCATAGACATGACATGACGTATGCACGATAAACATCATAAAAACGATAAAAGCTTCAAGTCAGCTGATTTTGCGTTGTTCCCACCAATCTATGTAAAAAAAAAGGAAAAAACACGTAATTTTTTCTTTTTTGGCATTAAAGAAATTTTTTGAAGGTAACTAAGCTTCTGATTCATTATCAGAAGAACCCTAAATGGGAGAGGGTAGGAGATGTTATCAAATTAATAGCTTTAAGGATTCAAATTGACCTCAGTTGATTTGGATCTCGGAAACGGCCCCCTTAATTCTAATGAGACTTGCAGGAGTCTTTAAGCTCTCCACAATAAGGTTGCTTAATTTTTTTGAAGTGGATCTATTCGACCAGAGTTGAGAAAACTGAGGTAGAAGTTTAACACTGGCCTTATGGACGGAAACCGGAAATGGAGCTGTTGTGAGGAAACCCCCCTTCCCCCTTGAATTTGCTCAAACCATAAGCGATTAAGTTTTAGAGCATCCTCGATTTTTTTAAATTTATTTCAATCGATTCCGTTTGACAGAAATTTCTCGTTTCCGGTTTGTAACTGAGGTCAATCGTTAGTATTTATTGAGAAAAATTTCAAATTTTCTAACATGGTGGCTTATAGAGAAAATTTTCCCGCTGGGGAACATTTGAAGCCTTTATTTAAAAAAAGCAGGGAAGCGATTCACGAAGAGAGTTATTTAGATTTCTCGCTATATAAGAAAGTTTAGTGTTTTTGGTTTGCCTGGCGCTAACCGTTGCTATAAACAGAAACCAGGATGTTTTTGTGGATAACTTCTTCCTGAACTGAGCCCCCCTTTCTCCCTACTTTTATAATATTTCATCCTTATAATCAAATCTGAAATTATTCACGAGAGGTTGAATTCATCTTCAAAAAGGTGAGAATAGGACGTTAAGAGATGAATTTTTTTTCAATTCAACTTGTCATCAAAATAATGAAATTTTTTAAATAATAAACAATCATATATCATAAAACAGTTTGCTGTAAAAATAATCATTACTTATTAAAAAAGCAAAAATTTTCTCACGAAGGAAATTTCCCCGAAGATCTCATGCACGTAATCAAATTTGACATCTTTTCACGTGCTTAGATTCTCCGTCCTTCTTCCCACAGCTATAACTACAATATTAACTGTCCTGTTTCGTCGAGGGAGATCCGTCAAGAGTGTCAATTTTGAAGTCCCCAGACAACAATGTGATCGCATTTCACTTCCTTCACACATTGATGTTTTACTGGGAGGTATTTGAATCACAAAATCAGCTCCATTTCAGTTTAAAAGAGTCATTTGAAGGGGCATTCACAAAGTCTTAAGGCCACATTTAAGGCTCAATAATTTAAGACCAGAAATTTTGGGTCTAAAAAACACGCTTAAAATCAAGCTTTAAGTTATCGAGCCTTAAATGTGGCCTTAAGACTTTGTGAATGCCCCTTTTGAACAAATATATATATATATATATACATATATATATATATACATATATATATATATACATATATATATATATATATATATATATATATATATATATATATATATATATATATATATATATATATATATATATATATATATATATATATATATTGTAAAGGCGCGTGAATTGCAAAATTCGAAAGCTAATGCGGGCGCGGCGCAGTGCATTGACCGGTTCTCGTTATATCACCGAAGTCAAGCTACGTCGAGCGTGGTTAGTACTTGGATAGGTAACCGTTTTAAGTAAAAATTACGTTGCTCCCTGGGTTAAATTCGTCTCGCTTTCCACCCAGTGCAGTGATGTACTTGTGTGTGGTTCCCAAGACTTTGGACATTACTTTTGGTCCATTGATAAAAAGTAGTGGTGTCCGTCCTGACTGAGGCTTTCCTCGGTTCCCATTACCCCGCTTCGAGCTCCAAGCTCATAGGGGTGTATCCTTTGGGGGGGGGGGGGGGAGGAAACGCAATTTTTTCTCTTTGACATCTGAATTAATTTTTTAGTAATTATTTAATGGTTCAATTTGTAGTCTTTAATAAAAGTTACAATATTTTTTATTTTTCTTACCGCAATAACAAAAATCTTACATGAATCTACAATATATATTTTTAAATAAAATAACTCCCTAACTAATGAGCAACAATATAATAATAAACATTATTATATATATATTATAATGAAGTCATTAAAATTAAAAATTGTTTATTCATTAAAAATATCACATTTCTATTATTTTTCTTACTACAGGGTAATACATTTTACAGTACATCTAAAATATTTACGATGCATTTGAATTCACCATGTATATTTACCTTTAATTTCTCCTCTACATGTAACTTCATTGTATGCCTGCAGCAACACAGTTTATTAAGTTACTTCACTCCTGGGGAATAATGTTCTGGCTATAGTAATTTTCAACGGGAAGGACTTGGACTTACTGTTGAATAATTTTATATTCCCACCATAAGTTCTAGTAATTTCAGATGAAAATTTTATTTTGTATGTGGAAGTATATTTGACCCTTTCCTTTAATAGAAACTGGCACTTGCTAAATAACACCCACTTGTGCATCCGGGAGGTAACTGATGGTATCATCAATTAACATGCAGGATAGCAGTATCCTGCATGTTAATTGAACCAACGTATATGTAAAATTTTCATCTTGTTTCTTAGAATTCTTAGAAACAAGATGAAAATTTTACATATACGTTGGTTCAATTAACATGTATCTATTTTAGCAATCCATCCCAGCATTCACCTGATTCTAAATGAGGAAACCATGAAAACCTCAGACAGGATACCATCAATTACCTCCCAGATGCACAAGTGGGTGTTATTTAGCAACTGTCACTTTTAAAAAAATAGCGGCGTATGGGATCGGACTCACGACTGATTAGGAATTGGATGCGCTTACTACTGCGTCAAAGTTAAGATAAGAAGCCAATACGAAATTTTAATTTTCTATGTAAGTGGAATAAGAGGAAATGTCTTCTTTTCAATTTAAATTGAACAGAATTCAATTTCAATTTAGTATTCATTGTATATAAATTTATATTTAAATTTATTTTTATATTTTCTTTAGAATATGATCTGAATAATTTTTACTTAAGCGACTTAGGTTTGATATATTTTTAAGAGATACACCAGCATTGGCTATTTCAATTATTTGTTGCACTTACAAGTAAGGTAAATAGGTTAATGTAATGCTACTAATCTAGGTACAAATAATAAGTAACTTTATCAAACAATTAAGTAAGAAAATCGGGAAAGAAAAAACTATGTAAATGGCTATGGCTATTAAGTGATTTAATAGACCACTTGCAAAACTATGTTTTAGCAAAACGTAAACAAACTCATTTACCCAGGTATTGTTGGTTTTTGATTATGTGTATTTTTTTCACAATACATTGGACCTTATGGGAAATTTACGATTTTCACATACAGATTTCAATACATTACATAGGTATAATTTTAAAAATAAATATATCACCGGAATCTGCAGTTCTTGGCCATTTATAATATTGAAAATTGCATTGGAAGACGGTTTCTTTATTTCAATATAGTAAATTTAGTATGATACCAAATCAGCCAATTGCATGGGGTAAGATACGTAACCAAGCAAGCTTCAGATTGTTTATTATTGCAACAGTTAAAATCAACAAACTGGAGTTTGCCTAGTTACGTATCTTACCCCATGCAATTGGCTGATTTGGTGTCATACTTAATTTACTATATTGAAATAAAGAAACCATCTTCCAATGCAATTTTCAATATTACAAAAGGCCAAGAACTGCAGATACCGGTGATATATTTATTTTTAAAATTATACATATGTCACGTATTGAAATTTGTATGTGAAAAACGTAAATTTCCCATAAGGTCCAATGTATTGGAAAAAAAATACACAATCAACAACCAACAATACCTGGGTGAATGAGTTTGTTTACGTTTTGCTAAAACATAGTTTTGCAAATGGTCTATTAATTCATTATAATAATATATAGTGTGAATTAAGAGTTCGTGCTTATTTTATGATAAAAATGCTATTATTTTTATCCCGACATTTTGCTATGAAAATATAGGAATTAAAAATACTTGGTTTAATACTTTCATTGTATAACACTATACATGTAAAATAATGCACATAGATAATGTAGTATAAGAAGTTACATTACGTATACATTACAGTGCAACTTTAAAATGCATTATTCTTTACATTTTTTTAAATTATTATATTCTTTAATACTTAATGTAACAATCTAGTGCTGTGTTACATACAAACTATAAAGATAAGCTATGCTTTGTACTGTATATCAAATATAAACAATGGCTATTTTTTTATTAAAATTTAGTGTGTTTATATTATGCAAGGCACTGTAGGTAAAAACAAGCACTAATCTTTAAACATACCGAGTAGGTTTTAAAAATAATGTGCTAGAAATGTATTTTTTTTTAACTACAACTTAACTCACAACATGCAAATGCTAATTTTTTGCATGAAATAATTAAAAAAACTTATTATTATCATTTTTATAATATTGACGCAAAAAGTACCAATCTTCGATTATTACGCTTTTGACATCACTTATTAATAATAGTCTAAATAATAAATATAATATAATAATTATAGCATTGTTGTTCTCGTATTAAAATCAAGTCGCACACAGCCTCGTGTTTATGTGATCGTAAGTTTTTAATTTAAAACCGGTCCTAATAAATTTCTTAATATCATTGCAAAGGCATACGATAAGAAGCTGTGTGCGCGGCTATACCTGATCCCATTAAGGCGGATTTATATGGTGGTTTTTATCATGCGACGCGACGCGAATAATGCGCACTTGCTAATCTTGCTATGACATCCATTGGTGGCCATATTTGATGCATGATCATAGCAATTAACGCAATTTCACTGCCGTAACCTGGCGAATTCGCTCGCCGCATAGGATTTCACAGCTTGTGTGGTAAAATCGCGTTGCATTGCCGTTGTCGCCATCTGAATCCGCCTTTAGGTTCTTAATTTTTAAATCGTACTCTGCGAAAATATGCGTTTTTTATGCTGTAATTTTTTTATTTTATTATCTCTTACATGGGCACAAACGTACTCAAATTTCATTAAAAAACAATCATTCATCTAATAGCATAAATTTAATATTATATTATAATATTTATTCACTACGTTCACATGGTGGTGTTTAATACGGATTAATTGACGACGCCTCATAAGAATAACATTAACCATTGTCAACGGATACGTATTAAACACCATCATGTGCATGTAGTAAATATTGCTGTATTAACTTTCGTGCAATTACAACAATACATTATGTAATCCGAAGTTAAATATTAGTTTATTAACTGTTTTTAATATTTCGGAAGTCTCACAAATGTAATTTAGCCTTGTCAGCTCATTGCCATGAGTTTATTCAACTTGCTTATCATCAAAGTGGTGCGGGTTACATAAGAGACAGGGGCAAAGGCCTCGTAAGGCTTGAGAGCTCCTTGTATAAAAATAAAATGCTCCGATAATTACTTAATCGCTTGGCAGAAGAAACATTTATTGATTGAATGAGTGTACTGCAATGCAAGGTTAATCCAAAAGACCTTGTCTTTAAAATTTCTGCATTTTAAATTTGCTCACATAAACTTCCAGGTATTTGTATATTATAGTGTGTTATATGAGGATTAAACAACAGTGTAATAATTTGTAAAACATGAACTTTACGATGATTCATACCAACAAACAACACCACATATACAGGAGGTTGTTATTTGTGTTGGGTAGAATATCAGGCGGTGGTCTGAAAAGTTTGTTGTGAGAAGGCAAAGTGGAGGATTCTATCTCTCCATTCTCACCCTCACTTCACAGAGTGTAAGCGTAAGCTTGCAGCTGTGTGCGCCCATAGCAACGAGATGTCCACTTTCAAGAAAAAGCGTCAATATTTGCAGAGTCGTTCTAGTACATCCCTCAACCCTAGCTATAAGAAAATAAAAAAAATAAAGAAACTTTTTCTCTCTTTTTCTTGTTTTTTATTGTACTGTTTTCCCACTTGTATATCTACTGAATTCAAATTCTTTCTAAAAACTGTTTTCTTGTCACATTGCTTTTTTTAATGCATACATTGAGTTACGGATTCTAGTGAATGATTCACTGAAAAAAATTTACACCCTACTTTGACTTGATAGTTTCTTTATATATATATATATATATATATATATATATATATATATATATATATATATATATATATATATATATATATATATATATATATATATATATATATATATATATATATATATATATATATATATATATATATAAAGAAACTATCAAGTCAAAGTAGATTTCTATTCTTGAGTGCTCGTTTTGAAGTTCGGCCAATGGGAAGGGACGTTTCAAATATTCTACCAATGAATGAAGACGTTTGAACATAACGAAATTCTACTTAAATGTGAGACAGAGTGTAGTTCTAGTTTTCTTCACCAGGTTGGGTCAAGTATCTCTAGTCCAGCGAATGGTCTTCCTTTACATTTCATTAGTCTTGGATTTTATTCCTTGGAGGATATGATAAAAAGATACGCATTAATAAAAAATATTCATCTTAAACCTAATGAGCGGAACTGCTAATTACAAACTTAACAGTAATAACATAGTTTTTAATATAACATAACGCTTCCTTCATAATTTGAGATAATACAAAAACGTTTTTTTGCTATATTTTGTATTACCTGTATTTTGTATCTGTACTGTTATGCAATGTCCCCAGCTGTGCAGACAAAGAAAATGAAATTGTTCCGTAGAGATGTGGCTCCATGCAAGGCCATGAAGCAGAATACAGTTAAATTAAGTTACCGTTCCCTTCAGAATTACATGGATTCTTTCCTTCCTGTTTGTATTCAAAATCACATTTCTAATGTCAACCTCATTAAGAGTAAGATAACATGGAGCAGCTGATTGACATAGCCCCCATTTGATTAACATGTAAACCTTAGCAGCCTCATAAAAATTCTGATTTTTTTTCGAGACAATCCTTAGCACCACAAGAAGTTGCAGAAACAATTTCAAAACAATTGGACGAGCCGATCTTTTTAAATTTAAATTTTTAAGTTTTCAGTATAGGGATTTACCACGGAGAGTTAAATTAAAAATTTAATTTAAAAAAATTAGCTCGACCAATTATTTTGAAATTGGTGCCAAGGACTGTCTTAAAAAAAATCGGAATTGTTATGAGGCTGCTAAGGTTTACATGTTAATCAGCTGTTCTGTGTTATCTTACCATTAAATGGTTTTGAAACTGACAAATGGGACAGGAATTTATAAAAAACTGATCTTATATCTTATGGCTACTTCCGGAGGAATTTAAAACTAATTTGACTGTGGTAGTCTTTCTCCTTAGCAGGCAGTGCTGAACTTTACCCTGGTAGTGCCGACAGTTGTCATCAAATTTTCTTCTCTCCACTTATCATATTTTCCAGTCTCTCTCTCTCTCTCTCTCTCTCTCTCTCTCTCTCTCTCTCTCTCTCTCTCTCTCTCTCTCTCTCTCTCTCTCTCTCTCTCTCTCTCTCTCTCTCTCTGATATTCACAGGTTCTCATTCGCATATCGTTGAATAATTCACGTTTATATTTTTTTCTTTCAATTTCACATCTTCAGTGTTTTCTTTTACACAACTGAAGCCCCACTTAATAAGAATGTTTGTTTTACTTCTTTTTGTAATTTACTCATAATCTACATAAAAATTATTGTTATGATTATTTTTTATTATTATTTATTAATTAAAAGCAACAATAAATTCATATTTATTCTTATATTTTTAGTTTAGATAAAAGAATATTTTGAATAACAATGATGTATAAAAATTAATTTAACAAAGAAAGTGTATTCCAATTTGAATATAAGTATTCAAATTAAATCATTGGTATGTAAAATTTTACATAAAAAATTGAACGTAGAAAAAAAAATGCTTTTTATATTTGCGTATAATATGGAGGCTTAGGAAAAAATTGCTGACACGTTTTTTGAATTTGTAAAAGATATAATTTTTTTCTCTTTATTTTTATATTAAATTTCCTATCTAGACTTTTTTTAGTATATAGGTTTGGTTGTAATGTCTATAATAACACATGGAAATATTCTTGAAAAGCCATTTCTTTTTATAAATTATATTGTTTACGTGACATGAAGAAATTTTTTGGTTAAAATTATTACTCAATAAATTTTTTTCTTTAAAGAACAAAATTTCATTTTATTATATAAAAAAAAAATAATTTTTATTGTTTATTTTTTTTTCAAAAGTTACAATTTTCAATAGATAACAACGTTGTTGAGAAATTCTACAGTATCATAACTATTGTGTACTCTCAAGGGTCTATTTACTTGGTACTGAGGCACAGATGTTTTTTAGAAATGATCGAATTCCGTGGTGCCGGCTGTAAAGACGTGGTGGTGCTGTTCAAAACAGCCGGCGTTTTCTCCTAACATCCCGCAATGCGCCGCGCCCTTTCTGGAGCGTGATTACCTCACTGTGGTGCTACGAAGGGAGGGAGGGGAGTCCAAACAGTGCTATCACTCTTCCTTCGTGCTATACCAGTAGGAACATTACCAGCAGTAGTTGCAAATGTAACGTACCTCTCTCCCACATGTTATACGTACTTGCACAACCCTTTCTCTCTCTCTCTCTCTCTCTCTCTCTCTCTCTCTCTCTCTCTCTCTCTCTCTCTCTCTCTCTCTCTCTCTCCTTCTCTCAGTATGTAACATCCAACGTTCTACTTTTTTCTACATCAGAAGCTATTCTTTCTCATTTACTACTTCAAAGCCTTAGAGACATTACTATATAGTATATAGAAGAACATACATAGAATCAAGGGAATAAAATTCTAAAAAAATAAAAAAAAATAAAAAATAAAAATACGAGTAATATATTATTTTTATCATAAATTTCATGTTATTAAGTTATATATTAAGGTTATGTTAATAATATTTTTATGAAGAAATATAATAACAAATACATTTTAATAACAAATAATATTGCATTTTAAAAGTACATACTAAATTTTTGTACTCTAATATATAACGATTATAGAAGTAAAAATAAAATTGTATTAAATGTAAAAGCAAGTATATTAACCAAATAATAAAAAAAAATTTGCACTTGACGCAGTGGTATATGCGCCTCTGATTCGTAATCGGAAGGTCATGAGTTCAATCCTTATAGGCACCGCCAAACTTTTCGCAGGTGGCGGTTGCTAAAGAACTATTTGCATCCGGAAGGCAATTGCTTACCATCATGACTGAGGTTTCCATGGTTTCCTTAGTCACAACGAGGCAAATGCTGGGATGGATTATTGTATAGGCCATGGTCACCCCGTTTTGAAGGGACTAAGCAATATGCAAGGTCGGGTACATGAAAGACCGGGAAGTTAAATATAGTCATTTTTTGTGACCAGTACCCTACATCAGGGTTCAGTTAAAGAAAAAAAATATATGTGTTATATGTAATAATTATCATGATTGTATGTATGGGTATTTAAAGTGCTCTACAATTATATTAAAAACTCAAGCAGAATATTTGTTTCTATAGAAGGTATGGGAAAGCATAATAGCTATTTACATGCTGGCAATGTAATTCAACGATTGTCTACTGGGCAGTAAATTGTTCTTGGGCAATATTTACCTTACTTAGCCATGGCACACATCGAAAAGTTGTTGATGAAAACACAGTGTTTTCTTCATTTTGCGGTAATATTATAAAAAGGACATTTTAATAAAAATTTAATAAAAAACTCTATAACCAGATGTTAACAAATAATAATTATATTTATTAAATAACCAAGATTCTCTTTAATAGTAAATGTAAAAAAATAGTAAATTCCTACAATTTTTCACAACTTAAGGAAAAAAGGTTAGACAACGAAGAATTATTCTTAACTATTTATAATAAAAATAATAATAATATAATAATATTATTAATATTCATTGTCTATTCATAACTCATAACGTCATAACTTATATAACAGAACAAAATTCATTAAAAAAATCTTATTTTTCTCCACTGTTTTTCAAATCCCAACATAATATATTATAATATATATATATAATATATATTTAATGCATTATTTTAAATACAGTTTCTATATATAGATTTCAAAGTGAACTATTTCACCAGCTAGTTTATCCATCCACACACATACAATGGTGTGAGACATGCGGGTTGTTCTTCTTATCAAGGTCACTTATAGGGATAAACGTTAAAGGATGTGTGTTAGGATTACATTTAAATCCTTTTGGGATCTTTGCTTGAACTAGTGTGTGTGTATTTGTTGTTATCTGTAAGTCACAGCTAGCATGGTGGTGGGGAAATACCAAACATTACAAGGTGCGCTGTGGCTGGCGACATTGAGAGAGAAAATCCTGAAGGGGATTCAAGGCAATTTATCTCATCCGACCTGTCTGTCTTAGAGCCTGCTACTCTCTCTGCAAGGAACCGCACATCTTCTCGCCCCAATGGAGGAGAGAATCTCTCACGCTCGCCCAACCACGATTTTCCGCTCTCACGACTATACGGAAACTGAGCAAGTGGTGGCGAAGCGACGACCACACACTAGCCCTGAGCCACGAAGAGATCGCACGAGTAAACATCACATAAAACCTCGTTATGTCCCCGCACAAACGTCTGCTTGAGAAAACCTTGAAGAAAATCTTTTTCTCTTGCACATGGACTAAAACTCACTACTTCTCATTCATCTCACGACCAACCAACACCCTGCTCTTTGGTTTGCTTGAAGCTCTAATAATTGAAAAACTTTTTACCATTTATTATATTCTATTATTCTGATACAATCTATTTTTTTTTTTACTATGTCAAAAAGTAAAGTTAAATTGAGTTGAAGAATTATTTTAATTTACTGATTTAAAACATAATATTGCACATTTTATAATTATAGCAAAATGATTTAAGTATAAAGTGATATTCAATTTATTTGATTATAATATAAAAATGCACATTTTCAAGTTATTACGATTCACCTAATTATTGAAATTAAATTAAAATGTCTACCATTTTGTTTAAAATTCAATTCAATTCAAAAAGGCTTTTATTAGAAAAAATTACATTATAACATCATATATAAAGTTTGGGCTTAAGTACACTTGTCGCTTTAAAAAATTTATCACTTGCAGCCTTGTTAATCACGAAGCCCTACGGAGCATGGTGATTAACAAGGTCGCAAAAGGTAACTTTTAGAGGCGACGAGTGTAGGTTGTTGTGCCAGTGAATAAAATGTAAGCAACCCGGGCGACAGGCATACGCTACATGTTGCATACTTTAATTATCAGCAGGCGCATACCAAATTTACGTGTATCTTGTATTTCAAATCGTGTCTAAATAAATTATTAAATTGAACTAGGTAGAACATGTGACAAAACATTTGAAGGTTCAAAATTTGATTACATATAAAAATAGTTTTTTATATAATTTATTTCATAAAGCAATGCCATGGTTTATAATAAGTATATCCACCATGCAGTTTAAAACTTTCAAGTAAACATTGTCCATGCAGATACGAAAAATTGATTAAAATGATACACGCTGTGAAAAAAGAATAAATAATTCGCATTACTATTTTATAAACACTTTTCTTATTAAAAAATTAGTGGTATATTTCTGTTTCTATAAAAAAAAATTGTTAATTTTGAAAATTAAAACAATTAACAATAAATACTGAGTGATCTAAATATACTGAAGAATATGCACGGGTATTATATTATAACATATAAAATTTGATATGAAATTGTAAAATTTGATCCTAGCAATTTGATCCCCAACAACGACTTTGAATCAAGTTCATTACTATTGGAACCGGCTCGTCCTCCAGTACGTCGCAATTTGTACAAAAAAAAAAAAAAAAAATTTTTTTTAGGACGAAAAGTTTAATTTTTTATATATTTACTTTATTTTTGGTCACTTAAAATAGTTCGAACATTATATTTAATTCAGACGGTATATATCACTCTCAAGTTAAGATTTTTCATTGAAATTTAAGGAAGTTGTGGTAAAATTTTGTTAAGGCATTTTCTAGTTTTTCTACATAAGAATAAAATCCCTTGAAATAGTTACTGGAATCAATAGATTAATAATAATTTCAATTTGTCACGTAAGTTCCTTAAGCTTTTTTGCTTGTTGCAAGTTTCAATGTTGTTTAACTTCGGAAAAATAAATAAAAATTTCAGTTGGATTCAAGAAAGACGTCTTTAGGACCGTTTTTTATATTATTAACAAATTTCATGTTTTTGCAATGAAAAAATGTTTGCGCGCGTAAGTTGTATAATACTATAATTGTTTTCCCTTAAATGATTACGTTTTTATTTTTTTAAGTCACATTAAATTTGTTAACTGTGAAAATTTGCAATAAAAAATGTTTAAAATGCGAGAGTAATGCTATAAACTATCAAGATAATTATAATACAAAACAGTTAAAACACATAAGAATTTCTGTTTTTTTTTTTTTTTATATTTTATTATACTAATAACATATAAAAATGCAAATGAATATAAGAGAAAATTATTAAATATATGTTTTACTGTTGAAAAATATATATTTTCTTATGACAACTTACCACTAAATCCTGTACTATTTCTTATATAAATAATGACATTGAGTTGTTACAATATAAACATTTTTATCACCACTCACTTGGTGTTTAAGAATACACATAAAGCTGTACATAGTGAAGCATGCAATTCGATGAAAAGTGGTTACAAAAAAGCCTGGTGAAATATTGCGAGTGACTGAGCTTATCTGAGCTTCCCAGGCGGCTGTGACGTCACGATTGAGCTGAAGAAAAAACACGATTGCTTAGTCGTCCACAGCATTGTACTTGCCAGCAGCAGCCGTTAACAACGTATATTACGTGGAAATAAGCCCCCAGACCAATAACCCTCAAGTGACCACACAACCCAAACTTTAATCCTAATCGGATTTTATAAAAAAAAAAAAAACATCTTAAATTTTGTAAAGTATATATATTTTTTTAAATATAATTTAAATACAATTTTTTATTACACTTTATATTTTCTTTTTCTGTAAAATACGACTGATATTTACTAAGTATAAGCAATGCTTCAAATTAATTAAATTTTTAATAATATAATGTGTACGTGTAATTATACATTATAATTAATTGAAATGACAAAAAAGTAATACAGTAAATGCATGTAAAATTGAAAATAAAATAATATTTTAATTTTCATAATAATAATTACAATTTTATTTCTTTTTTATAAATGGACAAAAAAAAGGGAGTTCTCAATTTATTTTCTCGAGATCTCGCTCACGTCACGAACAAGGAAAAGTGGAACTCTTAGCTCGTTTTACGCGTGTCTTAACCAAAATGGTCTTACCTTAGACGGATAGTGAACATAAAAACAGCTGTTAAGTTGGCGGTGATAGCTTTGCGGTTCCCCGTGAAAATCTAATTTCTCAACCCTAGATTTCCCGTGGGACTATTGTAAACTCTATATAACAACTCAACTTTTTTATATTATATATATTAAATAAGCAACTAAAAACCACGATAAAAATAATCATAAAATTTATATATGTATTTTTATAATACCTTTTTCTTTTGTGTTATATTTATATAAATGTGAAACGATCTTTCAACTTAATTTAGTTAAAATAAGAATTACTGTTGCGTAACATTCATATATATGATTTATAATATAATATAATATAATATATAAAATATGGTTTATAAAGATAGTGGGGAATTGTATATTGTTTAAATAAAAAATTTAATGAACAAAAAGAGTTAATTAAGTAAAAAAAGTAATCAATATTATTTAAATTTATTAATTTTTTGTACTTTAAAACAGAATTTTATTTACATCTAGTAGAGTTTCATTAGAATAAAGCTTTTGTGTATGCATGCTTATCCTTTTTTAAATATATTCCGATTATGTAAAAAGTATTTGTAGTTTTATAACTGGAATTTCATTGACACATATTTCATTTTTAATTATAAAAATGTAATAAAATATTTAATATACACTTGTAGGCAATATAAACGTTATGTTCTGTTTGTGTACGTTTTTACAAAGTTTATGAAAATAAATGTTGATCTTTCAACTTGTAGGGTGCTTACTTTTGCCAAATTAAAAATCCGCAGATCTTTGTCTTTTAATGTTACATGTCCAGAAAACCAAGTGGGTGTAACATTAAGTGTAAGGTAACACGGATCAGCTGATCGATGTAGTTCCATTTAAACTTTAGCAAACACAAAAATTCTGAATTTTTGTCGAGAGACAGATTTTAGTAGCTAAAAGTTACTATTTTTTTTGTAAGTATACTTAATTATTATTTTTAATTTTTAACCTAAGGCTTTCCCATGAAGAGCCAAACTAAAAAATTAATTTAAAAAAAAATAATCTATAATAATTATTTTGTTTTTTTTTCTTCTGGCTTTTATTTTGGCATTAAAATCTGCTTCTCAAAAAAACTTCAGAATTTTTGTGTGTCTGTTAGATTTACATGTTTATAAAACGAGACTACATCGATCAGCTGATCCTTGTTACCTTCTCCTTAAATAGAAAATGGAAGCATGGATCAAATATTATAATATGTACACCTCTGGACATCACAAACGTTACTACTGCTTTATTGTAGGTGAAGGCATGGTGAACTAAAATTCTTTTTATATGGGTATAGATTGGGTGCTTTTTTTTACATCTCTCAAATTGCAAATCTGTATATCTGTGTCTTTTGATGCTCTAGCTCTTGCAAATGTGGCAGGGGTAAAGTTTATGCTGTCCAGAGGTGTATATTGTTCAATTAACATACAAAATTATCGTGGGAGAACTGTGTCAGTTATAAATAGAATATTGAGTTATGTGTTAACTATGTTGTTGCAATTCTATTGAATTAGTCTCAAATAAGATTATATATATGAATATTTCTGAGTTTATCATTCATTGAAAATAAGCTACCATAATTAAAATCCTTATTAATTCTTGCAAACTTTAATCTGTTCTTCAAATAAAATATCAGTGCTATAATTATTATGCTAGATAATGAACGACTTATTGTTAAATGTGCTAACTGTGTGCAATTTAATATATATATATATATATTATACTTTAGGGAATATTTTTATTCTTTTTGTTTGCTTATTACTTTTTGGTATATCTATTATAGCTTGTCTTCCCAAGGAGTAGAACCTATAGAGAGGAACGGAGGGCGGACAAGAAAGGCCGAAGCCCATACCCCCTCGGTTGCTTTTAAAATGAGAGGATTATTATATTATTATAAATTATGGGAATATAAATATTAATATATATATATACACAATTCTTTATCAATAACTCATAATTTATTCAATAATATAGTTAATTAATGAATTATTAATATATAAATAAAAAATAGAAATATAATAATATTTATTTAGATTACTGATTAATATTGTTAAAATTCAATTTCCTGAATTAAATAAGTTAGGAAGGCCATGGCTGAGAGTAAATCTCGTTTGTGTGCTTATCGTTGCGTCCTTGTTTCTCCCATGTGCTACTAAAATGAGCCTCTTCCTTCTCAGAACCGACCCGATTATCCCCCTCCCTCTATGTCCACCGTGCCTGGAATAGAAAAAGAAACACAAAATCGAGCTGGAGATTTATTACAGAAACACGGGGGTAGATAGAAAGTGGAGGATTCTATGTTCCAACTGGGAAATTGGGAATACTCTCCCTCAAAACAAAGCTGCAACTTTCATACACAGTATTTCATTTTCTGTAAAACCGTTTACAGTTTTCACGATAATTCCTTCAAGAATATTGTTTTTCTTTACAAAAAATTTGTACTTGATACAACAAAGGTAATTAAAAAAATAGCTCATTAAATTCATAAAAGTCTCTTGTTTTATTGATTGCATTTCTATATAAATAATATGTAAATACATTACAAATAGAAGTTTAAACAAATTTCGTGTTGAGTATTTTTTGATATCTGGTTATTCCCAATGGATATTTTCCTGTTTAAAAATTTCATTACAATACATTTTATTTTTCTTTTTAGACACCATGTTCCACCAACATTCTTTATTGTTATTTTATATTTACGAATAAATTTAATTAAAAAAAAAAGCATTAAAAATACAAAATATACTAAGCATGTATCCAAACGTATGTAAATATTGTAGTATATACTGTATTACATTCAATAAACAAATAAAAAATAATATATTAATAAATAAATAAATATTCTCTTGAATATTTATCAACAATAATTTTATAAAATTATTAATTTAAAGTAATATAAATCTATATAATAAATCTTTAAGAATGCACAATAAGGTATAAATTTATATAATGATCTCTTCAATATAATAATATCATTAAGGATACGAACTTCCACGAATTTCCAGCGATTACTTCAATTGCAAGGCTACAATTTCTTGCTGAAATATATGACGGAGTCATTACAAGCCTTTAATATTGTGTTATTAATAAATTAAATTCTAATAAATCAGTGGAACTACTAATAAAAAAATATATAGACGTGAAAAAAATAATTTTCATTGAGTCCGTGTTTTATGTTTATATTGAGTTCGATTCACGAACGAAGTTATTCAGGTTGATTAGAGTCATTGAATTATACTGACGCGGTTAGTGAGAAACGTGGAAAATTTTTTGAGTAACTTTTGTGAATCACCTTCAATGGTTTTAATTTGAGGGAATTGTAAGTAGAGTCAATGGTCTAGATTTTCTAGAAAATCACCATACTGCTCATTTTATTGTACTGAAATCACAAATAAAATATAAAGTTTGATATTTTATAAAAAAGCGCTGTTATATGAATAATTAAAATTGCAACTCTAAAAATATAGACCCCCCCCCCAATTGGTGGGCAATAAAATGCTATTAATATTGCTGAAATCGAATCAAATGTTTAAAAAAAAAAAAAAAAAAAAAAGTTGATTTTTTTAAAATAAGAAGCCAAATCTACAATTTTTATTGAGGTTTGAAACGGATAGCAAAAAAGAGTACTTTCGTTCGATTGCATTGCGCTCTAGAATTGCATACAGATAGTTAGTAGCAGGTGCTGCATCTCTGATGGTTCTCCAACTTTCATTTCACACTTCATCTCCCTACAAATTGCAACCATATGTACCCAATATGGTTTATCGATAATAAATTGAAGAAAAATGGTATTATGACTTAAGGTAGAAAATTGTCAGGATTTAAACTAAATTTCTTCTATTTCACAGCTCATTTAATGACTATATTATATTTAATAAAGCAAGTGTCACACTTCGGAATAAGATATGATAGAAATATATTAACTATGTAGTACTTATTGGAGCGTATAATAACAAAGACGATAAGTCTTTAACCTAGAACGCAAATTTTAAAAAATAATTCAATGTATTAAATGTTATGATATATTTTGGTATTTATATTAAATATGATTTTAAGAATTTACCATAAACTATCTTTTGACGTATATTATTAATAATGTTTTTGTATGGATTTTTTTTTCGGTCAATTTATTTTCTAAATCTATATAAATATGTTATCAATATACAGTTTTATATTGTCATAGTGAAAATTTTTGACGATTTTGAACATTATAATTTGAGATAAGTATTTTTATGTAACAGACTCAAAATTGAAAGATTTTCACCATGAGTATAAGCATATAATAAAAAATAAGGTTCCTATATTTTTTTTTACAGATATTATCAGAAACGTCGCAAAAAAATATATGTTAAAATGGAGGATTCAGCTAATTTTGTGTTGCTTTCATCGCCCAATTATATACGTACAGTGACTGCATGCATGGAACACTATTATACCTAAATCATGCCAAAATGATCAACCCATTTACATTAAAAAGATATGTATAGTATAGGTTTTATTCTTGAAAAAACTGAGATCATTAAATGTAAAGCAACTAGCTTTATAAATAAATAATAAATAATAATAATAAATAATATAGCTTTATCCAAATAATTTTATATCACAATAGTGTAGTTGTTTTCTTTTACGGATTTAATTGATATATGGCAGTGTTCATGTTTGGTTAGTTTGTTTGCATTTATATTTACATTATATATTGAATTTTTTTTCCATTTTTTTTTAAATATTACATAGAGTTAGAAAATGCAGTGAAGTTTTTGAATTTAAAAGTATTTTTCGGTTGTATAATGTAATGGGGTACTGACTGGTATTTGAGTTAGCAATACTAATAAAAAGTACTGTGAATTCAATGAAGAACGAGCCCTATTAGAGCATTCTACGACAATTTGCTGATTTTATATGAATTTTTAAAAAAAAATTTAATGACGTCATAGCATTGAATCTTAAATGGGAAAATGCATCAGTTAACATTGCTAAAATGAAAAGTTATTGAGGTAGGAATTTGAAACCTTCATTATCGTGATTCTAGCACCTAAAAACCTTGCAAATGAAGTTTTGGTTACATTTCAATATTAAGTATGGGATTTGGCAATGCTAACTGATCTATTTTTCCATTTAAGATTCAATGCTATGACGTCATTTTTGAGAGGTTTTAAAAATTCAAATAAAATCAGGAAATTGTAGTAGAATGCTGTAATAGGGCTTGTTCTTCATGAAATTCTCGTGCCATTTGAAATATTGACAAAAACTTGCAACTTTTTTTTGGTCAGTACCCCATTGTTCTGATTTCTATGATTTTTTTTTTATTGTAGCTGTTTGTTGTTGTTTTTTTTTGTCAGTCTTTGTTTTTTGTTTCTTCTTTTATCTTGACGTAATCCAAGTTTGTCATTGTACAACCAAAATGATTGAATAAAAATTTGAATTTGAATTTGAATTTAACGATTACTTATCAAACATGTGCAAGTAACAACTTTAATCAGAAAACCCACAGTTGTTTTGATCTCACGGTGTCATTATTGCCTTAGTGATTTTTTCATTGATTGGAGTATTCAGATAAAATTATGTGAATGGAGAAGTTCCCTATAAGTACAATAAATTTTATGATCATTGAGAATGAATTAAAAATATTATATATTTTAATTATAAATTTATGATCCGTAAACTTTTGTAACGAAATCTCTCTTGGCATGTTGACAATAAGCACTTCCAATCTGATTAGTCCCGGTAAAATTTCCAGTTCTTTCTATCAACTTCAAATTCTAAAATTTCATCATTAAAAATCATAATTTTTCAATATATTATTATCTTGTTAAAATTAATAATTTTTATTTGATTTTGTACGGTACAAGATTTTTAATCGGTGTACGATTAATGGTTATATAATGATTGACAACTCTCCATAATATTTTTACTTAAAATTATATTATTATAATTTTATTATTGTACACTATGTTTTGCTATTGTATTATTTTTATTATTATTATATACTGTATTTGCATTGCCTAACCAGTAGCCTGTTTTTGAATAAATATAATAAAATAAAAATAAAAAAATAGAAAGAATAGTTTACTTCTATTATACAGTTATTATTTATTATTAGATTATTAAATATTACTTTACCTAGGGGAAAATTTATAATAAAAATAAACATAATACAAAAGTTAGTGCTATTGTATTATTTATTAAAAACAATATATTTATGTTATGTGATTTTACAAAAAAAAAAAAAAAAAAAAAGTTCTTGTTGTAAAAATAATTTAATAAAGCTACCAAAAACAGTAACATAAACCTGTTTTGTTTTAATTCTCAAAAGAATTATTTTCAATTTCAAATATCTAACCCAGTCATAAGTTAAAAATTTAATATTGTAACCTTTAACTTTAACACAACAGATGAAATGAAATACGACCAAAAAATATTTTATATATATTATGTCTTATATATATCTCATTATTTTCCCTCTGTGAAATGTGAGAACTTGTGGTGGTCAAAATGGCCTCAAGCTAATACCAGTCATTCAATTCAATTCAATTCAATTCAATTCAATTCATTTATTCAATCAACTGGCTGTACAAGTACAACATGGATTAAGTCATTCCTAATAATAACATTAAAATTACATAACATAAAAACACATCAAAATAACAATAATTCATAAAACTATCAAGATATGAAATACAATAGATACAATCAATTAAAAAACAACATTAGACAGTATATCTTCTGGCAACTTATTACAAAAGTACATTTTTACAGAGTACAATTCCTTATTTATAAGAATATTTTTTAATTTTTCTTTAAATAATTTTTCACTTTCAACTTCTCTGAGACATGCGGGTAAAAAGTCATAAATTTTTGCAGTCTGGTAAGCGGAACTTTTTTCTAATAAACTCGAATTATGCATTTCTAACACTATTTTATCTCTATTTCTAGTATTATAAGAGTGAAATTCACCATTATGAATATATAACTCTGGATATTTCTTCTTGAACATTGCACAATTCAAAATATACATGCTTGGCAGTGTTAGTATTTTAAGTCTCTTAAAATGACCAACACATGAGTCATGCTTTTTAAAACGTAAAATTGTTCTAATTGATCGCTTTTGTAATACAAATAGTCTGTTTAAATGGTTTGAATAACTACCCCAAAAAATAATGCCATACGCCAAATGAGAATAGACATATGCATAATAAATGGAGAGTAATGTATCTTGTGATACATAATCTCTAATTAAATAAAGTGCAAAATTAGCATGATTAATCTTCTTACAAATCTCGTCAATATGAATACTCCAATCCAACGATTCATGTATATTGAGTCCAAGAAATTTAATATTTTGTACCCTATTTATTCCGATTATACTCCAAGATAATTAATAAAAAGAGGTAGTACAGTCAACTTTATTTTATTTTATACATCATAAATATTTATATGGCAGCGCCACGAGATTGTTGGGTTGCCTGTTTACAGGATAACGCCCAGATGTTTCTCTCTCTTTCCTTCCCTTCCTTTTCTCAAACAATACGCATTGAAAAAAAAAATATATACATACATATTGACATTGCTGCAAGGTATAATTATTTAAGGACACAAAAATGTAGCTTAAAATGTATTCTTTATAAACTAGCAGATGATATTAAAACGATATAAATGTAATAATTGACATCTGTAATATATATTTTTTTTCTACATTTTCTCCCTTACACGCTGCTGATGAAACACAACACTATGGCGGGGAAGGTTCCTGTAAAGTATGCAATATGCGTTGCAGTGACGTCATGTGGCGTCAGCCTATTGATGAACAGAGAAAGTGGACAATGGGGAATTTTCTTACAACTCAAATTTTAATTTAACCACTATATTATGATAGAGTACATATTAACAATAAGTTTGACTTAAGTTTCAACTTTTTTAACTCAAATTTGGGGACTCTGAAGGGATTATTAGAATAGGGGCAAAGTATGCAACCCGCGCGCAAACCTGAAAATTGTGACGTAGAAACTCCCTAGTTAACACACAACAACTGCCTAATATCATAGTTTGAGCGTCAAGTAGTGATTGGCTATAAATTTTAGTAACACGATCGAAATCAGCGGGTTTTTCTACCCTATTATCAATAGTTTTGTTTCTAATATCAGTTTACTTTAAGAGTGATAATCGAAAGTATAAATTTATTGCAGTAAAATTTTGCCTGATAGGCAGTTTCTACGTCACGCTTTGGCGCTAAATTCAAAAGAAGGAAGATTTTTAAAAAATTCCCTTGTCTCCAATTTTGAAAATTGAAACTTTTTTGTTTTGGGACATTTAGTTTCAAGGCATAGATCATCTGAAAAAAAAAGAAAATAAATGTAGGAGAATTCCCCATTGTAAAAAAAAAAAAAAAAAAAAAATCCATGTTGCCTGGGACTTTTATATTGTTGATAACAATCAGTTTTCTCATTATTACCTCCTCTGCTACAGACCCTGGTTGTCGCCAGCGTTCACCACCCCAATGGTCTTTCATTGCACGGTCCACATATAGTGGAAAGAGTATATCCAGCCTCCCCCCTTCAGACGACCAAAATTAACAAACTTTCGTAGATAATGGAACGCAATGCAGACACACTTTTGGACTCCTATATATATGAACAGATTGAGTTATTTTACTTTCTATTGCTCATTTAATATAATTAAGTTTAAACTCTTAATTAAATTTAACATCTGTGTAAAAAAAATTATCATCAGTACATTAATTTTTATACTTAATTAACAAAATATAATTTCATAATATTTTGTTAATTAATTAATTTGAAATATAGTTAATATAGAAATGAATATTCATTTAAAATTGTGTTAGATTAGAATAAAAAGTTACAAAAAAATGATATATTTAATCAATATAATTACTAATTAATTATCATTCAATTTCTTAACTAAAAATATTAGAAATTAGTAAATTTGAGATTCATGTATTTTAGATGCCCTTGAAAAATAGAAGATAATTATTTTGTACTATCCATAACATTTGATTCTTACAGTTAGTAAAAACATATAATCAAGAAACAGATTAACCATCTTTACATCATAATAATGTTTATATATTATAAGGGAAATTTAATTTTTATTTTCATTTTATTGTGTCTTTACAGAGAAAGCTGACACACATAGTCAAATTTAAAAGGAATATTATTAAAACAAAAATTATATACAATGAAACAATAAAAACGTGTGGAAGTTTCTCGTTTTACACAACTTTTTAACATCAAAACTGAACCGTAAAGCTACCTTGCTCCTTCCTACTACATTTGCAACTAACTTAACTTGTATTCTGAATAAGTTGCCTAAATTTTTAGGGTGAAATATTTTAAAAAAAATTAACACTTATTATTACTTATTTGATTTTAAATATACTTTGGATTCTCATTCACATGACACTTTTTGTAGGTGATTTTTTTCAGGGATATGAACACAGTTCGAATAATTAACTTAAATGATAAGGTAATTGTGTAATGGTTTTTGATAAGTCACTTGGAACTCAGCACATCTGGACTAACAGCTTGCTGAAATCTGCTCGAGTCAATGGAAAAGGAATTAGGATTACGTTTGATTTAGTTGCAGCTGACACTTTCTCATAACATTAAAATAGTTATTTTTTAAAATAAACTTAATACAGTTCCTCATAAAAAATATTCCTACTGAAGAAGTCAGCACTTCTATACTTCAATTTAGCTCTTAATTTTAATTACGATAGTTGAAAATTTACTTCTTCAACTCATCCTTTACACGTCTAAACCTAATCCTAGAACCTCTTTTTACCTCAAAAACACATTATTATTTTTTCTTTCTCGCTCAAAGTGAGGTTAAAATGGAGACATTTCTAACATTTTGTGCTCAATAAAATGAAAAAAATACGTAATTACGTCTTTTCCCTCTTTTTCCTTCTAAAATGGTGCAAAATAGGAGGGAATTAGATGAGTATAGAACTTAATAGCGAATAAAAGATGAAATTTATTTCAACTCGGGTAATGTATTGATGAATGCCACCAAGTTTCATAAAAAATAAAAAATAAATGTGTTAAAGGGAAGGGGACCCTAAAAATAAGTATTTTTTAATCAAAAGTTACTTACTAACAGAGTAAAAATACATGCTGCCCTGTCCCAAACGCATCAGTGTAAACGCGCAATAATTGGAGTGAGCGGAGGAACGTGACGTCACGTTCCGTCACTTGCACTCGCAACACCGCACAGCACATCTCTTCTTATTGCTTCCCCCACTCTTCCTCGCACTCTTCTGCTTGCTATTATCCATGCAATGTTGCCGGCGCCTGAGGCTATACAAATTTATTTAATTTATCTAAATTATTGATAGTGTTCAAACCCGAAATATTATATATTTTTAATTTTGTTACGTCAATAGGAACAACTTTTTATGCAGCACGAAAATTATTGTACCTATTCTCATTAAGTTAGAATCTCCCCCTAGACTTATTTGGAGTTGCTGCAGTGGACAAACAGATACAGATCTGAAATTTTGCGAAATGTAAGAAGAATCCATAAAATTTTAAATTTACCACATTCCCAGGATTGCGTAATAATGCCTGCAAAAATTATTAGAGAACATAATTTGTAATGTCCCAATGTATAAAGGTTACCCCTGCTCTGTAAAAACTTGGTAATCTTAAAATTTTGTGGTATGGCTGTACTAGATGCTCTTCTTCTCCAAAATTACATATATGTATTGAAGATATATCGAACAATAGATGGCTCTGTGCGCAGAAACTTTGTTTTATATAAGGATACGGCTATATCTTTAGCATTGTCAGAATCACAGAAACAATAAAAGTTATATAATAAGTATTACTTATGAAGTTGATATTTTTAATTCTTGTCTCAAGACATGTGAAAACTAATAATGATGTTTCTTTAAAATTATGCTGCAGCTACTATCAGAGCATTTACATGATTTCTACATTGTTAATAAGGTACGACCATCCTCGTTAGACCACGTAGTTCCAATTCTTACCACTAGGTTCTCCACCAAGCTTTATGGTCTCAATATGATTGTCTCTTTGAGCTCTAGCAAATGTGGCAAGGGTACAGTGGCCGTCATATATAAAAGCCTCATGGTCGGAAGCGCTCGGGAGTCATTCGGCTCGGTCAGTGATTTCCTTCGTTACAAACCGACTACCAATGACTGAGAGCGTTACAAACACGACCATGAGGCTTTTAAATGTGACAGCTAGTGTAGTTTGTACTTTGTACAATACCAAGGACAAAAAAAAAATAAAATAAAATAAAATAAAAATAGTAGAAAAATACATCACAATTTTAGTTCTTTAATTTAAAGTTGATATACTAATATGTCCTATAATAATTTTTTAATATAGAATGTCAATCATTAATTTTAATATTATACCCCCAATATATATATAATTCATTTTATATATAAGAATTTTTTTATCATGTTTGTATTTAATTAATATTTCAGTTTATAATAGATAGAAAATAAAAACATGTCATGCATGGTTGATTAATATTCATAAAGTAATAAAAGAATTTTATATTTTGTGTAGAGAATTTATTTGTGGTAGGTCATAATTAAATTCATAAATAATACTAAAATTCACAAAATTTATTTGATTATTGGAATTTTTGGTTGCACTTTTTATATAATATATATATATATATATATATATATATATATATATATATATAAATATATATATACATATATATGTAATAATTATTTTCGTGCATGAGTTTTTTATTGCATTTTCTATAAAATTTATAGAAATAAAATAAAATTGAGTATAAAATACTCAATTACCAGGTTTTGTAATTGAGTATCGACCTCAATTTTTTTTATTGCAGAAATGGATAGAGGGTGCAAAGTTATGCTACCCTGATTTTTTTTCAGATTTTTTAGAGCCTTGGAACTACTTTTAAAAAATTATTGAAAGTTCTTTTTGTGACTTCACGAGACGCCGCTCCTTAAGAAAAAGATAGGACTTGCCGCCTCGTGACGTCACAAAAAAGACTTTCAATAATTATTTAAAAAATAGTTCCCTGGCTCTAAAAATATCTGAAAAAAAAATCAGGATAGCATAACTTTGCACGCTCTGTCCATTTCTGCAATAAAAAAATTAGGTCTATACTCCATTCTTTTTAAAATAAATTTATTTACAGTCGTTGACTCTGAAAATTTCCCTTTGCACCTTTGCAGTCTTGTTAATCACCATGCTCTGTAATCACAATGGCGATTAACAAGGCTGAAACAACAAATTTTTCAGAGGAGAAGAGTGTACAACTCGCATTTGTTTTTTCAAATTTGAATAAAGGAAAACCCAAAAATTTTTTCACACAAATTTAATATTGCTGTCATAAATATTTCATAATTTAACATTTTCAATATTTATAATACCAGTAAAGTATATCTATGATTGTAATAAAATATTTTTAAATGGGAATCGATATAATAAAATATTTTTTCTTAATGAATATATCGTATATTAAAATATATCAAGTTGATAAAATTTTTACCTAATTGTAGAAAGAAAAATAAATGTTGTACTAAAGTGGTCGTCAATTAAAGTTGATATGACGTAACGGAATCCTCCTATTATTATTGTAATTTAAGACAAAGAAAAAAAAGGTTCATGACGTCAAATCAACTTTAAGTGACGACCAGTTTAAATTTGAATGTTAGCTAACCCAACTCCCATTTTTCCGTTAATCCAACATTGTTGTATAATAATTCCATATTTATATTAATTGAAAATTACACGATGTTTATTGTAACGACCTTGAACATTAACTAGTCACGTGACGTCATTAAGTGCACCACAACGTCAGCAGGTGAGCAAATTATTTAATTGGATTATAGTGTTGTTGCAACAAGCGAGGATGATAATAACATTATTGTCCAGACAAAGCTTTAAACATTTAAAGCTTGTCGGCCGGTGCAACTGATACACATTGAATAATATTTTAAATCAAGCTCATTATATATAATATAGCAAAAAGAAATGAAACAATTTTATTGTATTATTTTACAATAATACAATTGTTTCATTTCATTTCTTTTGATGAACCTTATGTTCCATGTAGAATAGAATAGAATAGAATAGAATAGAATAGAATAGAATAGAATAGAATAGAATAGAATAGAATAGAATAGAATAGAATAGAATAGAATAGAATAGAATAGAATAGAATAGAATAGAATAGAATAGAATAGAAAATTGCTTTATTGCGGCGAGGTTTAGGCAAGCCCACTCTTACACCTAACCGCCAATGTAGAGAAGGTTCATCACAAATAATCGATTCTTTCTGATTGTGTATTTACGAACAGACCTATTATCTTTATAATGAAAGATGGTGAAGTAAAGATAGCGTGAATGTACACAATTATAAAATTTTTAAGATTTAATTTTTTTTTTAAATTACTCAATTGGTTTGAGTCACGTAAATTAATAATTAAGAAACACGTGGAAAAAAATAAGAATATATAGGAGACAAAAAGTACTTAAGACAGGAAATTGAAAAGGCAAAAGAGTGTTAAAAAAATGGTACAGAGATGATAACGAGAAATAGTCACGGTTTAAAATAGAGAGAGGAAAAATTATAAAGTGCAGTAGTAATAAAAGATGAGAGAGACACCCAGACAAGCTAATTACGCGACGTACGCGGTCCATTACGTCCACAGCCTCCCGACGTTTCTCACACAAACACGTGGCCCCAAAACAACCTGCCTGTACCTGCAAACATTGAGTTTAATGAATGGGGGCTCAGTATTATCAAAATGTAAATTAATTAACGAAAATTGTAGGTCTTAATTCCTAGAATATTTACAATTGCTTTATTATATTAAATTTCTTTATTTTACAATGTTAGTTTACAATAACATATTATATCAATTGCGCATGCTTGATATTATTTCATTAAGTTATTTATAGAAGCCAAGAAAAGGCATGATAAATTAATAAAATTGAAATACCATCAAAATAGTTATATACTATAATGTTATAGAATTTTATAGGTGTGTTTATGTGTTATTTTTACAATTAGAAAGTTGCAATAAGTTTCTTTTAGTCCATTTTTATATATTTGTAAAATGTTCCATACAATATCTCACTTAATAATTTTACATATTAGGGAGTGCGACTTTTAATTTTAATGCTAATAATGTACACTTGTTTCTTTGGAAAATTTCCCACTTTCAGCTTTGCTAATCACCATGCCCTGTGTTATTCTTACGAGGCATGGTGATTATGTGATTAACAAGGCCGCAAAGAGAAATTTTGCGAAGCGATAACTGTACCATGATATTTCGTTAGTGTCATTAGTACAATAAGATAAAAACAATTATCTGAACCAAATCAGGATACATTAAGAGTGAAATAAATATATAAGATATTTAAGATCTTAGAGAAATGGACAACATACTTGAAAATTTTTTATTGCAGAAATGAATAGAGGGTACCAAATTATGCTACTCTGAATTTTTTCAGTTTTGTTTTTAAACCCAGAACTATTTTTAAATAATTATTGAAAGTGCGGCCACGCCCCCTGGAGGCGTCAATAGGCGTCCAGTCTCTATCCTTTTTATTAAAAATTCAGAGTGCCAACTGAAATCACAGGACTTTCAATAATTTTTAAAAATAGTTCCGGGTCTCAAAAAAATCTGAAAAAATTCAGAGAAGCATAATTTGGTACCCTCTATTCATTTGTGCAATAAAATTTTTTCTTGTATGTTGTCCATTCTTAAAATTTATATTGCAGTATAGTTATATACTTGCCTCAACACCACATATGCAATGATAATTTTTAATCACTGCATAATGAAACTACCACATTGTAGTTTTGAGCTCCAGTCTCGTAATATCACCATCGCATGAGGAAGAATAAACGCAATGCAATTAAAACTTAATATCATGCAGTAATATTATATGCATATCTCTGAATCTTTTTATACAATGCAAAATCTACATGCATGTAATTTTTTATCCGTGATTAAAAGTGCATATATTTATTATTTTTATTTTATAATATTTCATTTTTTTAAATGTTATTAAAATATTGAAAATTAAATATTTTAACGTACAATTTTTTTAATTAAATTAATGTGCATGTATTATTAATTAATAACTGAAAGTTAGTATTATAAAAGTTATGAAGATAAAAAACACAAAATTTAAAAATATTCAATTTTCTGTATTCACTATAGAGTTTTAAACACAATAATATAAAATATTGTAACAAGTAACTTTTTCATTTCGTTCATTAATTTACCTCTAACGTTTTAACCTTTCCATATTTTAGTTATATTTCTTTACGTCAAAACTTTCAACTATGTTCAATCATACACACGAAACAATTTTTAGTAACATTAAATGATAGGAATATTACTCTATAGAGGTTCTACATAAGTTAGGATAAGGTTTACTATAGTTTGGTCGAAAATGAGAAATAACACCACCCTTGCGTTGTTGTTGATGCTGTCATGGCAATATGATGCACACAACAAGCAACCAAGAAGAAATCCAAAGACATTTTATACATAGAAGTACAACTCTACACCTGAATTTGCTTAGTTCAAACCCTAGACATGGCCACTATATTAAATTTACTTCATTTAATGCAATGATCCTAGTTGATAAATTACGTCTTCAACTCATCCCTTATACGACTAAACCTAATATTTTTACCTCAAAAACACATCTCATTTCCTGCTCGCTCAAAGTGAGGATGAAATGGAGACAATATTTCTAGCATGTTATGCTCAATTAGAGGAAAGAAGACGTAATCTCGTATTTTTTCCTCTACAGTAAAATGGTGCAAAATAGGATGGAATTAGACGAGGAGAGAGTATAATAGCGAATAAAAGATGGAATTTATTTCAACTCAGAGTTGTTAACCGTTGTATCCAAGATGGCCGCTAAGTCTTTTCCATGATGGCCTGTTCAACATTTTGTACTGCGCTTCCAGTTCTTTAATGTCATTGCAGAAAAGCTGTCGCCCTTCCTTTGGTTTAGCTTCATATCACCCCAAATCAAAGTGTTCATTCATTATCCCTCTTCAGCCTATCACAACCTGATGGTACGGGAAAGTTCACACAAATTTTCTTTGTAGTAGAAAGTTGGTGAGATCATAGCTTGTAAGCTTCTTTATATTTATTACAATGTTAGCTTACTACAGCATATTCTGCTATTAGTGTAAGCATTATTTACTTTATAAAAAAGTTATAATAGAAAGTATTTGTAATAAATTAAATATTTACATATTTTTATTAATAGAAAATTGTTTCAAAAATGCAATATGTATTAAATTATATATAACAAGGCTACTAACATGCATGTTTTCATAATAAGTAAATAAATATTGTAAATAATACGTGTATTAAAGGAGGCAATAATATGTTTTATTTTTTTGTTACTACAACTTTCAATTGATTTTATTTACTTTGTTACCTTTTTTTATGACATTTATATGTTAAAAGAAAAAAAAAGTGGATAAATTTTTGACTTTGTATGTGATCTCAAATGTTTGTATCCTTTTTGCTTATATTAGGAAGATACTTTTTCAATGAGGGTGCGTATGCTGGTTGAATTTGCGTAGCTAGCTTGGTCGTATAGACCTGATAGAATAGAGAGAGTAAAGATACTTCCGCCATTCACTTCATCCACACGGGTGCACGGTAGGGAATTTACAAAAGAGATGCTCTTATATGCTTGTCCTTTTCGTTACTTTCACTCTATATATAAAAGAAAAGATGTTCAATTCAGCAAAAATCGTATATAGCAACACAACCTTTGCTTGTTCACTTCTTCTTACTATTGAAACAAATAAATAAAAGCAAAGAAATTCTTCTTTTACACCAGGTCTCATGGGACCACAGAATCAACTTTTATGCACTTTATGAGCATCACAGAGAAACAACATTTTACCTTATTACTTTTAACTTGATCTTCTGTCTTTCTTTTAGAATCAATCTAGGACAAAATAAGACAAATAGTACACCATGGGAAATAACAAATGTTATCCATCACTCACATTATTGTAACATTAATGTTTATTTTTTTTTCTGTTTTACAATATTATGTATTATATTATGTATTATATTATGTACAATTGTACAATATTATATATGTATTATGTATTTTTTGTTAGATTTTTCATGTAATATTTGATATCTCCCCCAGAGGGATAAAAAATAAATAAAAATGATTAACTTTGAATATGGAATGTGATATTCCCAAAATTTTCTATATAGAATCTATTTTATAATAAAAAGGAAAGCAAACTAAATTAAAAACTTTCCAAATATCTCACAAAGTGTATAGAAATAGCTTGTAGTATAAAAAAAGTGGAAGATTTATCAAGTCTTCATCAATAAAGCAAAGAACATTCGCATCTAGAAAACTTTTGACATCTTGTAAAGATTGCTTTCAGGTGCAATTCCTTGTCTTATAATACACCTTTGATTCTATTCCGTCATTCATCACTACCTTTGCTACAATAGAGAAAGTCTTCTAATATGCTCCTAAGTATCATGCAAGTGCAGATCTAACAAAGCTGTACTTAAGCATAACTTAAAAAATTTATGTATAGAAAGCTATGGCAAATCAACCTCCTTATTATAATTTTTTTATTTTTTTTTTCATTCATACAAATTATTGTCCAGCCAAAACCTTAAAAACATTATTAATTGTTGTAACTTCCCTAGTTGAAGGTTGAAGAAATTTATCCTAAATAAATCCAAACCAATTCTTTTGGCTTTCATTTTCCTCCGGAAAAAAACATAATATTTAATATAATGTCAGTCATCTTTACTACTACGAGGATGGGATGCAATCTCGTCTCATTTTATGGACACCTGAGGACGAATTTTATCCTCAAGAGACGAAGAAATAAGTTGAAAGATGAAATTTATTTCAATTTTGTTATGACTTTATTTAGTCGAGTTTAGCATGAAAGAAAGGTAGATTATATTATACGTTCTTATATGCCAATTATTACAGTGATTTCCGTACATACTTTCACTTTTTATTAAGCCCAGAGAAATACGTTGTGAAATTATTAATTGTATATATTTTTTTTTAAATATTATAATTAAATTTTTTATGAGTTTTGAGTAAATTTCATTACAAAATACCCTCGCTGCGTAACTATTTTGATTTAATTTTTCACTATTTGATCTTCTTTGCATCACTTTTCTAAATTTCCCTTTGGACATGTTATTTAGTTATACATGAAAAAAAATACACTCCATACGATTTTTCAAGCTTAACTCACTTGAGTTTATCTAATGAGCTCTTTGACGAACAAATTTTGTGTCTGTCACGATTTCCATGTGTGTCTTTAATGTTGTCAATCGTAAAAGAAAAAGGTGAAATAAAATTCAATTTTAAATGTAGCTAGATTTATCTAGATTCCCTTGTAAAAAAGTTCGAGAGAAATATTTTTTTTCTCACAGTACACATCAGTAAATATATAATTTAACTAAGAACTTGTTTATTTGTTAAAAGCATATTTGCTCTTTTTATTTAAATTAACATGTTGATCTTCTTCATGCTCATTTTTTTTACTTTTTAGAATTCATGTCCATTTATAATATAAAATCAACATTTCAATATTTAAAAAAAAGCTAAAAAAATGCTCTAATACAGTTAAACAAATCTAAGTTTACGCCTGACTTGGCGCCAACATAGGCTATGACAGGCTGGCGCCCCCTATCTTAACCATGTTATAGACGTCCAAGATGGCCGTCGCGCGTAGTCAAATCTCACGTAAATTATTAAGATCTGTTATACTCTAAGTCAGCTCAAAGAAATATACCAAAAATATTGTTAAAATATGCCTTCTTGTACCAACAGGGGAGGATATATGGAATTTCGAAATTCTAAACATTTTATGATACGATATGTTTGTAAGAATATCACATCGCCAGCATCGCAATCTGTTGTGTCTGAGAGAAATAAGAGCCCGTCAGAAGGCGACTTAAAAATACGTTGACTCATAGAAACGTTTCAACTTTTTTATAACTGAAGTTTCAGGTAGTATGAAATTTAGAAGTTCCTCATGTCTTCATCGATACCATGAGCGTAACATTAATTAAAATAAAAATAGATATCTTTTGTAGTTAATAGTAAGGAGGTCAGTTTGTGTGTTAAAGTTAAATACTGCTCTTCTAGGGGTAATTTTATCAATGACGCACCCCCATTTGCCGTCCTCTACCTGCTACTTATCAAATGATAGTTTTTATGTTGAAAGCAAAAGTGAAAGAGAGAGAGAGAGAGAGAGAGAGAGAGAGAGAGAGAGAGAGAGAGAGAGGAGGGGGGGGGGACGTGGAAAAGGAAACAACAGCAAAGTGGTGATAAGCAAAATGGACTTACGTAATGTTAACTGCAATACATAATAAAGTGCTGTCTAACAAGTCAGAGTTTAAGCCTGAAAAATTCCGGAAATGACGCATTTTTTAATGATTTCTACTTCCGATTGCGGCTTGAAAACCGGAACTATACGTGATTTACGTCACTTAATTTAACTATAAGAACAAATGTATACCCTGATTCTTGTAAAATATCTTTAATTATTCCTATACCTAAAATTAAAAATCCTAAAGAGGCACAAGACTTTAGGCCAGTTAATCTTCTCCCAATGTATGAAAAAATAATTGAAATTATATTGTATGAACAAATTATTGAATATGTTGAAAATAATAATATTTTATGTGAGCATCAATCAGGATTCAGAAAGAATTTTTCATGTGAAACAGCCATACAGTTAGTTTTAACACAGTGGAGGAAAAATGCTAATGATGGAAATATTACAATAGCGGTAATGTTAGATTTTAAAAGAGCCTTTGAAACAATAGATCGAAAAATATTAATTGCAAAGCTAAAAAATTATGGTTTTGGCCCAAATTGCATAAATTTAACAGACAGTTATCTTACAAATAGAAAACAAAAAACAAAAGTGAACAACAAAACCTCTAGTGAAATAATAAATGACCTAGGGGTGCCCCAAGGGTCGGTCCTTGGACCTCTATTATTCATCTTGTATATAAATGATTTGTATTTGCAACTTGATGATGTGCTCTTTAATTTCTTTGCTGATGACACTCTTGTTTCAGCATCGAAAAAAACGTACGAAGAGGCGTGCAATGTGATAAATAAAAGTCTTGTAAGGTTGAATATTTGGCTGAAAGTCAACAAGGTAAAATTAAATGTGAATAAATCAAAATGTATATTAATACTGCCTTCTTCTTTTGTAAAGTCAAATATTATTGAAGACGTGAATAAAAGTAGTGTAATTATTGATGGTGAAATACTTGAATTTGTAGATGAAATTAAATATCTCGGTATTATTATTGATTCACATCTTAATTTTAAAAAACATGTTGCATATATTAATAAAAAGGTTGGAAGCAAAATCAGCTATTTAGCAAGGATAGTTAATTTTTTAAGTCCGTGGACAAAACATTAATTTACAAAACAATTATTTCACCTCATTTTGAGTACTGTTCTACAATTTTATGGGACAGTAATGAAGAAAATATTAAAAAATTGCAACTGTTACAAAATAAGGCAATGCGGGTAATACTTAGATGTAATAAATTAACTCCTATTAATTTAATGTTGGACACAATGTGCTGGATGTCAATCAAACAAAGGTTGGCATTAAATGTGTTAGTTTTTGTTCACCGAATTGTAAACAAGAGAGTGCCAAACTACCTGTGTAATGATATAATGTACCACAATGAAGTTCATCAACACAACACAAGAACTGCCGGCAATATTCGCATCGGGAAACAGAAAAATAGATTTTATCAAAAATCTACTATGGTTAGTGGATTCAAACTGTTTAATAGTTTACCAAGATATGTGAAAAACATCGTAGATAGCAAACAATTTAAAAGAGAATGTGTTTTATTTGTTAAAAAAATGTTTTTAAAAAAGAAATATACAAACTGATTTTGTGACAATAGGAGGAAATGATGAAAATTGTAATATTATCATAAATATTTTATTATAATATAAAAGGTGGATGTTCCTGAAATATGTGAAAAATGTATGATATGTTATGCAAAAAATATGTATGTACTAGCATTTTGCTAAATAAAGAATTTTACTTACTTACTTACTTACTTACTTACTTACTTACTTACTTACTTACTTACTTACTTACTTACTTACTTACTTACTTACTTACTTACTTACTTACTTACTTACTTACTTACTTACTTACTTACTTACTTACTTACTTACTTACTTACTTACTTACTTACTTACTTACTTACTTACTTACTTACTTACTTACTTACTTACTTACTTACTTACTTACTTACTTACTTACTTACTTACTTACTTACTTACTTACTTACTTACTTACTTACTTACTTACTTACTTACTTACTTACTTACTTACTTACTTACTTACTTACTTACTTACTTACTTACTTACTTACTTACTTACTTACTTACTTACTTACTTACTTACTTACTTACTTACTTACTTACTTACTTACTTACTTACTTACTTACTTACTTACTTACTTACTTACTTACTTACTTACTTACTTACTTCCGAAAATTTTCAGGCATAAACTCTCGCTTGTTAGACTGCATTACTCTTAAGGACGCCATTTTGTCATTTTGCCCCTGATAGATATGCAAACTGCTCTGTTTTTGTGCTCTACATGTTGCCTAACTTTACGGCGAAATAGCTTTTAGGCGCTAGCATAGATCGGGAGTTTCAACGGCCGTCGGAATCCTTGTTGGTGGAGCTACAGATGCATGCTTAAGCATAGGACAAAATATTAAAAAATAAAAAAAGATACATTTAAAAATTTATATAAAAGAAATTAGTTGCCACTTTAATTTTCATTATTATTTTCACATGTTTTTTTTTTTTTTTTTTTTTTTAATTTTCAATATATTATCTATTTTTTTTAAGTTTTTGACTGCACGCAAATTCTCCACTACTCCACCGTCATGGCGGCCTGCACCCGCATGTTTGCACTCATCACCTGTAAGGTAGACTGATTGCGTTGGTAATGCAACCACGGTAGACTGAGACTAACAATACTCCAGCAGCACAACGGTAGAACGCGATGTTGAATTGATGGCTTGTCACTGGACACCAGAGGAAGGAAGTTTGGTTTGGCTTGACTCCAGGGCACGATCTTCGTATTACGTGTCGAAATCACACTTCATTCTGCTGGTAAAGTGGAGGAAATTGATGAGAAAACCTCCTCCAATAAGTTCCTAGATCATCCTATTAGTTTCCATAATCTCATCATAAGTTCTTAGAACCTCCCATAAGTCCTCAATGACTTCCTATATATATATATATCTTATCTTATTAATTTCCCATAAGTTTTATATCTTCCCATAAGTATCTAGATCCCTGTAATATAGTTCTTATTTCATAATCCTTAATGATTTTTGTTGAAAATAACTGAACCAAAACTAACAATGTTAATTATAGAAAATTATTAAAGTACACATTTTAAAATGAGAACTCGCCCTGACAAGTAACTTAAATTCAAAGATTAAAGCTCAAAGATTAAATTGTATAGCTGGCTACTAGATAAGATGTATAATCCATAAGGTACAATTTTTGCCGTATTTTTTAAGCAACTTAAATTAACTTTGATATAAGATTTTTGACTATAATTGATTATATGTATAACAGGATATTGCATTGTGTGAAGCCAGCTTTAAATTGTTTTCACAATATTTTCTAGACATGATTACACCCCGCCATGACATCCGAGTGGGAGTTATATTTTACAAAATTTAAAATTGTTATACAGCATTAATTTTTCATAAACGGTTAAGCATTTTTTTTTATAAAAGCTATGGTAAAAATCATTTTCTCACAGAAGTTAGATAGCAATGAAATTCTTTACTTGAAAGAGTACTCAATTGACAATGAATAACAGATTAAAATGGGTTAACGAATTTATCGATTTTACATTACTATCAAGTGTTTTATAGGTATTCTATATTTTTAGTAAATTGGTTGAGAAGATATGCATATTGAATTGAAATTTTGAAATAAGGGAAGTTAAGTAAAGATTATTTTACTTCATTTTAAATTATTGGACCAAAATAATTTGTAAATCAATTTTTAATCCCCTATGTAGAAAAATATAATTAATAATAAAATTAGACTATTTATTAAGTTTTTTTTAATATTAAAAATAAATATAAATAAATTTACATATATATATATATATATATATATATATATATATATATATATATATATATATATATATATATATATATATATATATATATATATATAAGTAAATTGATGGTTTTCATTTTTTTTTCTATATTCAAACTTTTAAAGCCACAGCAGAATTTTAAAATTAGGATGAAATTTTGTAAATATTAATTATTTTAGGCTTTTTGCTTTTGAATATAGAAAAAAAACTGAAAACGATCAGGATAGTGTACGTTTACTTAATTTTTTTTGTAAAACTAATAAAAGGTGACTATAATATAGTATGTCTAAATTTATTATTAATTTGGGATTAAAATTGATATACCATTTATTTTGATTCTAAAATGAAATAAAATAATCTTTATTTAGCTTTTGCCATAGTTTATAAAATAAATTGTTTTACAAATCAAACAACATGAAACAATTTTTTCATACTCTCTATGACTACAGAAAAAATATAACAATGATTTTAACAAAATTTGACTTTTCGATATACCTTATTACGACACAGATTTTATCAAAAAGTCAACGAGCCGGTTTTGAAGCTGGCAGTCTCGTATATCATCTCTCGACCGGAATAATAAACTATCTGCTTCCTCTGCTTACTGTGATCTCGTTGCAATAATGAGCCATCTGCTATTTCAGGCGAGCGCAATTTATACTAATTTACAGCTCATAATTACGATCACCTGAAATAGCAGATAGCTCATTATTGCAAGGAAATGGTGGTAAACAGATATTTTATTATTTCGGACGAGAGACTATATTATATAATTAATAATTATAATATATTACGTATACAAGTGATATTGAAGGATATTTATTAAATATAAATAACGCATTATACTTAATCATAATATCATTAGTGATAATTGACATAAGATTGAGAGGAAATATAAGTACACAGAAGATGATGGCTGGCGAGGGATTTAACTCTCCCAGAGAAGATGGTTTCATTCTCATTCTCATGGCATTAAGCTGAGAATTAGAGCTTGCCTGTCTTATTGAGCGTGGTTAACTTAAGTAGGAGAACTACAGTGCATAATTTTGCTGGCTGTGACACTACAAGGACTAACGTGACAAACTTGTTCAACCATTTAAACTAGACAACTCAACACCAACAAACTTTTAAAACACTTTAACAAACTTTTAATGAAGATAAAAAATATTTTTTTATACAACTTTTTTTTTTAAATGTTTCTTTAAAAAAGTAAAAAAAAAAAATAATAAATTGATGTAAAATTTAATAATAAATGAAAAAATATTATACTATATAAATTTAATAGAATACAGATATGTTGAATATTAATTCTTCTTAAAATAAACTTTTTTTTTTAATAAATTGAAATTTATTTTCAAATTTATCTGGATAAAAATATAATAAAACTGCACGGGAGTGGAGTTATATGAGGCGAGGTAAAGGTAAATGAATATATTTTTGTTATAAAGTATAATATTATTTATAATTCAATAAAATAACCTAGTTTGCAAATAATTCGTTAAAATAAATGATTCTTCAAAGTCAAACCCTCAAACATTTGTTATTAAGAAGTTTTTGCATTGTTGATCAAATCACCAGAATTTTAAGCAATTGGTTCAACATAATGGGTCATATTACTTTAATGTTGCCGTCGTCGCCATTTTTAGGTGGATATGAGGTTGATTTTCATGAGCGGCAACATCGATGCTATCCAATTTGAAGGAGCATTTCCATGGAGCGATGTTGAGTGGAGCGTGGTGAGGTGAGAAAAGCGCACTTGCTCCAATCTCGTATGGTGGCTATGTTGGCGAGGAAATCCCGAACCTCTGATTCGCGTCACAAGCAAAAAATCGTTCATGTAAGTCTACCTTTTACAAATTTATAAGCTAGTATTATTATGAAGCCATAGGTAAAATGTAATACAGTACTTTTTTAATTTACTTTAAATTATCCTATGATGTCGTATTTTATCATTTGTATGGTTTAATTAGTGTATTGATTATAAAAATTAGAATTTATTCATGCAACATAAAAGCATATAATATTGGAAAATATATATTATATATTTACTCATGTGTAAATCATAATTATGTATTTAACTTTTGATGGATACGCTTTGTACAATACACATAATATAAAAACCAATTATTTGATGAAATGCATAGTTGAATGAATTGAAATGTATTTATATTTTTTTCTCCCTCATCCTCTTTGTTTTTAAAAGGAATCTATGATTTAAATATTCTCTGTAATACCGTAAATTCCCATGCAGTAAAATAATTTCTTTATGGTGTGATATACTGATGATCAAATAATGCAACAATTTATGTGTGTGCATTTTTAATTTTTTGATGTATTGATAGAATGTAAAATTGTATATATATATAAAATAATTAAATTGAAAGTTCCTTCATGTGTTAAATCCAACGTAATTTCAATAAATATTAATTATATAGTATTATTATATTTCCAAGAAATATATATCTAAGTTTCTCTTAATACTAGAAATATGGTGTCATTGAATAAGGCTGACGCTAATCGTGGTTGGAGAGAATATGCTTAGATTACTTTATGTATCGCGCACATATATAAAATATGGTATAGATGTTACAATATTATAATCATTATATTGGTTACAAAATTTTCTTAAAATTAATATTATTATTATAGAACTGCATGGGCACTATTCGCAGTTTTTAGTAATTTTTAGTACTAGTTTCTATTGATGTTCCTGACTTCGATGCCAGGCTCTACCATATTTCATCTATACGGTGATATCATGTGGTCATTGATGCATGAAGGAGGCAATTATTATCAACTATTCTAACTGAGGTTTACATAGTGCCCCCAGTCAAAATTATACAAATGTTGGCGATATGTTTAGTGTGAACCCACAAATCATTATTAACGCTATCAAAGAGTACGAAAAACTAGGAGTAAAATTTTACTTGCGATGAATATGTGGCGCAGTGCGATTGACCGGGTCTTGTCAGATCAACGAAGTCAAACAATGCCGAGCTTGGTTAGTACTTGGATGGGTGACCATTTTCAACAAAAACCACATTTCCCACCCTGGGGTAAATTGTTGCACTTTTCCACCATTTGGTTTCCCTGGCTTTGGACCATTGCACTTCCGGTTCATTGACAAAAGCTGTAGCGTCTATCCTGGCTGAGGTTTCCACATTTTCCTCAGTCGCAGATGGATTAGAAGGCCGTGGTGGCCGCCCCCGTTCCGGAAAAGCACGCGAAACGCTTAAGCTATATAGAGTTTCGGAAGTTTCAGGATTTCAAAGTAGTAAGTAGAAGTACCAAATAGGGTTTGATAAAAAAAAATCCCTTTAAAAGATAAAAAAAATATTTATTTGATAACAATGTTAAAAAATTCACCTTTGTCCTAAAATTTTTGTACTTTGTTAAATAAAAGGAAGACAATTAAAAAACATGTGTGGACACACAAAGCATATATGTGATGTGGTATTTGAAGCATAGTTTCACGTTTCGTTGTGATTCGTGTCATACGAGGATTAGCCATGTAGCCAACAGGGTAGCTAACAGCAGCAAGAATGGGGAGGGGGGTCATATTGTTACCGGCAGCCCTGTGATCGCTTGAGCGTGACGTGACGCCGCTCATCATGCAAGCGACAGTAACGCGACAAACGTTCTTGCTAAACCAGCCACAAAGAACCTCATCTGCCAACTTTTCCTTTTTTTTTTAAGTTTTTTTTTTAGCTAGTCGCCTTCACTCTCTCTCTCTCTCTCTCTCTCTCTCTCTCTCTCTCTCTCTCTCTCTCTCTCTCTCTCTCTCTCTCTCTCTCTCTCTCTCTCTCTCTCTCTCTCTCTCTCTCTCTGTCTCAATTTTCAGTGAAACTTCATAATTTGCCAGCTCATCACATTACTTTTGAACAGAAGAAAGTATAAGAGAAAGAGACCCCCCCCCAAAAAAAAGTATATATATATATATATATAATAATACATAAAGTTTCCTTATGTATAAAATTGTTCAGTTACTTACTCGCACATTTTTCTTTCTCTATTGTTCAGACGCTAAATTAACTTTATAAGGACATTACTTTGTGTAGTGTGGAAGGGGACTTTCTCTTTGTAGAAATGTGTACAAGTGTGTGTAAAGATATAATACTCTCGTACATAACTAACTAAAATTATATCTACCAAAACTTAAGGAAAGTATAATACAAGAAATTTAAGGTAACAGGATTATAAATGAATGCAAATAATCATACTTTCAAATTTTTATTTTAAATTGTATGTAACAATTGTTTTTTTGTTAAAATTATAAAATTCTTGTAAAACTGAAGTTTTTATAATTTAATACAAAATTAATTGAGAAATTAGCTGTGTTTTAATATTAATTATAATGTATCTTAGTTTCGTTGATATGACTGACTATTTGCAGGGGTTATAATTACCTTTGTTAGAGTTTCTCAAGGGACTTGTAATTGTTATTGTTCTTCGTATAGTTAGATAATAAGCAGCCATGATCTAGTTACTGAATACGATATTTACATGTAAACAAATTACAGAAATACTTGAATAATATAATCTAGGTAAAGTAGGGTCCTTCTATGTTTTATAGCTTTAAGATATTACCTTAATTAAACAACATGTTGTATTCAGGTATATATATATATTAATAATTAATCTGTTAATTTCAACATCAATTATCTAATAAGTACTCAAAAATGTTAAGCATATTTTTTGTTCATAGCGTTATAATTAATATTCAAAACAACACTCTCTTTAAATAAATAAATTCTTATCTAATGCAAAAGACATTTACTTTCAATTAAATAACAATGTTTTAATTACATTGTTACATTTACTTGTTTACTTTTTTTTTTGTTATTGTAACTTCCCTCCAAAAAATGTATTACTTAACCCAATAAACAAATAATAATATTATTATATGAATAATTACATGAAATTTTATATAATTTAAATATGATAGCTTTAGATAGATTTTTAACTTAAGGATGAATCTCAGTAGATTGATATCTCGTAATCGTACCGCCTGAATGCAACTAGACTTGCAGGGGACTTAGAACTCACCATCAATAGGTGTCATACAAATTTTGAAGCGAATCTGTCTTATCAGTTTTGTGAAAACTGAGGTAGAAGTTTAACATTGGCCTTATGGACGAAAACCGAAAATGGAGCTGTTGTAAGAAAACTGCAAGACTGAATTTGCTCAAACCATAAGCGATTAAGTTTTAGAACATTCTCGATTTTTTAAAATTTATTTCATTCGATTCGTTTGCAAGGAAATATTCTTTGATCCCGAAGTAACTGAGATTAATCGTTAAAAAAACTTAGTCACAAATACTTAAATTGATTTTTATAAACATGATTTACTATTTATTATTATTTGATATAATACTGTAACAACAATTTATGTTATAGATTAAAGTGAATTGAATTGCCAAATGACATTATTTGTATGTATATAGTTGAATGTATCTTGAACAGTACACACATAATATACAGGTTCGTAAACTGTTATATTATTTTGTGTACATAGAGATGGAGGGAAAATAAGGCATGATAACACAGCTGCGAGAGAGTTTATACGGCTAGAGAAATAAATTAGGAAGAGAGAGAGGGGGGGATAGAATCAGCGTCATGCTGTCTGACTACAATACGACGAAGTAGTCGTGGCAAAGAGAGAAGTTTGGTTTTCTTCTCGGACTAGCCTTCTGGTCATAGAATACAGCTCCAGCCAGCAAGATGAAGAAGAAGAGAGGAGGTAATATACATCGGAGGGCGACTGCGCGGTTTGCTCCGGTAGCGCCACTTGGAAGTGTGAGGAGAGAGGAAGAGCGCTCCTGGAATCGTTCAGTCCACCTCGACGCTTCATTCCGACAGCCGAGACTCCTTTCTCTCCCTCTCTCTCTCTCTTGAACATCGCGTTATAACGTAATGTGAATAATTTGTGGTTATTTGAAATTAATGTTAGATAATAAAAATAATCGAGTTACGTGAAAAATTTTATGAAATATATTAAACTATAATTATAACAATGAAATTGTGTAGACAAATTCAATATTACGGGATGTGGTTACCTATAATTTTTCTGCTTACCTGTAAAATAACATCGGTTCTTGCTGCATTGCAAGGTAAGACAATTTTTAATTGTTGTTATTTTGTGATTATTTTTTGTGAAACTGTCGCTAAAAAAATAAATGTTATTCCAATAATATGGTATTTAGTTATTTTACCATTACATTAAATAATATTCTATTGAATGCTATTTCACTTTTCGTACTTTTACCTTTGCCGGTGTTCGATTAACTATTCTGTTAAAATATCATCTTTAATTTTCTACTCACATTTTTGTGATAAAGAGTACTACAATTATGTATTTAATTAATTTACATGATACTATACTAATTACAAATAAGAGCTAACTTATACAAATTACCGTAATAAACTGTAATCCCCTTAATGTATACTTACTCGTTTACAAGCCTGATGCAGCGGTTGCATACCTAACAGGATGAATAACTTTTTTTATTTCTATAATATTCAAATTAAAGCAATTTATATTATAAATTGAATGTGATGAATAGTAGTGTTAATTCATGAAAAAAATACATTAAATAAAAAATTTAATTAAAATAAAGATAAATATTTTTAATTTCATTCACTATACTACTATTCATTAAAAATACCACAAACATTAACATTTATACTAATGTGGTTGAAAATATCTAATTATTTTAAATTATCTTATTCATTAATTAATATAATAATGAATCAACTTAAAGTAGTAGCTTGATCATGTGACACTTGACATATTTCTGGTCGTGAGAGAAGGGGAGGGGAGGGGGGACCAGGTGTGAGCTGAAAAATCTTGCATAGCTCTCCGGGCTTTCAGCCAGCTGAGATGCCGTGGAGGATTAACGTTCCAGCAGGATCCTCCATTACTGTGGAGATCTTTGGCGTGTATCCCAACTAAAAGCCACAGATACTAACCGGCTTTCGTCTCTCTCTTTCTCGCAAACTCACAATTCCATCTTAGTACTTAGAAAAAGAGTAAATGCACTCAGAATCTTCCCATTTTGTTATTGGCTCAATGTTTATCATTCCATTGGGGGAAAACACAAAACTCAACTAAAAAAATATACTATATATAACACTATATATAAGTATATAAAACTCAATATTGTATGATGTCTTCTATATTATAAAGATATATGAACATGTATTTTCTTTTAAAAAAAATGAGAGTGAAAAAGTATATGAAAAATGATAGAAGGCAATTTTATATATATATAACTATTATCACAATGTCAAGTTTACTTATATAATATATTATATATATACTTTTTATATATAAAATCATCATGAGTTTATTTGATGTTTATTCAGTATTATTTGGATAGCTTCCAAAAAAAGTAAAAACCTCATAATATCTTTTCTATAAAACTTAACAAAATTGCCAATATTTTTATAACAGTTTTACTTAATGTTATTCACGTTACTCTATATTTAATTTTATAATAGTGTTTTTAGAAAATTAAAGTTTTAATTATATTTTTTACCTGAAGCAAATTAGTGTTATTTTTATTGCTTGGATGAATAAATTTTTTCACTATTTTTTAATAATTTCTATTGAAATGAAATAATAAAAAAAGTGCTAATTTTACTTTAAAAATAAAATAATTAGTGCATGAAATCAACAAAGTAGTATAATATGCGAAACAAAATAAACACGTGTATTAAAAACATGTTTGTTTATAGCTCACAGTTTTTTTCTCACTATAGTTACGTTTTTGTCGCCTATTGTAAACTACTTCAACAACTTGCAAGAAATTTAATTTAAAAAGGAATGTTGAACAGGTCTGATAAAAAAATAAAACAATTTTCTTGCAAATTATAATTTTATTAAATTAAAAAATACATGTAATATCTAATATATATTATAATTTTTGTGCGTTGATTAAAATATAAAATACATGATAATAACTCCAATATAGATATATATATATATATATATATATATATATATATATATATATATATATATATATATATATATATATATATATATAGATATATATATATATATATAGATAGATATATATATATATATATATATATATATATATATATATATATATATATATATATATATATATATATATATATATATATATCGATAGTATATTTTAAATATTTTCAAAATTACTTTTTAGAAAAAAAAAAATTCTCATTTAAATTTCAGTAATGAGGCTTATAATGAAGAGTATGATTAATAATAGTAATATGCTTCTCACTATACACTTTATGAAGACCAGAGGTATACATCACAGCGTGATCTCAATCCCCCGCTGGCAGTATATGATGGTGCATGTGAGATCGTTTTTAGTTGAGTACATGGTGTTATATTGTGTGAGAGAGAAAAATAAAATGTATCCCAAGGTAGAAAATACAACCCCCTACCTTGTCATAGCTATATTATATATATAGGATGTACATTAACTATACACTCTCGCAACGAAGTGTTTCGAAACGAGACACTTTTTGTGTCTCACCGGATGCCCCCTTATTTGAAACACATAGAAGTGTTTCGATTTTCGAAACACTTCTACGTGTTTCGAAACACTTCTACTACGTGTTTCGATTCTTGAGACACATTTAGTGTTTCGGATTCGGAGGGATCCCTTTCGCGGAGGACTCCCGCTGTGCGCGCGGAGGAAGATTTGGTTAGTGACGCCAATGAATAGTAATAAATTCGTTAATCACTCAAAATTACACAAAATATTGCACTTTATTAGCTCCAGGTAACATGAACGTAGTAATGAAACATTATAATACAAATATAGATAATGAAATATAAGAAATAAAATTTAATTACCTTAGGTGATCGTTAGAAAATTTGGCAGAGAGGGCACATGTAATTACTACACTGTATCAAAATGATACAAACGTTACCACTTGTGACTATTGTTAAAATGATTTACTGATATTTCACGGTAACTCTGCAATCATTACTTAAAAGTTATTGGAATTAATTAAGCTACATTTCAATGATTTTTTGACACCAACACCGTGCATGACGCTACCAGCATCCATCTTGCTAACAAACTGGCTTGGTGGGAGGTTCTCCCTTGTTGGTCGAAAATTTGGAAACACATTTGGAGTTTCACCAAAGCGAGACACTTTAAGTGTTTCAAACATTTAAAGTGTTTCACAAGTGTTTCTGAAACGGGAAAAGGCCAGCGAAACACTTACGATTTCGGCTTGAAACATGAAATGTGTTTCAAGTCGCAAACGAAACACTTTAACCGTTTCAGACAAGTGTTTCAGAAACACTTCGTTGCGAGAGTGTATGTGTGTGATGAAAGTATTTCAGTAAAAAATGTTATAGAATTTTCCCCAGGTGGTCAATGCTGGTTTTCTACCTACAAGGGGAAACAAATATAGTTGACACTTATTTTTATAATTGATATATTATACTGGTATACAGACTGGGCCAGAAATGGTGTTCCGATCGTACGCTAAATTTTCGGCGGGAGGACTTTCAGCTAGAAAGTTGAAATTTGGCATACATAAAGCCAAGGGTTGTAAGTTTTTTTGACATGTGTTAGATTTTTTTTAAATCACCATTTCATGACTTTTTAGGGGTGAATTCATGATTTGCATTACTTCCTTATGGGATTTCCATGTTAAATTAAGTTGAGAGAAAAATTTTGTCTGATCAGCACCAATTTTTTTTCTGGGGGGTTCAAAACACGCTGAATCTAATGGTGTAATTTAAAATGTGATATAAACAACCCCTAGCAAGATATTGACCCTTACTACGTTAAAAAATGATTGTATCCTAATTTTGACACTACCATTGAAACGAGCTCATTTTTTTACTCTAGAAAACACCTTTAAATTTTTTAAATCGGAGTTAGTTAAGGATTTAATTTTTAGGGGTTGGTATTTTCACCCCTAATGATGAAATCCTTAAATGTCTCCAATTTAAAAAAAATCAAAGATGTCTTCTGGAGTAATAAAAAAATGAGCTTGTTTCAATGGTAGTGTCAAAATTAGGATACAATCATTTTTTAACGTAGTAAGGGTCAATATCTTGCTAGGGGTTGTTTATATCACATTTTAAATTACACCATTAGATTCAGCGTGTTTTGAACCCCCCAGAAAAAAAATTGGTGCTGATCAGACAAAATTTTTCTCTCAACTTAATTTAACATGGAAATCCCATAAGGAAGTAATGCAAATCATTTTTTAAATGGTGCTTTACAAAAAAATCTAACACATGTCAAAAAAACTTACAACCCTTGGCTTTATGTACGCCAAATTTCAACTTTCTAACTGAAAGTCCTCCCGCCGAAAATTTAGCGTACGATCGGAACACCATTTCTGGACCAGTCTGTATAGTTTAATATATTATTATAGCAACAAACACCCGGCTTAAATTATAAGTGTGGCATACAGTTAATTAGCAAAGAATTGAAAATGAAACCTTCTCTATTATAAATCATTATTAAAGGGATACCAAGGTGAATACTTTTTTTACATGTTCGGGCAGCTAATTAAGAATTATTCTAACACCCCTGTGGCTCAATATTTTCGTACAATGCCTAGTTATTTTTTTACAATTAATTATTTAGTTTGAAAAGTGAGTTTTATGTCCGTTGATTGATTCAAGTCGATGCGCGCCCGCAGCGGCCGGTGATACGACAAGAAAGGGGTGGGAGAAGGTTCCCATGATTCGCGGGAAATTCTCGTCATATCAGCGGCTGCTGCAGGCGCGCACCGACTTAAATCAACTAACGGCTTTTGAACTAACTTTTCAAACTAAATAATTAATTTTAAAATAACTAGGCATTGTACGAAAATATTGAGACACAGGAATATCAGAATAATTCTTAGCTGCCCGAATATGTAAAAAAGGTATTCACTTTGGTAACCCTTTAACATTCATCCTTAATACGTCCAAACCTAATATTTCAACTTCAAAAACACAACTGGTGTGATCCTTGTTAAAAACGTCCAAAATTCAGATTAAAAAATCATCACCTCAGAATACAAGTTTCGTATAAAACAAGAGGTGTACATGAAACACAAGGTCCACAATAGCATCAAAACCTCGTGGTTTTTACGACACTCATATACTGAAGCGACGAAATTCATTTATTTTTTATTTTTTATTAATTCAATTTTTTTTCCTGCAATCCAAATATATTCATATATATGACACATGTTTAGATTTATAGTATCAGTCAGTATAAAGCTAAAATCAATTGACATTACTTGAAGTCATTCAAAGTCAATGCAGCTTTGTATGCTATAGACAATTATTTATTAGCCATTCATTTTTTAATACTAAAACCATTATATTTTTAATAATTTTTAATATTATTTTTTTAACAGTAATTTTATAATACTTAAACATTAATGAGAATCAATTTCGAAGTATTATCTAAACTGGTGCAACAGAAGATGAATTTCATTCTCTTAAAGACGAAGAAAAAGTTGAAAGAAGAAATTGATTTCAACTTCTGTCACTAAAAATAAACATTTTGTCGTGAAATTTATCGGAAGGAATCGATGGATATGATCCAAAGAGCGAACTTGAAAAACACCAATTGGTGCATCTGGGAAGAGATTGATGTATATAATAAATGTTAAAGGTGTCACAAGATCCTAAGAATCGCTAGGTCAGATCTATGAAGAACTGGAAAGTCCAGTCCAACAACGTTCGTACACTCGTCGCCTTGGAAAATTTCCCACTTGCAGCCTTGTTAATCATCATGACCTATGTTATTCTTACGGGGGCATGGTGATTAACAAGGCCATACAAATGGAAATTTTCCGAGGCGACGACTGTACAAATGGCTTCATTTTAGAAAAAAATCCACACCTGTAGTTTTATTATTGTCAGGAAAATCAATTCTGAGGATATCAATGTAATGTCTGGAGGTCGCAAAAATAGTCTTTCGACTATTTTAAATTCATTTAGGTGACAATTTTGTTAAAAATAGGGACTATTCTGCGACCTTAAGTTATGACTAAAAAATTCCAAATAATTTGTCTGATCGAGATGTTATGTTCTACATTATATGTATTGTATTTCCATACTCGTTATACAGCAATCAGAACAGTTGAATGATTGTTACACAATTCTTACATTTTATTTTTATCTCGAAATTATATTTATAGTTGAAGGAATATTATTTTTGCTTTTGTAGAAAAAAAAAACTCATTAGTTTCTTACATCACAAAAAGAATAGTAAGATAATGGTTATAAAGTCTCAAGCATTTTATGTGAAATTCATTTCTTTCGTCTAAAATTCGTTCGCTTTTCTTAGTTTTTTTAACACTCGTTCACCTTTTATATTTTTTTCTTTCTTCTAGCTTAATTTTCCTTAACTCCGAAAGTCTGCTAAAATTCATCAACCTCAATCCCCGTTTAAATTGCTGACAAGCGTTTCGCCATGAGAAAATGTCGTCTTTTGTAATAGATTCCATTCTCTCTCTCTCTCTCTCTCTCTCTCTCTCTCTCTCTCTCTCTCTCTCTCTCTCTCTCTCTCTCTCTCTCTCTCTCTCTCTCTCTCTCTCTCTCTCTCTCTCTCTCTCTCTCTCTCTCTCTCTCTCTCTCTCTCCCTCCCTCCCTCCCTCCCTCTCTCTCTGTCTCTCTCTCTGGTTTCTGGTTCTTTTCTATACGTCGTTTATACGACATCAAAGTTTCTTGCTACTCGGCACCTTTCTATTCGCCACATTATTGCAAATCTCTTCAAAAAGTAAAAGAAAAAAAATCACACTTGCAAGCTTATATAACTATTTCTTGATTACCACGAAATGTCATTAGTAATTTTTATATCTAAACTTTTTCAATAACAGTTTATAAAACAAAATATTTTATTTTTTAATAAGAAAAATTGAAATGAATAATATTTTTATGTTGACGTAGTTTAATATTAAATTTAATAAGTATTGAAATATGCAAAGTCTTTTATTATATAAGACAAATTTAAGAATAAAAATAAAGAGAGAAATTTAAATTTAAGTTAAATTTGTTAAATCCTAAAATACCCCTTTTCTTTTGACTGTGGTAAAACTTTATTTGTGACCCAAAAGTCTTCTAATCTAATCATAACTTCATAGTCTGTTGAAAAAGTTTTTCCTTATTAAACTAAAATAAGTTTTGTCTCTACCATTGACTGTCTGGGGATTTCTTCTTTTTCAACTTGCCATGAAATATTGCCATAAGGATTTGCATTTCAAGACAAACAAACAAACATTTCTAGTATATAACAACAGAGGTGAGTTATAAATATTTAACGTAACAAATTTCAACACTGAATATGATATTTTATTTACTATTTAAAATAATAATCCTGTTTAATTTTTGGTGATTAAGTTTGGTAAGACTTACCAAACTTATACATATTTTTTTTTTATACTTGTATTATATCGTAAGTGTATTATAATAACTTTGAATTATAAAGAATAATTTTTTTTAATAACAAGTATTTAAATTATCATTATACATAATAGGTTTATTACATAATGTATAAAGACTATAAAGTAATATATTATATATAAAATAAAATGTAAATATTTAATGAAGTATTGACCTCGAAATTTTTTATTGCAGAAATGGATAGAGCGTGCAAAGTTATGCTACCCTGATTTTTTTCAGATTTTTTTTGAGCCCGGGAAGTATTTTTAAAAAATTATTGAAACTGCTTTTGGTGACGTCACGCGGTGGCAAGTCCTACCTTTTTCTTAAGGAGCGGCGTCTCGTGACGTCACAAAAAGAACTTTCAATAATTTTTTAAAAATAGTTCCGGGCTCTAAAATATCTGAAAAAAATCAGGGTGGCATAACTTTGCACGCTCTATCCATTTCTGCAATAAAAAAAATTGAGGACTCTATTATAATATATAGTAATAAATTAATTAATGCTCTGATAAGACAAATTTTTTTCTGTAACTTTCATTTTATTAATATTTCTAGAAACGATAAATATTTTTTAAAATATTTAAGGCTTTATTCTGAGAAGTCGAACTCGTAATTTGAGCGTTGATGTGCTTGTTAAAGACTGCAGTGCATTCCATTTTTTTTTATGTACCTTAGTAGGTCACATCTCAAATGTGTCAATTTATTCTGACAGCGCTGTAAAGGTTTTCTAAAAAAAATTAAAAATAAAATCCCAAAAGTAATTGCTATAGACTAGACCACAAAAAAAAATCAATCAAAAATTGTTTACATTTTTTTAACCTCAAGTATGCGTCAAATCAATTGCTACTTACACTACACTTTATTCAACAACAATTAATATATTAATTAATTATAAATAATTTATAAGTAACTTGTAATTAAATATAAACATGCAGTATAGAGACTTCAAGTCAGCTGATTTTGCGATGTTCCCACCGTTGTATCCAAACCTATGCAAAAAAAAAAACAAACAAACTCGAAATTGCTTTTCTGGCATAAAATTTTTTTTAAGAAAAAAATAAGCTCTTGATACATTATCAGAAGACTCATAAATAAACAATGGCAACCTAATAATAATGAAAGTAAACCCACAGAAAATACATTACCTTCAAATTTAACAAGTAATAGTGATCAAAGTGTGCAAGAGTCTCAATATTTTTGCAGAAGCATGAGGCTAAAAAACAACATGTAAATAATTTCCTCTCTAGTGATTGCCTAAGTATTATGCACTTAAACATCAATGGTCTTAATAATAAAACTCATTTTTTAGAAGAATTTTCACACAATTATAAGAATCTTAAAATTATATGTTTAACAGAGCATCACTGGAGAAAAGGAGATTATTCTAATTTTGCTATGGGCTCTTATCGAATTGCCAGTATATTTAGCAGATCCAAGAAGGTGAGAGGAGGGTCAATGATTCTAATTCGAGATATGGAGTTTGTAGAACGGGCTGATATCGTCAAAATGTCTGCAGAATCACATATTGAGTGTTCTGCAGTGGATGTTAGCTTTGGTGAAACAAAAGCTACAGTTGTAAGTGTGTATAGACCGCCTATTGGTGACATAAATGTGTTTTTCCGTAGAATTGAGTTAATCAGAAATAAAATAGTAGCACAAAATCGCGAGCCAATTTTTTGTGGCGATTTCAATATTAATCTTTTTGATAAACATAGCAATATTGTGTGTGGTTTTGAGGAAATATTAGCTATTTGTGACTTGTGTCCAGTTATAACAGTGGCTACAAGAATTTGTAATACCACTTCAACTTTAATTGATAATGTATTAGTTTCTTCTTACATTAAAAGTAAAATTGGCACCCGGTCAGTGGACACGTTTGTATGGTCAGATCACACGTCACAGATTATAGAATTTCCTCTTAAAATAAAAGAAAATAAAAAAATTAAATGATGATGTTAATGAAGCTTTTTCAAGTTTCCACGCAATTTTCCAGCGACACTTTTGTTCCTCCTTTCCTTATAAAACTCGTACTGTAGGAGGGGATAGTAAGAAAGACAGTGAATGGAAAACCAAGGGGTTAAAAATTTCACAGAAAAAGCTTAAAATATTATTAAAACTGTGTAAAATAAATCCAGCTGTTTATACAAAAGAGTATGTATCAAGGTATAAATATATTTATTATAAATTAGTATCACTTTCAAAAAAAAAAGTAAATGAAAGAAAAATTTATAATGCTACAAATAAATCAAAAGCCATGTGGAATATTATTAACACAAGACAAGGTAAAAACAAAAATTCTTCAGGCATAAATGCAATTAAATTAAATGATATAGTGATAAGTGAAACTAAAAAAATTGTTAATTGTTTTAGTGAGTATTTTGAGCAGTCAGTAGCAGATATAAAAAAAAACATAAAGTATGACAATACAGATCTGACTGACTTTGACAAGTTTATATATTGCAATGAACGTTCAATGTTTATATCTCCTGTTACAGCGGATGACATAAGAAAATGTATTGGACAGCTTAAAAATAAAAAATCATTCGGATTTGATGAAATACCTGACTTTGTTATTAAGAGATGTCCAAATGGTATTATAGATGTACTTGCATTTCTTTATAATATAAGTATTGAAAACGGTATTTTTCCTGAATTGCTTAAAACGTCAGTCATGAAGCCAATCTTTAAAAAAGGCTCAAAGCTTGAAGTTTCTAATTATCGCCCAGTTAGTCTATTGTCTGTATTTTCCAAAATATTTGAAAAGCTGTACTTAAAATCTCTTTTGTCGTTTTTAAATAAATACAATATTTTATCAAAGTACCAATTTGGATTTAGACCTGGGTTATGTACAGAGATAGCAATATTTCACATGGTAAACGGAATTTTAAATGATATTAATGATAAAAATAAGACAGCTGGAATATTTCTGGATCTGACTAAGGCTTTTGATTGCGTTGACCATAATATCTTGCTATCTAAACTCAATAAGTATGGTATTCGAGGTAATTGTCTTCGTTGGATCAAGTCCTTTCTTGTAAATAGAGAGTGTTTTGTCTCAATTTTATCACAGGACAAATTAAGCGTTAGACAAGAATATAAATCAGAATGTAAGAGGGTTAACTGTGGAGTTCCACAGGGATCTGTGTTGGGTCCATTATTGTTTTTATTGTATGTTAATGACCTGCCTGAGTTTTGTTTATCACTTGGTGTTTCCCCAATATTTTATGCTGATGACTCAAATGTTCGAATCTCTTCCCATGATAATTTTAACTTGGCAGAGAAGATAAACTGTATTCTCCCAAAGTTGGACAAATGGTTTCAGTATAATGGTTTGACACTAAATGGGAAAAAGACAGAAGTAGTTGTTTTTAATACTGTTCAGAATAAAGATTTGTTTACACAGGATATAAATATAAATAATGAAACAGTGAATACAACGGAGGGTACAAAATTTCTTGGAGTTTATGTGGATTGTAATCTAAAATGGGCAAAGCACATTAGGGGCATACAAATGAGATTAGCATCTGTTATATATGGAATTAATGAACTGAAATTTGCCTGTGATGTGAAATGTTTGAAGATATTGTATTATGCAAACTTCCATTCCATTTTGAAGTATGGGGTTATTATGTGGGGTAATTCTACTGACTCAAGAAAGATTTTTATTTTGCAAAAAAGGGTAATTCGAACAATGTTAAACTTACCCTACCGTGAATCATGTAAAAAACATTTTCAATCTCATTGTATTCTCACATTACCATGCATTTTTATTTTAGAGTGTGTTTGTTTTGTTAAGAGTAATTTTGATATTTTTCATAAGGAGAAAGTCCATGACCATAATACTAGGAATATAAATAGTACTATATTACCTCCAAAAAGCAGACTTAAACTTTTAGACAAAGGTCCTATGTGCTCATGTATTAAAATCTACAATAAACTTCCTGTTTCATTAAAAGATATCTACACATATATAGAATTTAAAAACGCTGTAAAATTGTTTCTTAATAAGTATTGTTTTTATAGTGTAGATGAATATTTGAATGCTAAATTTTGACAGATTTGGATGTGTAAAAATTTTTTTTTTTTTTTTTTCTTGTTGTTTTGTGTGTGTGTTAATATATTCTTTGTTCTAAAATGACGCGTCTTACCCATGCATGATACCATGTATTTTATGTGTGTACCTTGTATTTGGAATGAGATAAAATAAATAATTTGAATTTGAATTTGAATAGAGGAGGGCGTAGAAAATGTTTTAAAATTAATAGCTTCCATAGTAACTGAGAAAAAACTCAAAATTTCTAATATGGTGCTTATGAAGAAAATTTCACATTTGAAGTCTCTATACAGTGAAATATTTATAAAACTTCTTGTATACCTTGGGATGACAATATAAACGTTATGCTTCTTGCTGAAATTTCCACGCAGTCAATGAAGACGTGTAGTACCCTCGAGTTTTGTTGAAAAATCTCTACACGTTGTAGTTTTTACTGTAAGAAAGTTGTAAATCTTAGTGTCTTGTTGAAAATAGTCAGGTAGCTTTCAGACTGTACTGCAATGTATAACGGTAAACATGAAAAGATAATTGCTATTATCAGTCTAATGGTTAATTAATTGACGTTGCAGTGACCTATTTACAGTACATAGTACTTAATATAAAATAGTTGTTTTTTCGTGGCTGTAATGAAGTAAAAGAAAATACACTACAAAAATTAAAGGTGATAGAATAAATAAAAATTGAAATATTTTTTTTTTAAATAAATGACAATTTTAATAAAATTTGAGTTATTGTACAATCTTTGCCTCGGAAAATTTCCCTTTGCGGCCTTGTTAATCAGTTAATCACCATGCTCTGTAAGAAAACGCAGACTACGAAGACTGCAAGTGGGAAATTTTCTAAGAGGACGAGTGTACGATGAAAAATGACAATCAGAGACATGAATTTCATCTCGATTAAAAATGTTTTATTTTCTGAAATAATTGTGCAGATATCTTTATTACTATGGTATGTTTTTTTAAAATTATTTTCTGTTTTCTTTTGTGAATAAAAATAAACAAATAAAATAGATAGATAAAAATCAAAAGCCTTTGTTTACAAATGAAATGTCTCTAACTTCATATATGACTTTTAAACATACAATGAAACAATAATTATAAAATTAGATATATAAAAAAAAATATAAAAATCACAAAACTGACTCTCTCTCTTTTTTATATTGTTTTGAAACCGCTGATACTGAACGAAATTGTGTCTTTAATTGTCTTTTTTTTTTTTTTAGCTATATAATGTTTTTACCACAACTACTTTGAACTTAAGGGGTCAAAGGAAACATGTTGAATGGGTTTGTGATTGGATGGGCGGGACTTTCTATATAGTGAGACTATATAGGGGTTGTGAGAGCAACAGAGCGTTACTGTTGCAAGCCGGTCATACTAATGTGCTGGACGATCGTAGGTCCACCACAACTTCTCTGACCTCACGTGGCGTCTTTCCTCGCACTCCATAGCCTTTAATCTTCACACCTAAGTCACAAAATAGACAAGAAAAAGTATCTAAAAAAAAAAAAAAAAAAAAATTAAAGTTTTTTTTTTAAAGAAAAAAAAAAACTTTGCTCACATATATTGCTTTTACGGGACATTTAGTTTCAAAGATCTAAACTGTAAGTTTAGGGTGTGTGAGAGAAGAAAAAAAAAGTAGAAAAAGGTGGATAAGGTTAAATATATAAGGTAATAAAGAGTGGTATATACGATAGAAAGAATTAAATGTTATCTACTATAGTAGACTTTTTGAGGGTGATGAAGCGAATTTTTGTAATCCTAAGGCCTAACTCTTTAGGTTCATGATAACATCTAAAAGAGGAGAATTTTCTCTTACAGAAGAAACTCATTTGCTCTGTAGTAGTGAAGTTGTATTGCTGTTATATAAAGTATATTATATATATATAAGCAGAAGCATGGCACTTATAGTTACTTTAATATATATGTTTCTCTTCTTATTATTCAAAATAGCTCTTGTATATAAAATTAAAAATCTCTCAAGCATTAAATTTTAATTATATTTCATCTCAAAATATTTTTGTTTCTTGTTATAATATATAGCAAGTTGAAATTAATATTATTAAGCATAGAAATTATTCTGCATACTGGTAAAATATTGTATTAAATTTGTTTAAAGCATCTAAATGAAGAAAATATAAATAAAATAACTGTTTGAAATAATATAGTAACTACATGCTATTAACATTGTTTCTAATGTTAACAAATTTTATAACATGCGTGAGAATTTTAATATTTAAATGTTTCGTAAAATATTCTTTATGTTGAGAATATTTAATTTTAATACAATGTTAACACATTTATTTTATGTTTCTATATGTTCTTGGAAGTGTATAATATCTGGCCTATCCATATTTCATATCATGGGAATGTGGTTCAGTGCATTAACCGGTTCTCGTTAAATCACCGAAGTCAAGCAATTAACAATTGGGTGACAATTTTAAACAAAAATTACGTTTTTCTCATTTGAGGGTAAATATTTGCGCTTTTCCACTGACTTTGGACCATTGAAATGTTTGGTTTATTGACAAAAACTGTAGTGTCCATGCTAACTGAAGTTTCCACGGTTCCCTCAGCTACTAGTATACCGGGATAGTTGTTGTAAATTCGAATCTGATCAGGAGAGAGTTTTTACTACGAGAAACTTCAACATCTCTGCAGAACTTACCTTAGTGTACACTCGTTGCCTTGGAAAATTACCCATTTGCAGCCTTGTTAATCATCATGCCCTATATGTTATTCTTACGGAGAATGGTGATTAACAAAGCTGCAAAGGGAAATTATCTGAGGCGACGACTGTACAAATTCAGGTCAGAATTTTTCTACTTCTGAAAATTATCGAATACTTATTGAACTCGATGTTAAAAATGATTTGTTGCCTGAAAATTTAGCATTTCTCTCCCTTTAACTTTATTTCACGTGCTCTTAAAACTAAATTTAATTGCAATTTAAAGAGGAAGTTGGAAAAGAAAAGGCAAGATAAAATTTACGGAGCCACGAACCTATTTAGTTGTATGCTCCATTAGATCTTTCCACTGCTTTGTTTTTTTAATGGTTTTAATAGCAAAATTTTGTCATGGACGCTGAAAAAAATCGTCTATATTCATTGCAATAAATATTTTTAATAGCTTTACAACCAAGAAATTCTCAGAGTAAATATTAAATAAAAATTAAAACTTTCATATTTTTTCTCCACGATAAATTCTGTATAATTTCCTTCCTCTTATTAGTTTTTAAAGTCTCCCCTGATAGGTATACTCTCTTAAGAATTTTTGGCTGAATTTGAAGTATTTTTGACATTTTATATTCAGGAGATTAGCCTTTAGTCATGATTTTCTAGGTGTTTGGTTACGTATTTTCAGATCATCCTTCGTTCGGAATAATGAACTATCTACCTAAATATATTATGATCTTGTTGCAATAATGAGCTATCTGCTACTGTATTTAAGGTGAACGCAACAATGAACTTTATTTTATACCGATTTACAGCTCATAATTGCGCTCACCTGAAATAGCAGATAACTCATTATTGCAACGAAATTGTGGTAAACAGATAGCTCATTATTGCGGACGAGGAACGATATTACTAATATTAATATATTAATAGTATATAATACCATAATACTATAATTTCATCAAACTATTGAAAATTGGTAAAGAAGCACCTGAAAAAAATCACTATTTTAGAAATTCCCTGAATATAAGATATAAAGAATACATTGAAATTCAGCCAAAAAATGTTAAGAGTATTTTTATTTTGGTGAGTATTCCAAGGTAGTCTTTTCATGTCGTTCTGGGGGTCAAATCTACCCTTGGAGTTGAGAACCTTGGAGAGTTCTCCCCCAAATGTCACACCGAGGAGAAACTTTTCAAGATACTTGAGGGCTCCTGCCACTTCTGAGGAATTCCACACCTGATTTTCGTTCGATTGTTATGTTTAAATCAAATAATATGCTCCGTAGATGACGTGCTACCTGAATTGGTTAGTATTTATCAAAGAAGAAATTTCAATAAGAATTTTGTGAATATTCGATCATTCGGTCTTCAGAGGTTAAGTTTATCAGTATATAGTTGTTTGATTTTTATTTAGAAGATAAAGAAAAACCAATGTTATTTCTACATTTTATAATATTCAATATAGCATAGATGTATTTTTCCCTCACCAATAAATGGCTGCAGAGTCGATATATTGTTAGAGGATTTTTTCGGGTTGATATCTGTATTATAATATCAAAAGTAACATATATTTCGTGTGCTTTAAGATGAAAATATTGCACTTAAGCAATGAAAATTAACTGTCAAAACACTCAAAACTGCACAAAATTATTTCCTACTTAAGGCGGATTCAGATGGCGACAACGGCGATGCGACGCGATTTTGACGTAAAAGCTGTGAAATTCTATGCGGCGGTGAATTCGCCAAGAATCGCGTTAATTACGATACTCTTTTTCTTTTATTCGCCTAATATGGCCGCCAATAGATGTTACAGCAAGTGCGCATTGTTCGCGTCGCGTCGCATGATAAAAATCACCATGTGAATCCACCTTTAATTATCAATTTGAAATAATAATATCAACCGATTTTATCATGACCATACAAAAATAATTTATTAGTTAATATATAATTTAAAAAGAAATATTAATAATACCAAAGTTGTTATATCAAAGAAAAGTAATATAATTGAGCATAAAGGAAATGAAAAAGGTCAAAGATATAACTTAATGAGGTTGTTAATATATTTATATATTTTAAACTAAAATAATTATAATATTTTTATTTTTTTATAAAAAATATTTTTAAAAAAAAATTAATATAAATTTTCTTCATCTTATAAACTCATTAAATTTTTTTTACATAAAGAATATTCGGATAAAAAACTTGAAATAAAAATTAATAATATAAAAAAGTCCTTTATAAAGAAGTTATTAAACGTTTATGAAATCAACTTTCACGATTTATGTTAAAGAAAAAAGAAAATACAAGTACTGACATTTCATTATTTATATTTGTGTTTTTGGTTCTTCTTTTTATTGTTCGTGGGTGGTTCACCAAGAAGGAGGGGGGTGACAACATCCTTTCACTGCAAGGAGTCATTACGACGAACACGTTCATTTCCTACCGGAGGAATGCGTTTTCTTGCCTCTATCAAGCTTAGAGAGGAAGTCTCCAGCGACGACCGCGAAACACCGCAGTACTATTATTATCCGCCATTGAAACCCTCCCTTCTTCATACCAACCCCCGCCTTCTCTTTTCCTTTTTCCCATGAACTTTCTACTTATTATGAGGATTTTACAGATCTATTTATATATATACTAGAGGAAAGGGTCGTTTGGGTCAGCCTCTTCTTTTGCTCTATAACCTTTCTCTCTCTCTCTTCTCTCTCTCTCTCTCTCTCTCTCTCTCTCTCTCTCTCTCTCTCTCTCTCTCTCTCTCTCTCTCTCTCTCTCTCTCTCTCTCTCTCTCGCTAGTTAATGAGACTCGTTAAATGTTTTTTTACCAAGGAGCTTTACAAAATATGAGAGTTTAGTGAAAGAAAAAGATGGTAGGAATTACAAGACTTTAAAGCGTCTCTACAAGCTGTTTCCATTACAAAATATGATGATAACTGATGAGAATTTTTGGTAAAACAGATGTTACCATCAACGTGTACTTTTATACATAAATTGTGTTTGTAATGATAATAATCTTGTTATATTTTTATGTTATTAAATTCAATTGTAGTAATATGTAACTGTAATTGTCTGGTGTTAAATTTAATTATGACATTAATTTCTCTGATGAATAAATAGCTTAATACAGGCTTTGATCAAAATTTAAGTAACAATTAAATGTTTATATATAAAATCAAGTCAAAGATATCGTCTTTAATATATTTTTGTTTGTTTGAAACTTTATTTCATTAAAGTTAATAAAATTTAGCTCCAACGTTTCTCAAGCCTATTCTTTTATTTTTTTCTTTATTTCATATATGTTTACAATCATTTTTATATATTTTTTCTTCTAGAAAGAAGCGATTGAATGAAAGAACGTAACTCAATTTTACGTCATTTACGTCAACACGGTAGGGGCTCTGGCTGCCATATCGACTATATTTCTCCCCACATTCGTTGTATACTTTGTCATTTTGTCAACTATTTATGAGCAAATATGCCACTATGATTTCATTGCTTTAATAAAAAAATATAGCAAGTAAAATAATATATTATATATTTTTTAAAAGCTTTGGTTAATAAATTTTTAGTGTAAAAATTTAACTTCAATATAAAATATTTTATTTGATATACGTGATTGTAGCATGATTTTTTTTATTCAATATTTTATTTTACTATAAAATTTGTAATAAATATTTTAAATGAATAGTAAAAAATAATGTATTGTAAAGGACAATAAATAAAATATATTATGTATCAATAAAATTTCATCGTTTTACAAAAATTTATCTAATTTCTATATTCAAATAAAAAAGGAATGAAATAAACACTTTAAAACGTTTTTAATAAATGATTGTTTCAATTTATAAAGCCATTATTTTTTTGTTTTAATTTGAAATAACATTGTAAATTATAAATTATTAAAATTATGTGGGATGTAATATATCCCTAAAATTACTCATATATATACGAATTTCTTATCTGTTCATTTAAATTTTACTTATTTTAGCTAGTAATGTAAGCGTATATTTAAGCTTCGAACAACATTTTTACAATATAATCTTTTTTATTAAATACTGTATTGTCAAACCTGAATTGTATAAAAATGAAATTTGAAATTTTTAATATATATTATTTGTATAAATTTCATAAGTTAGATCAAAGACTATATTATTCTGGGCCAGTAAACAATTGTTGAAATTAGATTACACATTTTCAATTTAAATCTAATCAAAATTTTGCAAATATCCCTCAGTTGAAGCCAACTCTTTTAGCACAAACAAGTAAATAAAAATATTTATATTTTGATCATTTCTTTGATACGATTGAGAAAATATAAAGCGTAGAGTTCAAATTTATATCGACTTCGTCGAACATAAATTTCAAAGGAACTGTAATTATACTACTGTCTATGTATTATAATTTTGATGTTTTTTCCCCCCTAAATTACAGTAGATTTTTTGTATACATATATGAAAGGATTATTGTGTAGGAGCCTTTTTTTTATATTTTCAATTCTCTAATTCTCTAGAGTTGTAATGACAAGGTTTATGATTGCTCTCTCTCTCTCTCTCTCTCTCTCTCTCTCTCTCTCTCTCTCTCTCTCTCTCTCTCTCTCTCTTCTCTCTTTATCATTCCCACGTTGATGATGCAAAAGTTAAAAACAACTCTCTGCTTCAGCCCCTCGGCTTTTACAGGTAAACATATTGGTATTGATCAACTTTGGTGTCCACTATAGACATACTGGGGGAGGCTACTTGAGTGGCGTATTTGTCATTCAAACGAAACGATTGCTACATTGTCATGTCCCAAAGCTACAAATATTTTACATTTTAATTCCAAAATGATGTCTCTATCATAAATTTTTCTCTTTGGAAAACATATATCATCATTTTATATATTTTTTTTTTAAAAAGGCGTTTAATTCAGAAATATTATAGTGAAATATTAGAATAGTAGGACATTTTTGGTTAAAAAAAATTGTTGTTGAAATTTAAAATTTCAATATTTGTTCATTTTATTCACAAAAGGATGACTTTTCTGAATCATCACCCACATTTTAAACTGGAGTCCGTATTAAATTAAAATTTAAACAAAAATAATAAAATATTATTAATTAAATGCGAAATTTATACGATCTCTTGTGTTTGCTGCTGCCTGATGGATTAGAATAAAATTTGAATATTTTGAATGCATGTAAACGATCAGCTCAAAACGTTGCATGTAAATTTATATCGCTACGTAATCACCAACATTGCTGATCTCACCATTCAGCAACCCCAATCAATAAAAGTAATGGAAAAACATTATTTTACAATAGAAATAAAAAACAACATGATTAAACCTTATATTAAATATAAATTTTGTACACCCGAACAATTATTAAAAGATAATTGCTGCTTGGCAATCGGTTCTCTATGACGATTTACATTGTATGTTGAAGTTACATTTTTATTAACAAAGTAGTTAATTTTTGTAAGCTTGTGCCTTTTTCATTAATTTATTATTTACCCTCGTTCTTTTACTTAGTTTTAAAATTATGACATTCAATTCAAAACGCTTACAATTTATTAGAAAAAAAAAATCTTAAATTATATCATAGCCAAATCATTCATAATTATTTGTTTATAATTTTTACATATTTAGATATTCTCGTGAAATTTAAAATGGAATAAAAGACATAAAAAAACAATAAAAAATATAAGTATATATTATATGATAATAAAAATTGACAAGTCCGTAATTTACTGAAACGTTACAGTTATAAGTAGAGAGTGGAAAAAAAATCACATTTTTTTTCAAAAAAAGGCGCCTAAAAAGTCAACTCTTTTTTGGAAAATAGTCTTTAAAAAATTCACTTTTTTTTAGGAAAGGCAGCAAATATAGGCATTTTAAAAGTATTATTGATAAAAAAATATTTATATTAGTTTTAAAAGATGTACATCCATATAGATGGCATGCCTTGTTAAAAAAAATCTGTGTTTAAAATTCTGATGTGTTTGTGATTTTTATTTTTTTACTGTATTTCTTTATTAGTTACTATTGACGATGTGAAGAAATGCACTAAGAAGTGTCAAAAGTCACAAAAAAGTCACATTTTGCTAAAATAGTCGCATAAAAAAAATAGTCTAAATAGTAATTTTTTTTATAGGCTTATCTTAATCCACTTCCGGAGATCGGTGTACATCATAAATGACAACAAAATAGTCCTCATATGCACAAAAAGTCGAAATGACTTTTTTCCGTTCTCTAGTTATAAGACGCGCGGATGGATTTGCTGGTTCTATAGAGGACATAAAGGACCACGAGATGGCGCTGACGTCTTTAAATTTGGCTCTTTGCATCGAGGATACGGCAATACCTATAGCATGGGGAGAATCAAAAAAATTATCAAATATATAGGAAAGAAATCACTTACGAATTTGAAATATTTTTTTATATTTGTCCGAAAGTGTTTGACAACTAATTATGGTGTTGTCATTTCTATAAAATTATGCTGTAGCTACTGATAGAGCATTTACATGATTTTACAATGTTAATCATATACAGCAATCCTCGTCAGACGCACGTAGTTCCAGCAGTTACTACTAGGGGGCGCACTAACTTTATGACGCCAATATAATTATATATGCATGAAGAGCAAGCCTCGAATCAGTTGGCTGTTGAACTAATTTCATGGTAGATTATTGTCACAACGAGAACACTTATTGACCGTTTCATTCATTGACATTTCTGCACTGCCAATTTTTTTAATTATCGATTGAGATTTTTTTTCTCTTAATAATAGCAGTGCAATATATTAAGGAAAAATCAGGAGAAAAAGCAATGTTCGCCATATTCCAATAAAAAAGGAGAAAGTTTTTAATTTTTTATCTCTTGGTATTTTTTTAGCAATTAATTTCATATTAAGAAAGAGGGTAAAAGCAATGGAGAAAAAAATACAAGTTATCGAATTAAAAAGAATGAAATAAAAATATTTTACTGTGATTTGATAAAAAAAAATAATAATAAAGAGAAGGAAAAAAAATCTGAAGAAGAAAACAATATATATGAAAGAGTAGAAATAAAATAAAAAATATATGTTTTTGTTTGAAAAAATGTTTTTTGTACTATAAAAAATTGAGAAAGAAGACAGAAAAAGAACGGTTGTCTCCTCCTGTGTTTATTGATTTGGTGGTATTGGTATGTATTGTAGGTCTTCAGACGGCTTGAGGGGGAGGGGACAGTGATAGTACGAGATTGATTCCCGGGTGAATAGTACACAAGCAAACTTGGTTCTTACCTCGAGAAATTGAATCTGCTGCTGCTTCTAGTCAGGATCAACTAAATACCAGATAAAAAAAAATACATCGAATGTCTTTACTTTTGTTTTATATAGATGTTTTTAATTTCCTCTATGCAATGGTTTTCGTTTGATATAAATTGACATTTTTTTTTTCAAACGGAAATATATAAATAACATTTTTTAATCGTATTTTTTTATATTTTTTATCTGGCTATAGTCGTAGAAGATCTATATTAATATGTTGTGTTCAATTTTATCAACATAAATATTAATGGCCTGGAAATGGCTGGATAATACCTGTGATGATAATATATGAAGAAAAGTGCACTCTTTTGTGTCATGTAATGTACAGTATACTTCTATATATAATTATTTAGAGTGTTTTTGATGATCTCAAAAACCAGCTAGGTTATTAAAATTGGGTCTTAAAAATTTTGACCTTAAATCGAGCCTCTGCATCTACCACAACATTGGAAAGCTAGATTTTAATCTAAATTTTAGACTCAATTTTAAGACAAAATATTGCACCCTTGATGTGACTTTAAGGCTTCGTGAATGCCCCTGCCGCATATATTACATTTTAATAGCAATCTTGAAACTTGTTAGTAAACAGATCTTTCTGTCCGGCATTTGTAATGTTTATTAAATTTTAATAATTTAAACTGAAATTAATATTGAAATTAAATCGGTGTGGATTCTACTAGTACTTGTTGTTTTTATAATGATAATATTTAATTATGCAATGTAAAATTTTGAAAATAAATAATATCAAAACATTGTGTTGATTTTGACGTGTACTTTTTTTATTTAAAGTGCTTTTATATGTTTAGAAAGGAGAAAAAATATTGGGTGCGATTCACAAAGCAGTTAGCCAAGTTTCTAACCACGTTTAGCTTAACCACGTTTAACTATACCTGTTTTACGTGTTAAACTACCTAATTAAACGTGGATAGAAACCTGGCTAACTGTTTCGTGAATCGCGTCCATTATATTTTTTGCATTCTTATGCTTCGCAAAGTTTATTTTAACAAGTTTTAAAATTTGCGTCACCAAAGTTGAGCTCCAAAGTATGTGTAATTGATATGACCATCACACGTTGATAGTTCTTTTTATGATGTTATTGACTTTATTTCCAATAAAATTTAAGTAGTAAATTTGTGAGATTATCTCGGTAGTCATCTAGCAAAACCAGTCACCTGGCTTTTTTGAAACTTTACAAGAGAGCCAAAAAACACTTTTTTGAGCGTTTAAAAATTCATAAAATATTTGTTTTTTTTTTTACTGATTTTTATGATTTTTTTTTGTGGTATCACTTAATTACGGATGTATAGCTTGTAGTGAAATTAGAAATTCAATACAATTAATAACTAATTCAGTAAAAAATAAAATGTACCAAAATTAGCCAGATAGCGTATTTTGCCAGACTCAGATTCAGGAATTTGTAGCCACTTGGCCGGTTTTGCAAGACTGCAATTAGTTTTTTTTTCCACCAGTTATCCGCTTTTGCCAGACTCAAATTCAGGATTTTTTAAATTTAACATTGTAAAATAAGTTAATAATTAAATTACCATTTTATTATATTGAGCAACTGGATTTTAATGTGCATAAAAAATAATATCATATAAAATAATAATTGCGTATAATAATCATCACTTGAAATTGAAGCTTAATTGTTGTGCTTCTGAACGGTAGCATTATAATTTATAACAATCAAGCTTTGTAGGATAATAAATTACTAGCGCTTTTGAACATTATTACGCAATATAATTCTTTATACCAATGTACAACATGTACTTCAATTATAATTTAAAATAATATACTTATTAAGTGGGTATTGTGTAGGTTCAAAAAAAGTTTATCTATACAAAAACAACAAGTTTGACTATGTGGGAGGTACGGTGCAGTGCACTTGACCGGGTCTCGTCAGATCACTGAAGTCAAGTAGCGCCGAGCGTTGTTAACATTTGGATGAGTGACCATTTTCAACAAAAAATAATAATTTACAACATTATTTGTGAATAATGTTGTAAATCATTGCGCTTTTCCACTATGTGATTCCCCTGGCTTTGGACCATTGCACTTGGATTCATTGACAAAAGCTGTAGCAACCATTCTGGCTAAAGTTTCCACGTTTCCCTCAGTCGCAGGTAAATTCCGGGAAGAATTGCAATTAAGGCCGTGGCCGCCCCCGTTCCGGAAGAGCCCGCGAAATGCTTACGTTAAGTTAGGGTCCGGGGTTTCAAAGTAGTATGTAATTAGACTAATTAATAAATAGAAGTATAACCAAATAGGGGGGTTTTATTAAAAAATTGCTTCTTCTTTATTTTATTATTTTTTTCAATTTTTTTTTTACTACAAGGACACACCCCTAAGAGCTTACAGCTCGCGGCGGGATAGTGGGTAGGGATAAGATAAGGAAAGGATGGCGGCCCACGGCTTGTTACGCATCCAAGCATTTACTGAGGTGAGACCGAAGGAATCGTGGAAAACCACAGTCAGGACGGACACCTCTAATTTTTATCAATGGACCAAAGTGATGTTGATTTCCAAAGCCTGGGAAACCACACACAAGTGCATCACTGCACTGGATGGAAAGAGAGAAGAATTTACCGAAAAGCGTAATTTTTACTTGAAACGGTCACCCATCCAAGTACTAACTACGCGCGGCGTAGCCTGACTTTGGTGCTCTAACGAGAACCGGTCGAATCAATGCACTGCGCCACGCTCGACCTACATATTCGCTACACCCTTCTATTAAAATTATAATTTGAAAATTATAAAAATAATTATATTATAGTCCATAATAATCAGTGTTAAAAATAAATAATTTTAAATTAATGAAAATTAAAAATCTTCAATAATTTTTGTAACAAAATAAGAGCCAGATATCTGGTTTTGCCAAATTCATGACACTTTTTTAAGCCACTCGTCCACTTTTGCCAGATTCATGATAAACTTTTTTCAACCACTTGCCCGGTTTTGCCAGACTCAACTATGAGAAAAATATTTTCAAAAATCTTGATATTTTTGCCCTTAAATATTTAAAAAAAAAAAATAGTTGCATTGTTCAGATGACAAAATGCTTCTAGAATATCATAGGTTTCAATGAAATAAACAGCACTATGCAAAAAAACACACATCGAAAATTTCGCCACTTGACCGGTTTTGCCAGATAGCTACGGATCTATTCTAACGATTGAATCTGAAGATAAATTAACTACAAATGAAAAGTAATCATGGACTCAACTCACGCTCCAAGAGTTCAATAGAAATTGCACAGCTAGACAAAGTGCATTGGAAACAAAACCCTTTGTTGCATTCAATGCAAAGTATTGACTATCCAGCATTCAAGCTGTTTTTTTATTATAAAAAATTCAGTTTATCGTAGAGTTATGTCTACTGTTCAGTAATATAAAGTTTTAATTGAAAATTTCTATTCAGTGATAAAAACTACTATATTTTATTATTAGATTATTCAGATTATTGTAGTAAAAAACAAAATTCTATTTAAATGCTGGGGAATGTACTTTTGTTTAATAAAATAAAATATTCTCTCTTACTTTTTTGTTTTTATTTTTATTTTACTAACGGAGAATATGAAAGGTTTAGGAAGAATTTTTTTCCTGGAATTTTCTACACTGTTGTAGACGATGCTATAATTTTACAATATTTAAATACCGCTGAGATTTGTTTTTTTAGTAAAAAAGAAGTTCTAAGTATTTGTGTAGCTTAATTTATTTAAAATAATAAAGATTTTTTAATACAAGGAAAGTGGAGAAGTATAATCTTTTAAAATATTTTTGTTATTAAGAGAATTTTGTGAGTACAACTTTAATCTGTATAAACGTGAGAATTTTTGAAACGTGCTCAAAGCAAGGCCTCAGTTCTGAATCTAATTTATATATCTCCAGTTTCATTTTATTCAAATTTTTCTGATGTTCAAATAGATTTGCTGTGTAAATTCCTCTTTTTAGAGTGTATTTTTTTAAATTAAATTCATACCAGAACAACTTGCAGTATACCAACACTTAGCAGCTTGACACTTATTGTTAGTAAAGGTAGTATTTTAATAATAATAGTTTATATGTCGTTATACTTTAATTATTTTATTATCAATTGCATTACATTCGATTATTTCGAGTTTTACTATAAACAAAAATGTGATATATGTATTTTACACATTTTTGCTTCTTTTCCACTTTAGACTAAGGCTTCATGAACTATGACCAACAATAAATGTCAATGGTTTAAAATATTTTAGTTGATACTCAAGAGTAACATTTACTAAATTGTTGTGACAAGAAATATTCCTAATTTATAATCTCTTAAATTTTACTTATTTTATTAATAGTATAAATTACATGGGTGTATGGCGCAGTGCGCTTGACTGGGTCTCGTCAGATCACCGGAGTCAAGCAACGCCGAGTTTGGTTAGTAGTTGGATGGATGACCATTTTCAGCAAAAACCAAGTTACCCACCCAGGGGTAAATCGTTGCGCTTTTCCACTGTATGTGGTTCCTCTGGCTTTGGACCATTGCACATCCGGTTCATTGACAAAAGTGTTTTAGCATCCATCCTGGCTGAGGTTTCCACGTTTCCCTCAGTTGTAGGCAAATGCCGGGATGGATTGTAAGGCCATGTCCGCTTCTGTTATGGAAGAGCCCGCGAAACGCTAAGTTAAGGTTTCGGAATGTTCAGGGTTTCAAACTTAGTGAGTAATTAGTAAGTAGAAGTACCCAGTTAAGGTTTGATCAATAAAATATATATATATATATAAATAAAATAACTTACTAAAATAGTTGTATATAACCATTATAACCTTTTCATAAATTAAGGACGTTTTGGAGAGAGGATCAAGTTGTCAAAACTTTGGTTTTGAATGGGTGAGGTCAGTGTTGCAAGTTGGGAGAAGAGAGAGAGAGAGAGAGAGAGAGAGAGAGAGAGAGAGAGAGAGAGAGAGAGAGAGAGAGAGAGAGAGAGAGAGAGAGAGAGAGAGAGACAGACAGACAGACAGACAGACAGACAGACAGACAGACAGACAGACAGACAGACAGACAGACAGACAGACAGACAGACAGACAGACAGACAGACAGACAGACAGACAGACAGACAGACAGACAGACAGACAGACAGACAGACAGACAGACAGACAGACAGACAGACAGACAGACAGACAGACAGACAGACAGACAGACAGACAGACAGACAGACAGACAGACAGACAGACAGACAGACAGACAGACAGACAGACAGACAGACAGACAGACAGACAGACAGACAGACAGACAGACAGACAGACAGACAGACAGACAGACAGACAGACAGACAGACAGACACAGAGAGAGAATTTAAGTTCAAGACCATAAAGAGAGGTATGCGAGCAGAGCCAAAGAGGGCGCTAGGTTCGATTGCGGTGCTGCTCATTTCTGTGGTTTCAAGCCACAAACCTCCTGGCTAGAGTTGCTTGACGGTACAGAAAGCAATTGAAGCGTTACCACCGATTTCCCTTTACCATGAGAACTGTAAATTGGCCTTTAAAAGTACTGTAGGATGTACGAATTATATCACATAGGATGGAGATGGTAATAACGTGGTTTTTCAGAGTGCAGTTTAGCTTATCATCTGCATGATGCTGCGGTTCGCGTAATTATACTGCAGAAATGTAACGTAGTGGTCAATATATCGCACTGCAGGTTCTTATCAATAAAAAATGTATATTTTATAGTATATTATGTACCATGAAAAATGTTTTACTATAAGCTATTTAATTGAAGTTAATCTGAAATAATTATAAAAATAAATATTTTACTAATATATTGTATATATTACTATATATTATATATAAAATATATATATTTATTTTACAATATATATCATAATATTAAAATATTTTTAATGAGTAGAAAACAGACAAAATAATTAATTGTAATTGATTACAATTATAATAGAAACACTGCCCAAGAGGCTACAGAAAACGACAAAGAGAAGGTTGCAGAATAACTCACTGAAGTTTAGCCAAAGAACATTTCAACAAACATAAAACAACCAGAAAAAAAATGAAAGGAATCAACAATTCATCATGTAAAAAAGTAACAACATATTTTTGAATATAATTACAAGTAGACATCAACTAATTACATACAAATGACTTAATTAGCTTAATGATAATTATAAAATTAGTAAATTTATAGTTAAATAAATTTAAGAACACTAATGGAAGTAACCGGAAGTGCTAGGTTTCTTTAAAATTCAGATTTGAATCTTAAACTTTGCCGAGAGATTAGAGATTTCAAACTTTCAGACAAGTTTTAGACTTTTCATTTTAAAGTTCATCCATAATCCTTCCACTTTCGGTCACTTCCTGTGGTAGTTTTACATTTGTTGGACTGTAGTATTGACAGAGTACCTTTTTTCCAAAGACTGTATCCCAGTAAAAAGTTCTTACAATAACCTTTGTCTCATTTTATGCACATGTTAACTCATAGGAAATAATGAAAACAGTTTCAGCACTATAACGTCATGTTCCTTACTCAACTCAATTAATTATTTATTTATTTAATTTAATTAACTGTCAATGAGCTAACGCTAACCGTGGCTAGTGCAAAACCTGGATATATATCATCTTAACTAAATCATCAGTTTGCAGAAAATTCATGTCGGCATTTACCTGTGATCAAAACCTAAGTTTGGATACATTTCATTTCAATACATAAAGATTCACAAATGCTTGAGTGCACACCTAAACCTCTATATTAACCCTACTGTCTTTGTGCTGGGCGTTCCAATTAAGCAGCCTATAACCTTGCGAGATTGGTGTACAAAGGATGTTTATGCTTTGTTTGATGTATTATAATTTCTGCTTGAGTATTCATTAACTCAAGACTGACTAATTGTATAATAAACAAAACTTACATTATTGGAACTTCTCTAACCGTACCACAACTATAAGATAGTAAAAAAATAACAGTAAGAACATTTCACTTCCAAAAGCCAATAATGGTAAAATTGTAAGTGAGTTTTGATACCAACAAAGTTTGACATTTTTCAATACGGTACAAAAATTCAACTGAAAAATATAAAGAAAATCTTTGAATGGACAATTTCCATTACATTTTTTTTAGTACATATAATATATAATGAAGAATTTTAACAAATGATTCTACTTTGATTAATATTTCCCTAGTATTCGCTCAATGATACTTCATTAATAATATGCTATGGTAATTTTAAACATAAGGAGGTTAATAATATCTCATTATATCAAAACAGATGAAGTTAATTTACTGAAGTGGATGATTCAGACGTTTCCTCCATCTTACAGCTGAGAAAATCTTGGAAAAGCAATCTATAACGATTTATAACAATACGGAACGACCTTTTGTGGAGTTATGGAAACCTTACAACACAAACAACTTCTATATACACAGAGAGCGAGTGTTATTATGTGTGTTTTTCAGTTAATGATATAATCTACATAGAATTACAAATATTAGCACTTTATAATATATACATAAATAGTAAGTCATTAAAAGGGATCCATCTGATCCATGAACTGTCGCTAAATCTAAAACTGCTGTTAATTTTTTTCTTAATAAACATTGCTATTGTAGTGTAAATGAATAATACTAATTTTTAACAACATTGTAGATGTGCTATGTTATATTATTTTTACTTTTAATTACGTGTCTCATCCATGTGTTGTACGTATCTTGTAACTGGAAACTAAATATTTTAAAATTTGAGTTCCTTGTATATTGTTTAGCAAAAAAAAAAAAAAAACACTATATAATATATTTATAATACTTCAAACAATAGACTATACCCACTTGACGTCACTGCAACTCATATTGCCTACTTTACAGGAGCCTGCCGCGCCATAGTAATGTATTACATCAGCAGTGTGTGAGGGAGAAAACGTTGAAGAAAATTAATTTTAAATTATATACGGCAATTATTACATTTATTTCATTTCAATATCATCTGCTAGTTTATAGAGAATGTGTTCTTAAATAATTAAACGTGACAACAAAGTAAATTGTTCTAATATTCTATTTTTTCTCAATGCTTTAGAGCGTACAGTTTGACAACAGGAGGAAAAAGGAGGGGAGGTAAACCTCTGGGCGTTATCCTGTAAGTAGGCAACACAACAATCTCGTGGCGCTGCTCTATTAAAAAAAATAAAGAATACTTTCCCTTTAAAAATGGATATTTTACTATAAAAGCTAATACTGAATATTATATGTTACATTAAATTTAATTATTTCCCACATTATATTGACTTAATAATTAATATATTATCGTCTTTATTATATTCATATACATACATATACATGCTCTAGTTCCTGAGGAAGCCAGCACCAGCTCACCTCTACTATCCTCTCTACAAGTACCCCCATCCTCCTTCTACATTATCTCTCATCACTCACCTACAATACCCTGACATCGAAACTCCGATACCAACTCCTATTTTTCCTCCTTACTACCCGATTACCTTTATTTTTCCAATGTGTAATAGTCAAAATAAATTGTGATATTAATGTGTTAAAAGTCATTCATGTTTTTATATTTTAAAATTTTTTCTATTATGTAAAACCATACTATACAACTAGTCAATATTTACATTACGTATATTAGTCTCTACATAGTAAATACAAACCTTACATCTTAATATAAGCAAATACTATACATAATAATTTAATTAAATGCCAACTTTTATTAAAAAAAATTATTACTTTGATTATAATTACTTTTCTAGTCAAAATAAATTTCAAATTTTATCTCGCATGTGATCATGCAAGTCAACAAAAATTCTAAAGTGCCTCTGTTTCAGATAACGTACATCACGTGCCAAAACATTTTGTGTGCCACCTGTTTTTGTTCTACAGCATTATATATATTGTATACCATATTGTATTAGAATCTTAGGGTAAAATATTCTTTTAATGTATATTTTTTCTATGTAATTATCATGTGCATATATATATATATATCATGTTATATTCTTCTAAAAATCTCAACAAAAATTTATGTATTATACTACGGCTAATGAAGGAATGAATTCCCTGAATAGCCTAAGCCCTTGTGCTGGCTGAATGCACAATTAATAAATAAATTAACGTATTACTCATTATTTTGAACAATTGAAGCGTTGCTACTACTTATTAACCATGCAGTTTACCGAAAAGGAGTAAGTATTATAAAGTGAAGTGCCTTCTCATCTTCCACTTAACTTCACCTATCGTGCTCACTTTGTTCACCGTGTGATTGATCATCAGGAGGGGGGGGGGTCACTTGGCAACCTGATCATTTACCCCCTCTCTCTCTCTCTCTCTCTCTCTCTCTCTCTCTCTCTCTCTCTCTCTCTCTCTCTCTCTCTCCTCTCTCAACTCTCTCAATACCTCAATACCCCCATATGAACTGAACCTTACGCTGCGATGACAGATGTTATATATTCCCACGTACTATAGAACAATATATGACAAGTGAATAACGCCAACCGTGATATCAGCTGTGTTCCAAACCCAAATCTACTATATTACTATTATATTACTGCTATAGCAGTTGCATTGTTATAATATAATATATGTTGTATGACCGAAGGGCAATCACATAACAATAATTATTGTATGACATCATGGTTGGTCCAATAATGCTGATGTAACTGCCTGTAATTTACGGTTGTTATCTATTTATATGAAGCAATAAACCATTATAATATTTCATATTTACTGATGGATAAATTTCATTGCTCATTTTTTTTTAAATATATTTGACCCGATTAAAGTATTTATTATTCATGAATGTTTCTGATTTGTAAAATATACTATTGCATTAATATTAAATATATACGTTCTCTGTATAATGCTGTGATTTCAATTCGAATAATGAGAGTATTATAGAGATTAATTTTTTAATTTAATTAAATTAGAATAATTTATATTTTGATTATACCATTTAGCAACTATACAATGTATTTAATATATCATTATTATTACAAAATATTATGAGATTCATCAAATATATATTATGATATAGCTTATATATGGGAGGTTTTTGTTTTTACCTATTAACCGTAATTTTCTAATTAAAAGTTATAATAATGAATAATACTTTAATATGATGAAATAATAATATACATACTACATACAGGACGATAATCTTGTATTATATAGATGGATTTTACTATATTTTAATTTCAATAGTTCAAAATTTAACACTGTGACTATACGGTATTTAGTTCTAATTAAAATTACTGTTGGTATTTAATCATAATTTGTAGAAAAATGTGATTTAACTTTCAACTTCTTAATATACTTTTTTAGATTTTTTTTTATTAATATAAAATAAAGCAGTACAAAATTTAAATTTACAAAATCATAAGACTGCAAAATGCAAATACATATAGGCATAAACTAACAATGGGAGCGATTCACGAAAGAGTTATCCAGAAAGTTATCCAGATTAATTACTCATTGTCAGTAACCGTGGTTAGTCCCAGCCTAATTCAATGACATTGAACGTGGTTAGTGAGAAACTTGGGTAACCTTTTTTCGTAAATTAAGCTCATTAATAATGAAAATGTATTAACATATAAGTAATAATACAATAGCTAACATATAGAATTGAAAATAACAAAATAATAACATTAAACATTGATAATAATAATTAACATTTGAATAAATTTATATTAAAATGTACAGAAAGTACAAAGTAAACAACACAGGATCCCCCCGAGAACTCTGGTCATAATGGTTTGTTCAACCAGCCGATTAATAACCTCCATGACCTTGATGGGACGTGACCCGGGTTTTTAGTTGAGCACCAACCCAAGGGAGCTAAACGTTCAATCCTCACTTCAGCCACCAAGCACTTAGCGGACACTTCCTAATTACTCTAATTGAAACCTATATTTCACTGTTATTCACTACATTTTATTTAATGTTATGAAATATACCTTATTAATTATTAAATGTGAAAATATCATGATATACACTCGTCGCCTTAGAAAATTTTCCATTTGCCACCTTGCACCTTCTTAGGGGGCATGGTAATTAAAAAGGCTGCAATGGAAGTTTCCTGAGGCAACGACTCTACTTTAATTTTAATAGTGTAAAAATATATTGAATTTACAATGGACGGAAAAAATGAACACTGAAATTAAACCAAAGATATTACATTTAATAAATAGATATTTTTTTAAATTTTATCAAACCCTATTGGGTACTTCTACTTGCTAATTACATTATACTACTTTGAAACCCCGAACCTTCCGAAACTCTAACTTGAGCTTTTCGCGGGCTCTTCCGGAACGGGGGCAGCCACGGCCTTGCAATCCATCCCGGCATTTGCCTGCGACTGAGGGAAACGTGGAAACCTCAGCCAGAATAGATGCTTCAGATTTTGTCAATGAACAAAAAGTACAGTGGTCCAAAGCCAGGGGAACCACATAGTGGAAAAGCGCAGCAATTTACCCCTGGGTGGGAAAAGTGGTTTTTGTTGAAAATGGTCACCCATGCAACTACTAACTAATGTAACCATTCTCGGCGTTGCTCGACTTCGGTGATCTGACGACACCCGATCAAGTACATTGCTCCACACCTCCCACGCTTATATTAATAAATATAAGATCTCTACATGAATATTTTAACTTTTAAATATGAAATTTTAATAGAGTACTGTATTTTGTCAAATTCCATAAATATTTGCATGTAAATTCTACTTTCCACGTTAAATTATTATCATTGTATTATTTTCTTGACATATCCAAAACTTACTCTTCTAAATTTCAATTTCATATTATATAAATTGATGTGCTGAATAGATGTTTTCAAAAAATATATTTTTTTTTGTGTAAAAAGCATCAATTTTTATCTTGAAAATAAGCAGCTCAAAGCATTCAATTTGTAGAGCATTAGTAAATCAATTTAATATTTTATTTTTGGCATCATATAATACAGAAAAATTTATTTGAAAGCACTATATGGTGATAAATTTGATACTTTTGATAAAAATTTCCTTAATTTTTTTTATAATGTATTTTTTTGTGAAAATATAGTATTTTATTTAAGTGAAAGTTCATAAAATATGATGCTGTTAAAAATGTAAAATATATAAATAATGATGTAAAATAATAAACAAATTCCCTGAATAATGTAACCTATATTTTATTTATAGAAAGTTTTTGATAAATTACATTGTTATGTCATAACCTATAAAAATTTAGTTCAAGATATGTATGATTTTTTTAATTATTTTATATATTTAATATTTTTTGCTTCAACTGAACCCTCTTTTTATAGGGTAATGGTCACGAGTAACCTTTGACTTTTACCTTACCGACTCTTCGTGGACCCAACCTAGTTATAAAAACTAGTGAAATATAGATGTTCTAGATATTAAAAAGAAAATAAATAAATAGATTATAGCTAGGAGTTTTCACAAAGGACAGCATAGATTTTATCACAAATTTTTATTAGCAAAAAGTGATGTTAAATCAAGTACTAAATGTAGTACTAAGCATGGTATTAAAAATTTCTGAGATGAAGTTTATGCTATTGTATGAAAATTGATATCGTTTTGAACAAATAAAAAATAGATACCCGAGTACTTCATGTTATAGTTTATGCATCCAACTAACAATCGAAAAGTTGTGAGTTCGATCCCAGGCACCACTAAATTTTATAAAAAGTGCACCCTGGATTTGTGAACTTGGGAGGTGATTGATGGTTATTAGTTGACAGGAACTTACAAAATCCCAGGTAAGACAAGCGAAAAATATCATTTGTCAGTATTTATAATAGGATTAAGTTAAGGAGTTAAGGGTTAATTAATTTCTGAATACAGAAATTACATTTCAATGTATGAAAAAGTTTAAACATATTGAGCAATGAGTTTGATGTATTAAGCCTATATTACACGATAAATTTTTTTCTGATTATTGTATACAATTTTTCTTTCAAGAAAATTTAATCTGCATTTGTTTGCATTGAGAGGAAATTTTATTGCAAGAAAAAATTGTATACACCATAACCAGAAAAATTGTATCGTATAATATAGGTTTTAGAGTCAAATTTTCTAGCTTATCAAAACAAGGTTAGGTATAATTAAATTACATATTATTAAAAAATATTTATTTTCTCAACAAAATGTCAGTCAAGGAGCGTAGACCTGGACTGCGTGATAGTTAGATTGTGCTCTCTGCACCTATGGGAAAGTCTGCTTACCTCGCTTTCTTCTTTCCCCGTGTAGTCAGGGCGTACAATTCCTTGCCTCACTCTGCAAGATATCATTTGCCTGATGTGTGATATGCTTTTACATATATATCAATTATGTGTTTGTTGTTTTATTAATTGTTTAACTTTTTATTTTATTATTTTGACGAAGTAGTTATAATATTATTGTTTGATTTATATTATTTTCTTTGGGTGAATGTACGAATTTTGTGTATGGACTTTCGTCTTTTGCATTCACCAATTGGGTTTTGTATGTGTTTATTTATTAATATTTTTTTCCTCCAAACTATATTTTTATAACCCCTCAGTAAAAAATTATTATTAATTATTATATAAATATAAAAAAATCAGAGCATTTTTTTCTGTTAAAAGATTTTAAAAGTTATATGTAGATTTAAAGATTTTTATTTTTCTAATCAAAACTCAATGTTAGTATTTAAATGTGATTGTTTAATTCTCATAGTTCTCTAAGAAAACATTAAAATTTACAAACCGTCACAACATGTAAAAACGATGACACGTATATGTCGAGGAGATTTATCCGTTTGAAGACAGTATAAAAAAAAAAACAGCAAGAGCTCTTCGTGAATTTGGAGCGAACATTTCTCTTTGCCGTCACTTGCATTATTCAAGAGATTCCAGAAGGGGAGCCAAGCAACCACGTAGAAAAGAGGAAATATATGTGGTTTGTCAGGTAAGGCGAGAAATAGAAGTAGAGAAAAAAACAAGAAGAAAAAAAAATTACCTTACATAAAACTAATCTTCTCTACCAATCATGTTGAAGATTTTACAAGTAAAAAAAAAAAAAATAAAACTTACAAATTTTGTATGTGTACAATATTTGTTATGTGCAGGAAAAAGGAGAAAATTGTCTTATAAAAATGAATTTGTATTTTCCCCCTTTTTTTTCTAAAAATATATTCATATTTTCCTTCAAAAATTTTTTTTGATATGGTATTTCCTTATAAACTCTGTATATAGATATAAAAATATTATATTTTATATTGTGACATAAATTTGATAACATGCAAGCATAAAAACTTGTAGACGTTAATACGCGACGTGCATTTCATGTGACAGCGTAGTGAGTGAGTTGGTTATATTATTATATATTGTATTTTTTCTCTTCATTTCTTCAAATTTACATTATTCCACTTTCACACCCACATAGAACTGATTTTATAAAAACATATTCATTTTATGTTTTGTATTTTTTGTAAAGTTTAGGGTTTTATTATAGCAATAAAACTACATAAATATTTAATAATGTTTGACCATTTACCATAAAAATTTGATGTTGAAACTTATACGTAAACTGAAAATTGCAGTATGTTTTAAACTCACTACAAAAAGGGTTTCATATAAAAGTCTTTAAATTTACAAGTTAGTAAAATTACTTTGTCTTTTGAGGAAATTTGCAGATTCAATCAAACTAGTTAGCGTTTTAATCCTTCCACATTTTGCCAATTTGCATATGCAACCAATTTTGCATGATTGTATATTAAGTTATTTAAGTTCTGTATTATATTTAGATACATGCAAATATAACGTATCTGTATTTGTGAGTAATGAACTGGTTGCATAACACAAGGCGTAGAGATAAAAGGTTGTAAACGAACACTTTTATTATTTGCTTGCGTGTATTTTTTTTTTCGTTTCAATAAAATCAAATAAAAACTGAAGTTTTGTTTTTCATTAAAAAAAAAAAATTATACTACCCATAAAAGCTTGGAACCATGAAATTTAAACCACAAGACAACATTAATATACTTTTATTTGAAGGAAATAAATAATGTAAAAATAATAATGATCGGAGAAATTTTCGGAATGCACCCTAGTAAAAAATTACGTTTTTAAGTCATAAAAACCAAACCAAATCCTTTTACCTCAAAAACACATCTTATTTTCTCCTCGCTTAAGGGAGAATGAAAAATATTTCTAACATTTTATACTCAATTAGAGAAAAAAAATTTTAATGTCATCTTTCCCCCTGTTTTTTTCCTCTAAAGTGGTGCAAAATAGGAAGAAATTAGACGAGGAAAGAAAGGGAATAAAAGTTGAAATTTATTTTAACTCTGGAAAGTGAAATGTAGAAATTATAAAAATATTTGAAAATAATGAAAAATAACAGAACAGACATACGAAGAGACCAGAGAGAGAGAGAGAGAGAGAGAGAGAGAGAGAGAGAGAGAGAGAGAGAGAGAGAGAGAGAGAGAGAGAGAGAGAGAGAGAGAGAGAGAGAGAGAGAGAGAGAGAGAGAGAGAGAGAGAGAGGCTGTGACAGACACTTAGAGATAAGCCATCATCAGATTCGTTGTCTGCTATACCAGCTCGGTAGTAAGAAGAAAGAGACAAGGCTGTAGTGTATAATACACAGGAGAGGAGAATATTCTGGATGACAAAATTAAATTATAACTCTAACAACACACAGATGAGAAGCAGAAAATTTAAGAGGATATAATTTAAAACTTCTATTTACCACATGACAATAGTATTATATAATATATATTTATATATGCGTGTTTTATTATAAAATTAAATTAAAATATATATAATGTTATAAAGTTAATTGCAAATTTTGTTTTCATTTATATTTAAATTTTCATGTTTGTTTACCAAAAAATTTATAATATATATATATATATATATATATATATATATATATATATATATATACGGTTTTAGTGAATTTGGTTTATATAAATTTACTTTTAAACAATATAATATGAATTTATTTTACTAAAACTAACAGGATTCCTAGAAATAAAATAAACATTGCTAATCTTAATTTGCATTTCAAATTAAGTATTTTTATTTTAGCAGATTATTAACATGTAAATATATTAAGTCTATAAAAGAATTTTGTTTGCCATTAAATCAACGCAAAACCTTTTAGTTTAATTAATTAAAATAATTTTTTATAAAGCAATATTAATATAAATTTGTATTCTTTTATGCACGAAAACTTTTTTAAATTATAAAATTATATTACATCTCTCTCTCTCTCTCTCTCTCAGAATTTTAAAAGAGAAATAAAAATCTAGTCTGTCAATAAAAATATATATACGAATACTGACCCGCTAGGCCATCAGAGATATAAATTTTGCTGCAAGCTTGCATAAATAACATTGAAGTTTTGAGGCCAGTGAGAAAAAGAGAAATAGCCATTCTAAGTAGGCGATAACATAGCAAGCAGCCAGCTGCCAAGCATTTTATATATTTGTATATATAACAAGTATGCCTCTGGGGGTGCAGGTTGCACAAAATGTTCTTTATTTGGAGCACCAATAACATTTGGCAGCTGCAACTATACAGAGATATAGATTATAACATGAATCATTCAGTTGGATGCAGTTTTATATCGTTCAAGTAACCTTAATAACGACCCATGTTAAATTATTAATGTTCACATTACTTTTTCAACTGGATCACGTGATAGGAAAAACTCTAGACAGAAGGAATGTTACCAAGTTGTCTCATTTACTGGGACTTTCATAATAAATGGAGTTTTAAATTGTTAAAATAAAAAGACTTGTCGTAAAATTGGCTCTCGAAACTAGAGTAATGTCTGAGGTGTACCGACTTCAAATTTGTGGTTTGATAATGTAGCTCTTGGTTAGAATTATTTTTTGCTAGTAGTTGGAAAATAATATATTTTTAAAAGTCTACTTAAAATTTAAAACATGTAACTCTTTTTTAGTGTTTTTCATCCAAGCATTGTTCAAAGATTTTGCTTTTTATTACAAAAATATTTGAACATTTAAAATTATAACTTTGTAATTATCAAAGAATGTATTTGATTATACTGATAAATTAACAATATTTATAATTAAATAAAGTGAAACTTTGATTTTAGTATATTTACTTAAACAGTTTACTTTTCTTTATCCAAAATCTCCAAATAAAAATTATTTTTGTTCCATTTTAAATATGTACTAAAGTAAAAACATTTCACCTATCTACGATATTATATTTTATATTCCAACAAAATACCATACAAAAATATGTAGATAACAAATTCCTCTCTCCGATATTAAATGTTTTACAAGATACTTTCTTTTTTTATATATATTTTAATTTTAAAAAGCTTGCGAGATATTTTTTATTTCACTCTAGTTTTTTGTTGGCTTGGTACGCGCCAGTTGTTGCGAAATGCGACACCATGGTAGGTTCAGTGTGCATGGAGGGCTGGCTACAGAAACAGTTCGCACCATCAGCCACGCAAAACCTCAAACTTGGGGATGGGCGATATTGTCCAACTGATTTATCGATATTATTTCCAGCTTTGTCACATTACGTTATCTTATAATTTCAACTACCTACGATTTTTTCTTTTAAATTTGAGATAGATTTTAAATTTTATAAAGGATTTTCATTTAAGGTGCCTACGTAATTAACATTTAATAATATTTTTGACGAGAAAAAAAAAAAATGAAGCAAATTATTTTTATAATGTAACAGATAAGTTGAGAGGATTATGTAATATTATATAGTAATACTTTATGTAAAATTTTTGTTTAAATTTACACAATCATGATACTATAATCATAATTTTTCTTCGTAAATGTAGTAATAAGAGAAACATTTAGTTCAGTAGTTAATTACCTTCAATATAAAAAATATGTAATTATAAATTATTACATAAAATAACTTATTTTTTTAAAACATTATTAGTTTCTACTTTTGCCATATATTTATAAAGAGTAATTTTCTCTTTTTACATGAATTAAATGAAGTGCATCATGCTAAATGCAATCGATTTTATTCATTATATATATATATATATATATACTTTTACATATTTCATATACATGTATAAGAGAGAATACTAAGAGTGGGGGGTAATTTTTATTCGTCCAATCCCATGGAACAAGTACAAAAAGAAGCATGGGGGGCAAGACGTGTTAAAACTATAGCCAAGAAAACATTTTTTACTAAATTTTACTTTAACGAAATAACAATAATTTATGAAAGGTTCCTTAATAACATATGTCACTGATACTTCTGATATTTGACAAAGTCTATAAGATTTGTAAACTACTAAATTGGGACCAAACTTCACTACTGATATCTTCGGAGGACTACCAAAAAAATTGTGCTCGGTGTCAGAGTGTTATAATATTATATTATAATATTTTCGTTTGTGATTTTTTAATTGTTTGTATTTTGCACTTTGCAAATTTTATATTTAAACTGTACTTTTCTCTTGCTAATTTTTTCTTTTATTCTGCTAAGCTCATCTAAAATGTAAGATGATTGTAAAACAGCACCTACCTATCAGGCTTGTGGCCTTGGTAGGACTGTATATATTGTTGTTTTTATCATTATTTTCATTATTTTGCTAATAAGGATATTTCTACATCATAATTTTTTATTAACACCATACAGCTGAGATGTCTTCATTGATTTTTGAATATGTAGAGTGAATTTTACATTCAATTGAAGTCACATCTCTCAACAACTCAATGGCTTCATATAATTAAGCGTAACCACAATTGAATTGAATTTGATTCCAATTAAAATCAATCCAATTGTGGTTTGGGCTTCATTCTCTTCGTCAGCACTTTAAGCAATGCTATTTCCTTATAACAGGTAACGCAACCACCTTGATAAGTGTGAAAGAAAAAATATTAAACTAGATAAATGACAATGACAAAAAAAAAATTGAAAACCTGGGAAGTATATGGTAATCAACGTAGTACAAGAAACGGTTCAAGATTTGATATAAAGATTTCTCACTATATAACCATGGTTAACGACAGCCCAATTCAATGACATTAACCAGGATTGGATATTAATCACGGTTTGTGAGAGGACTGATTATATTTCTGGATAACACCTTCGTACTCACGTATGTATATTATGTATGAGAAGATTATGAATGATAGGTGAGTACAGTATACGGGAGTTTCATGTTTAAGTTTTGGGTAGCACAGAGATGCCCAAAGCCATCTGAAGATCTTCGGGATGTAGGCAGAAAACCTTAAAAATCCTATGTTGTGCGGGTTAACGTAACTCAAATATCTTTTTTAATAATAGTTTTGGTCGCCAATTATTTTTCTTCCTATTCGGTTTAGATGCGAATAGCCAGGAGAAATTAACTTCGAGACCAACTTTAGCACGAATCTGCTATGCCAATGACAATGTTTTGCCTACAAAATCGTGACGTCATATTATTTTATAACTTATGATGAAAGACCCGTATAGCGTATACAAAACTTTATATGAATGTGACAAAGCCTTATATACTAGTTTATCATCCCGTTGGGCACGATACTCGGTATAATATCGCCCATCCCTGACACTGCGGTGAAAGGAAATTCACTCAGTCTCACGCACCCGCCGGTTCACTTGGAAATGCCTGCAAGGTGGCAATGCAGAACAAAGACATCACAATCGATATTTAGAGACTAGAATTGCTTGCCTGCTGTCGTCTTTACCAAGGGGAAACATTCTACAGGGAACAATAAAATATGCTTTAATAAAATACATCAAATATATGTGAAGATATACCTTTTTGTCAATAATAAACAAAAAAAGAAATGTGTAAGAAAATATTTAAGAGAAAATATTTCATATAAACCTTATTTTGTATGATATTTATTAAATTTCTGCAGTGATATTTTTATATTCTAATTTATTTTTGTGCTCTTATTTTAACTACTTTTACTTTTCTTTTTGCGTGATTATGTGCCTATTGCCAATTTTAAAACAGTTTATCTTACAAATTTTATGCACTCAAAAATAAAAATGCTATTTAAGTAATTCAATGTAAACAAATTTTTAAAAGTTATTATAAGGTAGAATAGCATTGATTTAGTCTATCTCTGGATGGATTAAAAGTTTTATAATAACTTGAATTGATGTCTGTTTCAATTTAATTTATTTTACATCAATGAACGTAGAATGATAAAAGTTTCTCCTTCTCCTTTGAATTTTTATTTTTCAATGAAACGAAAAAACATCAGATTATGATTTAACATAAATTATTTTAAAGGCTTTAAATATATTGTGTGCTCCTTTATTCCCAATGGTAAACTTCAAGCATTAGGTTACCTAAAAACGGAGGAAAAATGTCTAAAATATATACCTGCTGAACTATAAAAATACACATTACCCTATATTTTTATTAAAAAAAAAAGTGTAAAAAGAAGCTGATAAGCCGCCACAGTTCCATATTTTATTTTTCCATGCTTACTATTATATAACTGCTTAATTTTTTTATTATTGATAATATCGTGAAAGGAAGTGTTTCTAAAATTATCAGTAATTCACCGTCATCAAGGCTATTTTTAGAACACTGACATTCACTCTTAATTAAAGGTAGAAATAAATTAAATTGGTACATTTAAACCCCTCCAACAAATATTCCTTGCAATAGAGATATCATCCATAAAATTTAGAAAGAAGGAAATTCTAATATAAAGTAAGTTATTATAAAACAAAATTAGATATATATTTTTAGATAGGTAGATCTACATGATTTAACATTACGTCTTGGCTGTGTACAACAAGGTTAATTATAACATATTTGAACATTAGTATAAGGGGGAGAAATGAATGAGGAGAAGAGCTCTTCAATGAAATGCTCGCAACAGACGTAGTAAGAAGTAATTTGGCGAGCACTGTTGACTCGAGATGCGTGGGAGAGTAGGCTTGACAGCTGTTCTGTTGCCCCGCTCCTCTCTCTCTCTCTCTCTCTCTCTCTCTCTCTCTCTCTCTCTCTCTCTCTCTCTCTCTCTCTCTCTCTCTCTCTCTCTCTCTCTCTCTCTCTCTCTCTCTCTCTCTCTCTCTCTCTCTCTCTCTCTCTCTCTCTCTCTCTCACTCTCACTCTCTCTCTCTTTCTCTTCTTCGCTCTCCGCCTGCTGCAAGTGACGGCAGGCAACCCGTCCGACAGCCACGCCGCAACAATTCAATAACCTCGCTCCTCTTCGCCTCCCCCCTCTCAGCTCCTATGCAACCTCCCTTCAGGGCAGACTCTGCCTCCTACCCCCGCGTCGTCGCCGCAACAACTCTGTTTTCACGGGAGGTGGTGTTCAAACGTAAACTCAAATTGCCATAAAATTGTTGTTTTTTCCCTTGGAAAAAAAAAGTAGAGAAAAATGATATATTACATTGAAGTTATCACTTATCAGTTAAAATTTAATATATAAATTTTTATTGTTTGTGGCTTTTTATCAAGATAAAAACTAACAGAAAAAATAGATTAAAAGTAATTTTTTGGACTTGTTTTATAATTGATAGAAGAATGAAATTATATAAACGGTTTGAAAGCTTATAATTACTGGGAGAAATATGCGATGCATAGATTTCATCATAAATTGTGTAGATATAGAATTATATATAATATAATATTTTATAATTTATACAGTATATATATAATTATGCAAGTATTTAATAGAAATTAGGTATTATATAGTAATTTTTGAAAGGTACTTTTTATTTTGTACGAACCGTGCTGGTAATTTTGTAACGAATTGAAGTTAATCGATAGAAATTTTCTTCTGCTAACTGTAGACTGTTCACCTTGGAATATTTCAATTACCGTTTGAACAACAGCATATACGATGATACTATTGGCAAATTTTAGAGAGGATTTTTTTGGGGGCTACGATTGTATATTTCAAAAATTGACGTACGATTGTCATTTAATAGAAATAATAAAAATTAATAAGGGGCATTCACAAAGCCTTAAGGCCACATTTAGTGCTCGATAATTTAAGACCAGAAATTTTGGGTCTAAAAAGCATGCCTAAAATCAGTCTTTAAATTATCGAGCCCTTAAATGTGGCCTTAGGGCTTTGTGAATGCCCCTTAATGTGTCTAATCTAATTAATACTTATTTTTGTAAATTAAATTATATAAAACAGAATTTTCTATGAATTTAACTGTGTAATATAACACCAATAATAATAATAATTTAAAAGTATGAAACAAATTTTAAAGCAAAAAATAAATAGTTGTAGAAATAAAATAATTTTATTGACACATAAAATTATTTTTTATATAGTTTTGTAATATTAATGTTGCTTTTAGTTTATAGTAACATGTATTATATATATATATCATAAAAATAAAAGTACTATTGAGTTTGTAGCAATTAACGTTTAGTTGAACATTGTAGTACGGTATATACATAAACGAGTGGACGCTATTATGGTAAAGCTCTCTCTGAGTAGTAGTACCAACAAGGTAGGTAGGTTGCCATGCTGACAGGTAAATAATATAGAGACTTACAGTTTATAGTTGCTCTGATGTCCGGAGAACCAATCTCTGGAATGCTCACAAAAAAAAAAAAAAAAAAAAAAAAAAAATATGTAACAAACATGGCTGAGAGAATCCAATTTGTTCTATTTTATATCCATCTTGAGAAAACCCCAAGAATATATAATAATAAAAAGAGAAAATTGAGGAGTTAGTAAGCTTCAAATTTAATGGATTCAGGATATAAACTAGAAAAAATACATATTGAAAAATTGAATTCTTTATAACAACGCTTTGATATTTTATTTTTATAAGTATTAAAAAAAAAAAAAGAAAAATAAATTGTGAAATTGAATTTATTCTTTCTATTCATTTCAAATTGATATGTTTTATAACTTAATTATACAAAGAAATGAGATTATGGAACATTTTTTTTTATTAAATTGCTCAAGATTTATTTTTAATTCAATTTTTAGTATTTTTGCCATATAATAATTATCTTTATTTTATATAAAAAATGCTAATTATGTTTTAAATTGAAAAATGGTTAGCCACTATATTTGAAATGTGTCATTTCAGTGCTTTGTTATAGCCAGTGAAATAAATAAGTTCATAAGTACGTAAAATATTATATGAAGCCGGTATTACACGATACAATTTTGCATACAATTTTTCCATACAAGAAAACTTGAACGCCATTTCTTTGAATGGAGATGAAACTTTCTTGCAAGGAAAAATTGTATGCAAAATTGAATTGTGTAATACCGGCTTAATTTTCTGACACTAACTAATTTTTTTTAATAGTGTAGAGAATAGTTTTACTGTACTAATATAACTAATTTGTTTTTTTTTGTGTTATTTTTAATTGCATGTAAAAAAAAAACACACACAATAGGACAATGAACAACCTCATGATGAAAATTTTCAAATGCATATTTTCAGTAGCGAACCTTGAGTTATATAAATTTGATTTGATTTTTTTTATCAGTTTTCTTTAAACCCATTAAAATAAAGCTGCAAAATACTGAAAAAATAATATATTTGCTTTGCTTACCTGTTAAATATTTACATGATTTTGACTTGACATCATTGTGCAGTATCATGTTATTATGTTAGAGGGTTCAAGAAATATATATAAAAACACACACAATAGAAAATTTGAGTTACTCTATTCAAATGTGCAATAAAAATTTTCATGCAGGTATATATTAAAGTAAATTTAAACAACTAGCTCTTTGTAAATCAAACTAAATTCACTTAATCCTTAATCGGGAGAACCTTCATCAATATAATTCTTTAACAATTAAATTACTTCAAAGACTTGAAAATATTTACACAGCAAATTATTTTTCAATCTTGAAACATTAATAATGAATACTCTCAATTAAAATTCAACTCAAAATATTGAATCACTACTACAAGAGTATATTAAAATACAGAAATAAACACCAATGAACGTCACTCAAATCAGAACTAATATTACTAAGCCTTCACAAACTGTCAGTCAAAAATCTTATTTTGGTTTATAACCAAAAATGAAATCGATTTCGATCCATCATAAAAATTGTTGTGATGAAAGTATGACAAAATTTGAAAAGTTTTCTGTGACAGTATGATTCTGTTCAAATTTGCTATAGGATTAAAATATTTAAAAAAAAAATCGTCAATAAGATATCATTTTTATACATATTTTCATTTTCATTTTTTTTTTTTTAATAAATCAAATATCGTTGTTAAAATATATTAAATTCATGCTCTAGGGTAAATCTGTATATCCATTTTTCAATATAATATATATCCTCTTCTAGAAAGAAATCATGCAAAATATAGCAAGAAAAAATTTGTAAGAGATCTGTCAGATGAAAATAGTCAAAATATCGTAACATGCAAGATAAGGGTGGAAAGAACTTGATATGGAGAGGAGAAGAATTTGAATTTTATTCAAGTATACGAGAGTTTGAGAATCATTAGAAGTTTCGACAACGTCAAGATTATTTGAGTCCTTATATTTAGAATGGGAAATGTATCACGTGTAGAAAGACTGGTGATCATATTGATTATTCATCCTTAGTAATTGCTAAAAATGTTTTAAATGTACACAGGCCTACAACTGCTATTTGCCTTAAGGAATTTTCACAGATTTGCGGGAGCTATTTTCACATGTAAACAAACGTCGGCCATTTTATTTGTCGATTTGCCATGTTGTGTGTATAATATAAGATTTTATGTTTTGTATGTTTATGTAATATGTAATATGTACACTGTAAGAGTGTTCAATAAAAACATTAATAAAATGTATCACGTGTGGTGTCTGTTGTTTGTGACGTTGTAATACGTGAATTTTAAGTGGGAAAATAACAAAGGTGATGTAGAATGGTAAGCTGGGACCTTGACGTCAACAACCTTTGTCTTATCATTTACTACCACAAAAAGATTGGGCGCACGTAAGATCATATCAGGAGCAATTTTTCGATCGCGAATTTTTAACTCCTAAATGAAGTCCGTATTTAAGTTTAAAATGACATATTTTTTTTGGCACTAACTTTTTTATGTTTGCTGGGATAAAAAAAAAAATTATATAATATAGAAGCCTAATTTCAGTTTATTAGATGAGTGTCTAAAATATTTCGCGGTAGTTGTGTTTTAACTTCAGAGCAGAGCGTACTTGATTAGGAAGTACGCTCTGTTCAGAGCGAGAAAACGTGCGCAGATACATAGCGCAGTCGTTGTAATGTAAGTAAAATCAACTTTTCTTCAGCAAAGGAATATCCTTAACTTAGAACATGGCAACCAAATTTGCTGGTAACAGCTTACCTTTAGAAAATTTACTTGCTGATATTAGATGTAGGCTCATTGACTATTAAGTGAGACTTTATCATCATTCAACAGCAATATGAAGATAAATTTTTACATTATTATTTGTCAGTAATTATAATTTTTATTTCAAAGGTATACAACATTTTTTTATTTAATTCCTTCTAGTAAAAAAATTGATAAAAATAAAATTTTAATATCGATTCGATAATTTGATGTTTTAATTTTTATTAATATTTCAACATTGACATTAAAAAAATATATATTTTATCATTTTATTTTGTTATATTTCCCTCATGAATACATAAATTTAACAATTCAGAGGTAGGAGATTAACAAACAGTCCAATAAAAACATTTCACTTCCCGAAGGTTGTTTATGTCTCTGCGTACAATAAAGGGCTGTGTCACACAGAATGGGGTACTGACCGGTATTTGAGTTAGCAATACTAGTAAAAAGTACTGTGCTAGGAATTCGATGAAGAACGAGCCCTATTAGAGCATTCTACGACAATTTGCTGATTTTATATGAATTTTTAAAACTTTTTTGATGACGTCACAACAGTGATTCTTAATTGGGAAAATGCATCGGTTAACATTGCTCAAATGAAAAGTTATTGAGGTAGGAATTTAAAACATTCATTATCGTGATTCTAGCACCTAAAAACCTTGCAAATGAAGTTTTGGTTACATTTCAATATTAAGTGCGGGATTTGGCAATGTTAACTGAACTATTTTCCTATTTTAAGATTCAATATTGTGACGTCATTTTTGAGAGGTTTTAAAAATTCATATAAAAATCAGGAAATTGTCGTAGCATTTTGTAATTGGGTTCATTCTTCATGAAATTCTCCTACCTTTTGAAATGTTGACAAAAACTTTAAACTTTTTTTTTGATCAGTACCCCATTGCGTGTTTTGCAGCGTATGATGAACAAAAATTAAGAACCAATGCGATCCACAGCTTCGTTTTGTATCGAATCGCATGACATTGCACGTTTCTTATACCGGTTTTAAATTTTCATCATATAAAATCATACGATACCATAAGATGCAATGCGAAGGCAGTGTGCAACGCCCCTTATTGTACAAAAGGCTTCAAATGTTATTAAAACACCGGTATTTGTGCACCACATGCAAATATAATTTAGATAACTTAGAACATAGGACAATTTCAATGGTGACGTCATCATCAATGAACCTGATTGCCAGGTTAAAGTGGCGGGTGTTAAGCAATGAGCACGCGCGAGTGTTCGCTGGCACTTCATCCATCACGTTGGATGCTGCGGTGGCGATTTTCTTCTCTGTTACTGCGTCTCTCTCTCTCTCTCTCTCTCTCTCTCTCTCTCTCTCTCTCTCCTCACTATACTGCAAAGGACGAAGAGAGCAATTAGGACAGCTGTTTCTTGTTCCCAGCTTGCATTACAGACAACAAAACATTGGCTACAATGGCATAATATATTGTATACACTAGCAGTTTCTAACAATCTGACATAGTGTTGCATCATCACTTCTGGCATGTCAAAGTTCTGTATTTATATATTAATTTATGTCGGTGGGGCTACAGAAAATTATTGCTAACTATTTACCACGGTTGATATATTTTTTTAATCCATCTAAAGACAGTTTAATATAAGTTTTAATTTAAAAAAAATATGAAAAATATTATTGAAAATAATCTACAACCTGTATGAAATTTTTGATTGAATTTTTTGTTATTAGAAGATGTTGAGTTTTGAATTGTTAATATATTCAGATGTTTTTATCGCTAACCCTAACAACTCTACTGCAAAACGTTATGACGCTATAATTATGTAAATATTAAAGGCAAGCAAATATAAAAAAGACGTAACACGATTATGACGCCACAATGTTTTATTACCGATTATGAGAATATGTGAATTAAATCACAATATTTTTGACAAACATTTAATTTTTTAGGTATTTCACTTGCAACTTCTGTTATGTTAAAATTTTATTTATTCAATAAAATATCAATTTATCATAAAAGTATAAATATAACAATTTTTCATGAAAATATACTTTATATACATGTATATTATAAACAAATTTTAATTAGGATACACGAAACTGTACATTTTACAACTGGAAAACGTGTAAGATAAAAGAGTTTAAATTCTTCTTGATCAAAAATAACATTGCGGTGAGGCAGCTACTCTAGCTACTCTCTTGGATAATTAATTCACTGTATTGGTTCATTTGGCTGATCATTCCGCGCAGTTCTCATCACAAACTCTCTCCCTAGCATCTCTTTTATTAGCAGTCGAGATCAGCTGTCTTCTTCTCACGCCCCAGGATAAATTACAAGAGACGTGGGGGTGTCTTTTATGAGGGGACAGAATCAGCTGTGCCTCTAGGAATATAGCTGCTGTTTTCTGTTCAGCTCAAGGGGGGGCGACTTTCTATCTTCCTAATGTTATGGTGCATTGGTCAATTTCAAGAGTTGCATTTCTGTGTGACGACACAGACGCCCTGGCTCTTATAGCCTCTGATTCGCTCTCTGTGATCACGTGACACAGCTGCTGCTATAGCAGCTGTTCGCTGTACCAACCTACAGGTGTCAAATTCCAATAGAGTTAGGGATATTTTTTTTATAATTTTTATTCAACTTCATTTTTCATAGAACGTCTACCAAATAAATGTTGCTTACAATTACAATACCCATTAACCTGTTGTTATGCTTATTTTCCTACTATTCATTGTATTCAGCGCAGTATTGACTGATCAAATATAACATTGTTAGTGCCTATAGTGACGTCATAGACGCCCGTTTCAAACGTCAGTTAGTGGAACCGCGCTCGGCGAGGCTACAGCTCCACCTACCGGATAGCCTCTCTATTTAATATTAACTCTATGGTTCAGCTGACCGACCCCCCCCCCTCTCTCTCTCTCTCTCTCTCTCTCTCTCTCTCTCTCTCTCTCTCTCTCTCTCTCTCTCTCTCTCTCTCTCTCTCTCTCTCTCTCTCTCTCAAGTTTTGTTGAAAGTACAGCACGTTGCCACAATAAGAAAATTATTCGAATAAATGGAAATATTAATGTATTGTTGTTTTTGAGACGGTGACAAAATATAATATGGGCTGACATTTTATAAAATGATGAATTTCAAAGAAGTATTTTTTGTTTCAAATTACACAATGAACACAATTATAAGAATTTCTATATACACCCTGAAAATTTTTATAACATCAGCTGTTAAAAAAAAAATCATTCGCAACCATGGGGGAGCGTTCAAGGAGTGAACATCGTACAAAATATCGTGTGACTCCGTGTTGAGTGTTTCACCCATCCTAGTAATTTCCTTTTCCCTTCTTTATTTTAACCTTAATTTTCTATTTTCTACCCTTCCCAGATACTCAATTCCATCATCAGCAGCATCCTCACCATACATCCCACATAGTCAAACTTGCCCAATTAACTAGCCCGTGCTCTTGTGTCCTTGGGAACAGACGCTTGAGCCTGTGTCAAAATTCCCTGCATTCCATCACCTTTCATGTTGGCACCTGCATCAGGTATCCGGAAAACTCGTTGCAGGAAAACTCGGTGCAGGAAAACTCGGTGCAATTTCAACAAGCTAGGAAAACTCGGTGCACGGTAAACTCGGAGCACGGAAAACTGGGAGCACCGCTAGGAAAACTCGGAGCATCGCATACATTGCAAGATCCCTATACTAGTATATGGATTTTGGAATATGTATATTAGCATAAAAATAATAAAATATAACAAAAATCGAACACATGTAATTTTCTTGTTGCCTTCATACAAAAAAATTATTGGAGGGCTTAAATACTATGAATATCACTAATTCTATATTAAATTATATAATACTATTTATAAATAATTCAAATAATTTCATTATTTAATTAATATTTATTGTAAATAAAGGAAAAATTTAAGTGCTCTCATAGAAGGAACAGCGGTACAGCAATTTTTTGTCCATAATGTCCATATAACTTTATGAGAACAATTACATTCTTATATCGATTTTTATTTTTATTTGTTATATGACATTATATATATATTATCATTAACACATTGAAAAAAAATCTAATATTACATATTGCATAAATGTGAAGAAATATACTTTTATTTAATTAAAGGGAAAGGAAAATAAATACGGGGCATTCACAAAGTCTTAAGACCACATTTAGGGCTCGATAATTTAAGACCAGAAATTTTGGGTCTAAAAAGCATGCATAAAATCGGGCTTTAAATTATCGAGCCCTAAATGTGGCCTTAGGACTTTGTGAATGCCTCTTAATATGTTTTATACATGATGACGATTAATCATTATATATATTTTATATAATATAATATACATGCAATGCTGAAAAATAGGGAATGGTAGTAAATTGTAATAATATTGAAATACTTTCAACCGTACATTATTTTATGGCGTTCAAACGTTGTCAACAAGTTTCTTTACTACCTGGATTGAAAAAAACAGGTAGCAGGTAAGGTAATTAGTGCACGTGCACTTGAACAATAGGGCGAGGCGCAGCCCAATAACTTTCATGGGCTAAGGGTCACCCAGCCTATGACTATGTGGAGGGTGTGGCCCACAACATCTCCTACTAGGCACCTAGTACTGACCCCTCCCCTCTCCCCTCATTTCCAGCTATGGTGTGGATTTTGTTTCTATTTATAGCTTTGCATTTAATTATAGATTCCAATAAGATAATTATGTATTATTTTGTACAATTTAAGCATCAATTTTTAAGCAGACGAACATTATTTCCTATGCGTGATATTTTAGCTTATGTGATCAATGTAAATAACAGTATGTTTATATAAAATAAAACACTTTTATTGTGTAATTTTTTTCCGTATTATTGCGTTAATTAGTATATAATACAATACCTATACCAGTTTTAAAATTTATTATTTAGAAAAGTATGCATGAATTTAGTTAAGAATTTAAAAGTAAATTTATAGCAGCACATCATATGTAAACATTTTTAAAAAAGTATTTAATTTATGTGAAAATGCATTTTGTTGAACCTAATATATTTACATATAAATTTATATGCAATGCAAATTTATTTTAATTAACAATTAGATAAAAGAATAAAATATCTATATAGATGAATTACGGCTCAAGGCAGCAAAATATTATGTTAAAGTTAAATAAGAATTGGTAAGAATAAGAATTGTATAATCACAGATGCAACTATTCTACTTCATTGCATGCACATCTTTATATATAAAAAAAAATAAAAATATATATATATATAATATACAATATATATAAATAAATAAATAAATAAATAAATAAATAAATAAATAAATAAATAAATAAAAAATAGAAAGATATCAAGTAAAGTTTCAAAAGATACATTACATATATATAATATATAGCAAAAAATTTCAACTGTATGTTGTTTTAAAAGGGTTATTGTCACTAATTTTAGGAGATGGTGAATCACTCTGAAAATTATAGTAAACCTTCCTTACATTATAACATAAATATTCAGCAAAAAGAAAAAAAAATGAAGCAAAAGTCAATCTAGTTTTTGAGATATTCAGGATATAAATAATGAGAATATCATTGGAAATCTGGCGGCCATTTTCAAATCAAGTCAAATCAGCATCTTTTTCAACTAAAAAAATTACCATCTCAAAAACTGGACTAAATAATTACTTTCTTTACTTCAGAAAGTGAACAGTCATTTTGTTATCTATGTTCTGATCTAAATTTTATAATTTTTTACCATCAAAAATAATTACACAAATAATTACAATTCTTAAAAAATTAACATGGCAAATACACAATTTATAAATAAGCCCTAGAGAACAATTATTAAGGATAAATAACGATATAGTGCATGATGCTCCTCATAGTATTTAATTAAGTCCCCTGTAACTTTTGTGTTTGGAGGCGACAATATAGCTGGTTATATATAATATATACGATATTTTATAATATATGCGATGCTCCGAGTTTTCCTAGCGGTGCTCCCAGTTTTCCGTGCTCCGAGTTTACCGTGCACCGAGTTTTCCTAGCTTGTTGAAATTGCACCGAGTTTTCCTGCACCGAGTTTTCCTGCACCGAGTTTTCCTACAATCCCTGCATCATCACCTTACATTCCTTCACACCACGCCCCATAATCACCCTACTAGACCTGTGTGTATTTACACGTATACCATTGTTCACCCATTCTATCATCCTACCTTATAAAAAGGCACTACTTGAACCTACGTAGACTATATAATAATAGTTATTAACTTACTTGGACCGGGGGCCAAATGGTTTTATTGCTAACCGACGGCCCTTAAAATTCAATTCAGTTCGTTCAGTTTGCAACCATGGGGAGTACCTTATTTGTCAGTAGAGTGTAATTTTAATTGTAAATTTTTAGGTACGTTTACAGTATGTTCCTGGATACGAATTCGATGATGAATTCAAATATTAATATTTTGAAACTTATACTCTAAACTCACATCATGTAAATATTGTTCATGAGAAAATAAATTATAAAATATTACGAATTTTAAGTATCATCACGATATTTACTATTTGAAAGAATAAATTAATTAATTTATATTTATCTATGAATTAAACTATTGAAGTTACTTTATAAAATTTAATATTTTACATCATAAGATTATTTTAAAATGATTTGAAATTATATATAGTACGTATTAGATTAACTTCATGAAAGTGGAGATACTGTATATTAAATTGCGTATTTATTTTCTCTATTCAAAACTTTTTTTTACTATGATAATATGACGATTTTGATTTATACATTATTAATAGCAATTTAAATTCAAACACCTTTAGAAAACTTAAGAAGAAAATTTATCATTTTTTTATTGGCATTATTCCATATTCGTTAAGAAGAAAATTGCTTTATTTTTTTTTAAACTACAAAGATTAAGAAACTTTACGCTGTCTTTTTTTTTTTAGTATCGTTCGTTCGTTCGTTCGTTTTTTTTGTTCATCTTAATTTGCATGAGAATTCAATCGAATCTCAAGAAGATTTTTGCATATGTATGGAGTTTATGAAATCGTCGCCTTGAGAGTTGGAAGGGAAAACGCGTGATCAGCAGTGGCTAATGAAGCGATCGCAGCACAGTTTCATGCTCTAGGAGGTGGCGCCTTTCTGGGGGTGGCGCCTCAACACGCGAGAGCCATGACCTTCTCTTTAACGAACTTTTTAAAAAATAACCTTATTATCGTTGCTCATTTTTTTTTATAATAAGATAAGAAAAGTCATTAATAAAGTGTGTGTTCACGTGTTCAAGTAGCATAAATATATAATATATATATATATATATATATATATATATATATATATATATATATATATATATATGATACAGCTGTATAATTATACTTTTGTATTAAGCATATTATGAACATTGAATTTATATTATATATACTCTTTAAATTACAGAATAATAAAAGTGTTTAGTTTTATGTAACAATTCCTAGGATTAAAAGATAGTATTTATTATACTGCATTGTAGATAAAAAAAAAAGGTAAACTAAAGTCCGTAACTTCAGTACATGTTTAAACTATTGACTTTATTACTTGAGTATTTAAAGTGGACAAATTAACGTTTAAAATTCCTACTATTTTATTTTTCACTCTTGCACCTTTTTTTGTAGTATAAATTGTCAGTAGCAGCACACGCTTCTGTTCAAATGTTCTCGTAGAAACTTGTTTATTTCAACATTCTGCTGCTGGCATTGACGGGAATCGAACTCAGCACCTTTAGTTTACCGCAAATATTAATTAACCACCACCTTTGAGCTGTCTTTTGCAGTATTAGTGCAAATTAAGTACATGATATAAAGAAAATTTTAATTTTACACAGAACTGTTATACACTTGTTACTATATATTATTATAATATGACTAACTATGTGAAGTTTTATATTACTGTATTTTGTTCATGAAAGAGATAATAAGATAAAGTAAATATAACAGTGTATCTGAAAAAAGTTATAATATACAACTTGCATGAATAATTTTGTTGTAGAAATGAATAGAGGGTATCAAATTATGCTACTCTGATGTTTTCAGATTTTTCTGAGCTCTGGAAGTTTTGCTAAAAAGTTAGTCAAAGTTTAGGTTTCAAAACCCCGTGCCTTTTTGGTCAAATCTTTTTATCAAGAAGTGACGTCTATATTGAGGACTCTATTTTTAATAATTTTATAAAATTATTTCCTGCATGGGTACTAAAAAATCTGAAAAATCAGAATAGCATATAATTTGGTACCCTCTGCAGTAAAAAAAAAATCATGCAGGTTGTCCATTAGCAAGTGATGGTTTTTAGATATTTTTTTCGAAGGAATTCATGTTCTGTTTTGAACTTTAATATATCATGCATTTCAATACAATTCTCCTACAGTAATTTAACGCCCGACTCTTTGGCGCCAAGCTCAAGACAGTCTAGACCGGCTGACGCCATCCATAAGAGCCCTAATATAAATTTCAAGATGGCGCGGTTGAATCCACACGTAAATTAGATTTATAAAACTGTAACAACGACTATCTTGGAGATAGTGGTAATATTATTTCTCCTCTTCAATGCTTATTTTCTTTTAAAATATTTACTATCACTGAAATTTGTGACGCTTTGGATTTTTAGTATTATTATAAAATTTTCCTATTTGCTGTTTTAGTCCTATAGAAATTATAGATTTTTATTGAAGAAATTTGATGAAAATTGATTTTATTTAAATTTTCATTGGTGGAGACATTATTGAGAAAAGATAATATCTAATTTCATTGCAGGTGTCTCAAATTTCTAATTAAATTTGCATATTATTATAATAGTAATAAGTTTATAAGAAGTTAATTTTAAGCACCCACAAAAGAGAATCTTTACAATGTTAAAATATAACACTAAAGGACAGGTACTAAAATTTTATCATCCATGCACATAAATTTGAACTTATACAATATAATTTTAATGTATTACAATATTTTGTGTCATACATATTTTCAATGTTTATGTGGTTTTGAGGATTAAATTATAATATGAACATTGCTATATATATATATATATATATATATATATATATATATATATATATATATATATAGGTTGGTGCTATCTAGGGATTCTAATACTACAATGTTATACGAAATCGATGAAATGAATGACCGCCATCAGTAATGGTACAAAGCCAAGAGGGAATATCGAGGGGTAAGGAGGGAAACGCGTAATGATCATTCGCTCTCGATGTGAACCTTTAGTTAGCTGATAGGGAGAGAGATAGATAGAGAGAGAGAGAGAGAGAGAGAGAGAGAGAGAGAGAGAGAGAGAGAGAGAGAGGAGAGGGGGGGGGGGGCTGACAGTAAAGTAAGAAGGGTCTATGTATTAAAGGTTATTGATGATGAACAAATAATATAAGTGACTTAAATTAAGTAAGCTTTACTTTTTATAAAACTACAATAAACTTATATAATTATAAACTAGATTGAACAAAATAAGAGTAGAAAATAATAAAATAAGTAATTACTATTTGAAAATTTCCCATGAGATTTCAAAATAAATAAGAGGAATCTGTTTTTATAAAAACAAAGAAATAGTAAATTTCTTTATTAAAACGAATAGACGTTGTTTTTTTTGCGTCAGGCAACAAATCTTACGTGAAGGTGTTACAGAAAATGAAGATTAACTTGAGGTAGCCAAGGAGTATTACTGGGGAATATGTTTGCTTTTCTATGCAGTGATGGCTGTCGGGAAATTACCTGCCTCGCTTACCTCGCTTCGTCTTAATTACATAGTAGATCTGAGTGATTTTCCCTGCACATAAATTCCCCAAGTGTGTTAAATTTGTAGGTAATTCATATATACATTAATTTTCATTGAGAATTCATATAAATATTCAATATGGGTCTTTCACCATACGTCATATTATAACAATAATATGATGTCATGATTTTGTAGGCAAAACATTGTCATCGGCATAGCAGATACTTGGTAAAGTTGATTTCAAAGTTAATTTCTCCTGGCTATTTACTTTTTTTTTTTGTTAGAATTTTCTTTCATAAATGGTGACAAGAAGAACCCATGCTATTGAAAAAAAAAATATTTGGTGACCAAAACTATTATTAAATAGGAAATGTTGTGAGTTATGTTTAACCCACACAGCATAGGATTTTAGGGTTTTCTACCTACATCCCGAAGATCTTTGGGCATCTCCTTGCTATCCAAAACGTAAACATGAAACTTCCGTATATACATATACAAATATATACATATATATAATTTCTAACTTAAAACTAAATTCTACATTTCTTGATTATTGATGGAGGTATGTTAATGTTATTTCGACAATGATACTTATAAAAATACAATTAAAATTTCATTTTCTACATTATACTTCTTACATTATTTATTTTAAAAATAGAATACATAACATAAAAATAATGTTTAAAAATTGAAATTTGAAAAATTTTGGTTCCTAAAAATATTAATGTGACTAAGTTCAATTAATATTACATAGCGGAGAATTGACTCCTTCACTGAGTGAGAATCAGAGCAGAGACAGGGTTTCTGGAATCAGAGTTAACTTCAAATTGAAAAATAATTTAAATTCTAGATTTTAGAATAAAACTCATACTGCTCACAGACAAGAAATTCTGTACATTGTTTTTGTATTTGTTTATAGAAACAAAATGTACGAAAACCTGTTGTAAGAAAACATAACTATTCCGTAATGTGAAACAAAATTTTAATAACAATGTTTCCTTTTTTTTTTTTTATTTCTTTACAAAATTTACTACTAAATTTGTATTGTGCTCGGAAAGAATAATGAAAATGTTTTTAATAATGTAAGTTATTTTATATTGTGTTGTCTGCGCTCAGTCAGTCTTGGGTGTAGACAAACGTCTTTATATCGACTGTAGAGATGCAACACGTTCGAGCCCCAGGCTTGCAGTAAACCACTCGACGTACAATTAATGTCTCTCGGAGTGTTACCAGCACCTTGGTGTCTGTACCGATCGAATAAAACAAGAGGGAAGAAGTTTCGAGAGAAGCAGATTCAGTGTTGTCACCCATGGAAACTGTAATTTCATACTGAACACGTACACCATGTGATAATAAGTTTAAATTTTACCCTGACATTATGGTAGTCTGGAATTGTACTTTGTGATTTTATTTTGCAGTGCTACAAAAATAATAAGAGTGTTAGCGGTAAAATGGATTTATTTCAAACAGTAAACAATATTTATTCAACAAATAATGTTTTTATAAAGTGAAAAATAATAATAAAGAATTTTAATTTATTTCCAGCAAAATTGATATTTATCCTAATAAATTTTTTTTTAAATAATATATAGAAATATATTTTTTAAATTGGTTTTCCATTTAATTTTACATGATTTTATTGATTGTAAGTACACATAATATATACATCAATAAGAAATTTAAAAATATTCTACTTAAAACAAATAAAAAAAGTTATATATAAAACTGATTTTCGACGTATAAAAATAATTAAAAAATTACTATTCGATTGTGGGAGTTTTTCAAATGTTTATACATCCATAACATCAATATAATCATTACCAAATTTATTTATTCAAACACTACGTTTACATGACGGCGTTTAATGCGTATTCGTTGACGACGTCTCATAAGAATAACATTATCCGTCGTCAACGAATACGCATTAAACACCGTCATGTAAACGTAGTGATAGTAGCTCTGGTTAATCCTGAATAAAAATAAAAATTTTATAGCAGAATTTCATATACACCTTGGTACATCACAAATGTTTGCTCTGCTCTGTGGACGTTTTCACGTTTATTGGACTTAAAATATTTTGGTATACAAAATCACCAACATGACTGCCATATGACTTTGAAGCAAGTGCGCTTTTCTCACCCTGCCAAGCCCCGCTCGACATCGCTCCATGGAAAAGTAACTTTTGTAGACTGAGTGCTCCTCTTACCTCTCCAAAATTGCAAATAAACATTTTTTTTTTTGTCTCGTAGAGCTGCAGTGTCAAAAAATTTAGCATACAGGGGGTAAAGTTCACGGTTGTTCGATGTGTTTCTCTCTGTATATTTTTCTGCCTATGTTTTACTAATAATGCACAATAAACAAATGAAAATATGCATTTTCAAATAAATTAATGAGAGATTTTCCAGCAATAGGTCATTTAGTGAATTGAAATGACGATTCATGCAGGAAAATAAATATCTCTGTGTTTTTCTTTGTTTTTAAATTTCATATTTAAAATTATACTGGTATTATTAATTTACTTTGGTAGTAAGTGAATAAGTAAGTGAATGATCACAAAATAAAGTCTTGGGAAGGAAATTAAATGGAAGAAGTTCTTATAATCTTCATGTATTGTATACATAAACATTAAAATTATAGCTGCAAGTATATTTAAAATAAATTGTTACTCATCAAAAAATTACATTTAAAATACTTGATAATATTGTGGATGAGGACCAATATGTACTTTCCTCCTCCAAGTATGACGTTACAAAAATTGCCATGATCTTCACTGTACTTTTCTCCAAGTATATGATGTCACAGATAATCTCTACTGTTCGTTCCTGCAAATATGACGTCACAGATATTGACACTATCTACACTGCAAGTTCCTCTAAGTATGATGTCACAAAAATTGCCATGATCTCTACTGTTCGTTCCTGCAAATATGACGTCACAGATATTGACATTAATGGGCGCGATTCACAAAGCAGTTAGCCAGGTTGCTAACCACGTTTAGCTTAGCCACGTTTAACTAGGTGATTTATCACGTAAAACAGGTATAGTTAAACGTGGTTAAGCTAAACGTGGTTAGAAACCTGGCTAACTTCTTTGTGAATCGCACCCATTATCTCCACTGTTCATTCCTCCAAGTACATATTATGACGTCACAGATATTGTCATGATCTCCACTGTACTATACGTACGTTCCTCCACTTCCTCCAGATATGACGTCACAGATATTGACATGGCCTCCACTATACGTCCAGGTATGACGTCACGTTCTCCTTTTGTCTCAAAGCCACGGTATGTAAACACAACGTGAACGGAATTGGATCATCTTACGTGTTGCTGGGAATATAAATTCCATCAACACTTGTTTGCTAACGTGAGAACTCGACCTTGTGCCTTCTCTTGAGTTCTTCATTAGCTTGCTCATAATAATAATTATTATTTGTTTACCCCATAATGATTTGCATATATCTCCAACTTTGATCATATTCAACTTTATGAATCTTAAATTTAAAAGAAAATTGACTTCGTAATAAGAATGATAATTTATTCACCATAAAAGTGATTTAATAAATGTCTAATAAAATAAATGTATTGAATTAAACATGGGAAGTAACAGTGTTTGAAGCTAATTAAGCAAGTGAATGTAACCTAATACATTCATAAATTTAATACTGAAACACAATATTATTACTAAAAAAATATATATAGAATTTTAATTGCATTTAATTATTATTTTTAATCATTATTTAACATAATACAGTTTAGGAAAGTCATACATTGCACATTTTGGCTTCTATGAGCTTTGCAACAAATATTAATAATTTAATGTTTTGATTAATAATAAATTATTAATTAAATAACAACAGCAAAAATATTAAATTACATCCTATTATATACGTATATTGCTCGATGTAAAGAGATCGAGTATTCATATTTCCATGAGCTTTCATATATATATATAATTATATATACTAATTACATTTCTAAGTGTATGATGCAATTTCAAGTGTGGAATATAACAGAAGCATTGTTGTAAGTTTATTAATAATTTCAAAAATGCATATATTATTACACAATTATACCAAAACAACAGCAAAATAAGTTTTAATTAGTCTGGAAATTTAATATTTAATTTAAAGGAGGGGAACCGCTTCAGCTTTTATATTTTTAATGTTTTATAAATAATGTCAAACTTACTTGTGCACCAAAAAAAAAGTCACCACCCTCAGCCTTCCACCAGTTCAGCAGTTGACATTCAAAAAGCACGCCAAAGAAATTTGAGGCTTATGACGTCAAGCACCATGATTGGTCAAACGCAACCAATCGTTGATCTTGACGTCATAAGCCCCAATTTTCTTTGGCGCGTTTTTTGAATTTCAACTGCTGAACTGGTGGAAGGCTGAGGGTGGTGACTATTTTTTTGGTGCACAAGTAAGTTTGACATTATTTATAAAACATTAAAAATATGAAAGTTGAAGCGGTTCCCCTCCTATATTTATTATTATTCATTGAACATTATTTTGTTAGAGTAGGAAATTTTTTTTTTATCTGTTAATTATATTCTATTATAATACTGGTAAAATTAATTGGATCATGCCAATTAAAATGTTCCTGCATGCAAGTCATCTTTTATTAGCTGAATCGAAAGAGGGGGTTGAAATATACAACAAATTAATTTTGTTTGTTTTCTATATAGTAATGCAACATGTGTAAAATGGAGGTTTAAAGAGGTCACGTGGCTTGGAGGCTCCATCCTCAACGCCTATGACGTCATTATATTCTTTGATTTATCTATATTTATAACACTTGTAAATTTAACAATTATTGCATTGTTACTTAATGTTATTAAAAAAAAATATTATTTGTTTCCATAACAACGTGATTGTTTAGAAACATTACATAGTGACATCATAGGCGTTACGGACGGAGCTTCCAGGTATAACATGAACTCTTTTAATCTCTATTTTAGGTATGATGCAGTACTATAAAAAAATCGCATGATAAGAATTATCATGGGTAAAAGTTTTTGACATCAGAAATAGGTGTTTCACAAAGTGTTTCAAAAATGCCTAAAGTGTTTCAAAAAATGCCCCCTTAGTTAAGACACATCTCGTGTTTCAGAAAGTGTTTCAGAATAAGTTTAAAAACACTTAACGTGTTTCAGAAACACATTAAGTGTTTCAAATGTCACTTTTTGAGACACGACATGTGTCTTTACTAAGAGGGCAATTTTGAAACACTTTATTAGGCGTTTCCGAAACACTTTTTGAAACACCTATTTCTGAGAGGAAAAAACATGCATGTTTTTTCAATTGCGCTACAAAAAAAAAAAAATGACATTCAGAAACATAATTGATGCTTAAGCTTCAAATCAGCTGATTTTGATGTGTTTCCATCGTCTTATCTAAATCTTAATCTAGTTAAAAACAAGCATGAAATAGACGTTTGAACGTTGAGGCACAAATAAAATTCTTTATTCAAAAATTAATATTTTCAACGACATATATAAAAAAAAATCTAATATGATGGCTTATAAAGACAATTTTTCCACCGGGGAACACTTTTTATTTATAGCAAATATAATAAAGATTATAATGACATCTTTACTGAGGGTAGCGTCTGGACTTCTCAGTCCTTTGTAATAACATAAAATGATTGCACAGTACGTGAGGTCTTGTTATCTCAGAGTGTATTGAGACAGCAGTGTGCTTCAATACAAACAAGTGCTCGTAAATACAAACGATATACTGATAGCAAATATTGCTCTTGAATAATATATTAATTTAGTTTAAAGATCCAATTAACTTCAATTCAAAACAGAGTTTACTAACATCCTTGAACGCCTTGAGGCTAGGCAACTTGTTTAGCACACAAATGAAGCAGGTTGCATATGCCACAGGAGGAAGGTAAGGTGATGTGTGCTAGTCAATTAACTAATTTACGAACTGTAAAAATTAATTGTTTAAATGCAATATCGACTGTGTTTCCAACGAAAATGAACACTGGTCACTTTTGAAATCCATTTTAATATTTCAGCTGCACTAATGTATTAACACAAGTAATATAAATAAGTATGGCTAAAACAAGGACTTTTATAAAAGAACTGAATAGTACAAAAATATTAAACTAGATTTTTTTTTTATTCTCTAACCACGTACAATATGGATAATATTATATAAAATTATATTTTTTAATTATGTGCTGAATTGACACAAATGTATTAAGCTCTATATTTTTTATTAAACTTATTAATTATAATTATATATTTTATACAATTAAAAATGATGTAAACTGGTCCTAACTTAAAGTTGGTTTGACGTCACGAACCTTTTAATAATAATAATAATAATAATAATAATAATAATAATAATAATAATAACTGTTTATTGAGCAAAATGAAATACAATACAATATTATGTGCAACAGTATTGATTAGTTAAAATAAATAGCTCAAAGGGTGACAAAAAAAGGCATAACCCATGCACAAAAGTGATCAGTCACCCAACATATAAAATCAGAAAATAAAACTACTTCGTCAAATTTGAAAACAATACAAAAATAAACACAAATAAAACATGTGAACATAAATAACAATATATACAATGAAAATAAGTAACGTTATTCCATGTTGATAACATATCCATCCTTATCACAATCAGGTAATGCATTGTACGCTTTCACAACTCTTGGGAAAAGAGAAGAAAGGTATGCACTAGAGTAGCCACGGGGAGTGGAAAGCACAGTCCCAGACCCTCTCATACCTTCCCTTCGAGTAATGACAGAAACCCTATTGGGTCCAAAAACCTGAAAGTCATAAACACCTGACAGACATTTTTTAAAGAAAGAGAGATCAGTTCTCTGCAGCATAGCTCTTATTGAGGGAATATTGCACTGCACAAGACGAGCCTCCCTCTCATCACACTTGTCAAACTTGCGATGTCCCAAGATCATTCTAGTTGCTCTACTTTGCACTTGCTCTAGTTTATCAATATTACAAGCTGATGTAGGGTGCCAAGCAGGCGTACCATACAGCATGACAGATCTAACCAAAGCCAGGTAGAGCATCCTAGTTGGTTTAACTTTGCCACCCCTGAAACTCCTTGAAATCATCCCCAGTATATTCATGGCCTTCTTACGAGAAATTTCTGTCTGAATATTCCACTTGAGATTATTAGAAATAGTGACTCCAAGGAGCTTCAGGGTTTCACATTGAGCAATAACATTATTGTTGACATGATATGATGACTGAATAGGAGTATTAGATCTAGTAAGACAAATATATTTTGATTTCAATGCATTTAGAGACATTTTATTAAGCTGACACCAAATAAATATTGTGTTGAGGTCATTCTGAAGTACCTGCGAGTCCTCTATGCAAGTAATTTCTCTTGACACTGTACTATCATCTGCATATTGACATACAGACGATGAAACACACCCAGGAAGATCAAGCATAAAAATGGTAAACAATAGAGGACCAATGACTGACCCCTGAGGCACCCCAGACGTAACCTCAACAACATCCGACACAACTCCCCTAAAGACTACCCTTTGAGTTCTTTTAAGCAAAAACGAATCAATCCATGATCTCACAGAACCACGTATGTTATAAGCATACAGCTTGGAACTCAATCTGTCATGGGGAATTGTGTCGAAAGCTCTAGACCAATCAAGAGAAACAACATCTACCTGTTTCACGTTTTTCTTATTCAAACTGAACATCCACTCATCAATAACATGAGCAAGGAGAGTTGTACAAGATCTACCTGGAAGGAAACCATGTTGATTATTTTCCTTTTGTTCTCCAATACAATACTAATGGGATGGTCACGTGACTTCAAATCAACTTTAAGTGACGACCAGTTTAAATATATTTCTTTTTCAAGTGTTTTTAAACCAGGGAATAATTTTTACATTTCTTGAACTTCCTTAAAAGAGGCATCGATAAAACTGTTAGTAAAACTATTCGATGGTAGAGAAAATAAAAAATTGTCAAAACTGTAACTTCAGGTTCAATCGTCGTCTTGGAAAATTTCCCACTTGCAGCCTTGTTATTCATCATGCCCTGTGTTATTCTTATGGAGCATATTAGTGATTAACAAGGTTTCAAAAGGAAATTTACGAGGCGATGAATGTATCATTTTAGAAACAAATCTAAAGACAGAAATCTGAAAATCATAAATATTCATTTTTTTCAGGCTCTTTTCTGCCATAAATATTATTTAAAAGGATACAATATCAATGTTAGAAACACTACATCAAATTGAAAACTTTGTTTAGATATGGAATTTAGAGGGATCTTTCCTACAGATGATGGAGTCCAATTTATTACGAATCAAAGGAAGGTAAAAATGTTCATCTCCCCTGTAATCCTGCCATCTTTGACACCTTCTTGCTAACTCTCTACAACTTGGAAAACCAAATTTCAAAACCAAATTTAATTAACAAAGTTTTTTTAATTGAAATTATAATTATACGTATATAAATTCTTTTATAATTGCTTTTGATTTTTTTTATGTCAATAAGTTTAATATATATATTAAACTTATTATTAAATATACATTTTGGTTGTAAACCTTTTTAAAATTAATATTAAAATTATTTTGTAAAGCAAAGAAATCACAAATAAATTTTCATTAAATATAAAATTAAAATTTAAGATACACTTTAAAATTAATAATTTAAGGTAAAGTTTAATAGCTATATTAAAACTTTAATATAATTTAATTCTTTAATTGCATTTTTTAGAAGTTAGAAAAGCTTTTTTAACTTATTATTTTAAAAGTTAACAGTCAAGAAAAATAATAGGTACTTAAAATTTAAAAGTAAAGAATATTTTAAATGCCTTTTTTTTAGCAATTAAATATAAAAAAACGAACTTTTAAAAAGTGACACCATTTTCATAAAATTTATTTGAAAATTAAAATGGTTGTTAAAATATTTCAGTTTTAATTTTACATGGTTGAATAATTTTTAAATTTATTTTTAACAGCGAATGTAAAAAAAAAAGATAATATCTCTTGTTTAGAAAAATGAGCTGTCAATGAAAAATAATTTGCTGTATTTTAATTGAAATATTTATAAAAGATGATTTATACATTTTTGTCAACAACAAATAAAACACTTCTACATTGGTGACGATTTTCAGTATTAAAGCTTAATTTGATTGTTTAGATTGAGCGTTCGTATATTTAGCAATTTATATTGTCGATACCATACATCACTTTATATGTACAAATTTATATCCATATGATGTTACCCTCTATATATTTTGCAACATTTACATTTAGTGAGCGGCATATCCCAATAGTAGCTGTATAAGCAAATCTCTCATTTGCCAGCTCGTGTAAAATAGCCCCATTAAAAGCTCATTGTTAGTGCACGCTGCAAACACACGACATATTGTTATAATGGCTTATATAGTGTCCATATACACATTTATAAAATTATTTCTATATATATATATATATATATATATGGTTATACAGTGAAAATTTATGGGAAATATTATACTTAAAAATTATTATATCATCATTATATTTAGTAGAGTCAACATTTTCTAACGATCTTTTTTGTTTATTTTTCTCTTTTTATTGTATTGTTAAACACATAAAGTTTTACCAATAAAGAATTTTGTTATTATTGTTTTAAAGTGGATAATTAATTTATATTATTTGTAAACAAATTTTAATTGCATATTTTATTTATAGAATAAGACATATATAAATTAGAGTCACTTACATTTTTAACCATTGACTTGTAAATTTGTGAATTCTGTTTACGATGATATAACCCATTGTATTTTTATCAGAAAAAATAGCTTTTGAGTGAAATAATAACTATAAAAGGAACATTCGTTTATTTCATTTAAAAAAGGTAAATAAATTTACAAATTGTTTTTATTGGGATATTGATTATTTTATAATGTTTCACATTACTGTTCATAATCATTTAATATCTGATGGTTTTAATAATTATGTAAAAATATTTTGATAAAACTCCCCATTGAAGTCTTATAATATAATAACCTCCCTAGTCAATAAAAAAGTGAAAGTGATAATGTGCATTTTAAAAAGAAGATTAAAATGCATTATTTACTGGAAATGAACATTATATATAAATTGGACGATTATTAAATATGAATACATCATGTATTTTTGTTGACATGTCTTTTGGAAGATGTGATTTTTTTTTTTTTTTTGAATCCTAATTGCCACTGAAATTACTGTGGGGAAAGCAAAATTTCAAAGAATATATTACATTATTAGTCACGTATTAGATCTTTAGAAATAGCAACCGGGGAGGTTTCTATAAAGGACGCTGGTTATTTTAAGTAAGAACTACAGTTCAAATTATGTATTAAATAACATCTAAAAATAGCACCAAATTTTTTTCATTTTTTTAAAATTACTTCTATTAATTACCCTTGGCATTCAATGTGTTCTGTGACGTTCAATACCTCTATGTTGAATACCTGCAGCTATAAAAAATATAATATATACAAAAATTTTAATAAAGAATAATACTGTACTAGGTTAAAGAAAAAGAAAATACATGTTTTTTTTTTTTTTTACATATATTCATATATTTATACTGAAAAATTATTTCACAAGTTTATAAAAGTTATAAAGAATTCTTATTTTTATTGTTAGTATATAGTTGTTCGTAGAGATATATATACATTTTCATGCTTGAATATGAAACAGGGGAGCTATTAAAGTAAGATAGCCTTAGTTCTCTCTCTCTCTCTCTCTCTCTCTCTCTCTCTCTCTCTCTCTCTCTCTCTCTCTCTCTCTCTCTCTCTCTCTCTCATCATATTACTTTATCATGCAGCAAGCCAAAGAGCTTAAGAAAGCATTATCATTACACTGTATGATACTCGGACAATATTAATAAAAAGTTGAATAATAAAAAATGTTATGTCCTTTTTTAAGGAAGTCGCTGTATGACTGTGCAGTAAAGATTGGAGATAGTAATCTTTTTATTAACGTATAACGTAAAAGCTTGTTATTTTAATAATCTGGCATGTCATTTATTACGAACATTCATCGATTTTTATTTTTGGTTTGTGTAAAAAAAGTAAGTTTATATATATAAAAAAGTCACATTTTAATTATTTTATTATGGATTATATAACGTAATAAATGAAAAGTTAGCAAAAATTTTAATTAATTATGATTTTTTTATTGATTTAAATCTTATATACATTGCTACTTAATTTGATTAAAAACAGCTAAATGAAATGCAAAAGAATATTATACATAAATTAACGATTACCTCTTCTCGTGTGACAAATTTTAACAGGTATTCATGCAATTAAAATACATAATTACTACTTATATTTAGCTTTAAGGGGAAGGTAACTTGTATCCATGTCAATCAGCTGATCCGTGTTACCTTCCCCTTAAAGAGCCTCCTATGTGATATTTATTAGTTTCGAATCTACAAACAAAATTTATCGTAGTCAAAATTACTTCCCAACAATATGCAACAGTACAGCTTGCAGCTTGAGAGGTTTTTCCTGGCTATTTTTTTTCTAACAAACAATTTAAAACTCCCAATATGCAATATATCTGAAAATGTTATAATATTAGATAAGAAACTCTACTAAAGTTATCAAAATAAATATAATAATACATTTGAACAAAATAGAAATTTAAGCTGTTATTTTAAATAACTCAGTAAAACTTTATATTAAATTTAGAAGAATATAACAATAAATACGAATTTCAGAGAATCACATAATGTAGTTTATTTTAAAGTAATTTATTTTTATACGGAAACTTTAAAGAGCTTCATGAAAAAAGTATAAAGTTAAAATAAAACATACAAAAAGTTATACCATAAAGTTCAAGAAACTTGTCTTCTGTCTTATAATGGCTATATAACGAAAAAAAATTATATTGTGTAGACATTATTTAAGTAAAAAAAATATGCAAATTATTTAGTATCTTTCTGTAAATAAATTATACATCTAAAATAAATTTAATACTTAATAAATGATGTGTTTCTCTCACCTGTTACATTTATTTTAGTAATCAAATGAGGAATTGAGGTAACGCAAATGCTGTATTTTTAGACTACGACTGTACATTGATAATAATGATAATATAATATAGTAGTATCTTTAAGAAAGAGAAAATCTGGAAATGTTGTTTGACTCGCAACTTTAATTACACCGCTAATTTACTTCAATTATGGTGGCTTCATTGAAGAAGGTGCTAATTAATTGTCAAGAAAAGAGCCTTTACTTTTATGCACAAAACCTTAATACTAAATATTTGATGTAATAGAAGAAGATGAAACTTGCTAAAAGTCTAATATTCAATAATGTCTCCTTTGTAGCAAGAAAATATACTTCAATTTTTTATTTATTTACAATGGGAGTTTACTATACTATCAAAAACATAAGAATAAGAGGGGCCATGGCCTAATTCAAACTTCTTGCCATTAGGCATGTTAGCTTCAAAAAACCATGGAAACCTGTAGTAGGAAGTCCGGTACAACCTAAGATGCACCTCCCGAATGCAGGGCAGTTGTCCACACGCCGGAAAAGTGGTGAAAAGTATTGATTTGATTGATTTGATTTGTTTATTGGATCCAATACAGAATACAGAAATGCCATATTATGGATACATGATATAGTACATCTCCAACAAAAAAACAACATATGTCAATTTTACAAAAACACACCATTTCACCCAAGACCGGCATTCGAACCCGCAACCTTCCTCATGCGAGGCGGGCGTGCAACCAATATGCCCACACTGCACGCTTAATTTTCAAACAAGCAACGTTGAACGCAGACACATATTTGAATTTAAGGCCGCAATTTTCTTTCAACAACAGAGAAATATTACAAAGGTCGAAGGTAAAACTATAAAATTATTTTTTATTCAAAGAATGCTATAATAGTATTATTTATAAAATTTAATATTATGTAAGAAGAATTTTTGTCAAACTATTTGTTTTTAATTTGATTATATTAATTGATAATCAAGTTTAGAAATCATCAAAAAATTCAATATTTTGTAGAGTTTTGTGTAGAAATGAAAATAAAAATTAAATACAAGAAACTATTTTGGAAAGTATGGATAAAAAATCCGTTTTCAAAATACTAAATTCATAATTTTTAGTAAATCCTCATACATTATGGTTCGTTGAGTTCGTGCTTGGATAAAGGATTTTTCCGTGGAGCGATGTCGAGCGGGGATTGGCGGGGCAAAAAGGCGCACTTGCTTCAGTGTCGTATTGGTGCCCATATTGACGAGGAAAAATCGCGGAGTGATTAAATCGCTGCGGGAAGGCGATTTTTCCTCGGAAAGCCTTGCGCGACATCGCTCAATGGAAAAGCTTCTTAAATTCCACCGCGATTTTTTCACGCGAAAATGGCTGCCATTTGAAGCATTTGAACTACACCCATTAACTTCATCAAAAGATGCAAACAATTTCTAAATGTTCTAATTTTTTTGGCCATGTCTGTACACAATTTGTAGGCGCAATAATTAAAGATAAAGATGTAATGTCAACCATAAAATAATGTAGAAAATACTACCAAAAATGTTGTATGAAATATAATGAGGGCACATGAAAATATTATGTATGTATGAAACGTTTGCCGCCTCAAACACTAAGCAAAGAGAAAAGCATGTTGTAAACAAGCAGGCATCTTTTCCAGCACTTGGCTTGTTTATGAGTCGAGAAGAGAAATTGCAAAGAGACTTAATGACCATAATGAATTCACCACTTCACAGCTGTGAAATAAAGCTGAAGACAAGCGAAACTCGTTAAAATATATATATAAAAATTTAGGGAAACTTAAAACCACAGTAACATTCAAGTTTTCTCTTCATATCTCTCTTACTTGTCAAACTTAATATTAAAAAACTTAATAAAAATGGAACCGTACTTCATTCGAAGTAAAAAAACATTATCTATTAACATAAAGTAAAAATATATTACAGTAAGTACGGCTTAATTTCAAATCCAAATGTAATGAAAGAAGTTTAAATAAAAATATTTAATATTGAGACATAGAGATATATAAATTTTTATTATTATATATATTTTATTATTTTTTGTTGGTTGCACAAAGCATACATTATGTTCACGAAAATTTAGTAAATATATAACAGTTTTAAATTTTTTTCTTAAAGACAATTTAATTATATACGGAGCCTAATATTATAGTTTTACACTTTTGATAACTTGATAAGGGTTAAATTCTGATGATAAGCATGTGGCAAGTGCTTGTATTTGAAAATTTTAGAAAGGTAATGTCAAATTGGCATACTTAATCATAAGTCAACAATAAATTATCACGCAATTTATGTTTATAAATGTTGATTTTCCATTTAGTAATTTATTACTTAATTATGTATCTATGCAACATTAATGGAGTATCGACCTCAATTTTTTTATTGTAGAAATAGATAGAGGGTGCAAAGTTATACTACCCTGATTTTTTTCAGATTTTTTAGAGCCCTGGATTTTTTTTTTAAAATTATTGAAAGTTCTTTTTGTGACGTCACGAGACGCCGCTTCTTAAGAAAAAGATAGGACTTGCCGCCGCGTGACGTCACAAAAAGAACTTTCAATAATTTTTTAAAAATACTTCCCGGGCTCTAAAAAATCTGAAAAAAATCAGTGTAGCATAAATTTCCTCCCTCTATCCATTTCTGAAATAAAAAAAATTGAGGTCGATACTCCATTATATGTAGGTTTATAACTGTTGTTACTGAATAAATAATAATTTGAATTTAATCTTAATGAAATATTTTCACTAAACTACAGTTAAAAGACAATATATTATATAATCTAAAGCATCAACATATTAACCAGGTTTAATACTTCGTCAATAATGTCACAATTAACTTCTTTGGGAAAGTGAATTAAGATAGAAATACAAAGATAATTAATTTATATTTTAATGTTCTTCAGTAAAAATTTAAGAAGTACTTTCTCAAAACCAGATTGTTAGTTTGAAAATTATCTGCTATAATTTCAGTCAGTAATTATTTTTTATAGGCATTATTTTATATTAATGTTTTTGTTTATTAAAACTTTTTATATAATAAAGAGACATATTTCATTTAATCTAGTATAATTATTATGTACACTTTAAATAGCATTGTGTTAAGTTAACTATTATAGAAAGTTACTATGTTATACTTTATTATATAAATGTGTTATAGTATTAGTAAGAGAAGAGAGAGAGAGAGAGAGAGAGATAGATAAAGGTATAATATATAGAAATGATATAGCAAAGCACACTGGCTGGTATTATAAAATTACATACAACCACCGTTCTTGCCATATTTAACTCACTTGTTAAACATCACTGTGGTAACGTATACGTATATTATTACATTGTTGTAATTTTATTGTTATTGTGTTTCAGATCCACTGAGCGGTGTTGGTCTGGCTAAACCCACACCAGTCCCTCTTCCACCCCCACCCATAATTCCAGGGGGAGAGGACCCGGATTTCCGGCAACCCATCAAAAACGTGACCGTACCGGTTGGAAGAGAAGCCATTTTAGCTTGCTCAGTCACGGAACTGGGTCACTTCAAAGTAAGTGTTTGTCATTCAAATTGAATTGTTTGCTTGGAGGTGGAATTTCTACTGGATACAAAATTTTATAAAGATTTTTCTTTAGTTGAAAAATTACATCTTCAACTCATCCTTTAAAAGTTAAACCTAATCTTTTTACCTCTAAAACACATCTTATTTCCTCTTCACTAGTGAGGATGAAATGAAAACATTTTACATTATTATTTTATGCTCAAGAGTAGGAAAAAATAAAAGACGTAATCTCGTCTTTTTATTTTTTTTTTCTCCTCTAAAATGGTGTAAAATATGGAAAAAAAGACGAGAGGAGAGCTTAATAGCGAAGAAAATATGAAATTTATTTCAACTTGGTATTTTACTAAATAAATTAATTTTTTTACTCTTTTATAAGATTTGATCAAATCTATGCAATGCACAACATGTACACTCTATTTATAAAAAGATGTACTCGTATCATCAATAAAATAAATTTATTGTTGTCAAGTTCAAAGGTCAGGCACTTAATTTCTCTGAGTACCTCTTACCTGCAAGCGACCTATACAAAATATTAATTTATAAACGTAACATTTTTTAGGAACGAAGTATACACTTCGGGAAAGCACGAACGTTCATTTTGCTCCTTTTGTGAGGTGGTGGGGTTGCTAGACTGATTTATGAGTACCCTCATACCTTTTCCAAACAATTAATTCATTAAATACATTTTTAGAACCTGTTTACAGTAGTTACTCTCTTATAATTTCTGCTTCTGTATGTAATATAGAACAAAAAACACTCCAATTTAAAAGATCTTGAATTCCTTAAAAGGCGGTATGAGAACTTAAACTTCAATAAATATGGATTTAAATAATAGTGAAAATATAAACTCATTTTACTTTTGTATTATAGCCCCAAGCGCCGCGGCAACATCGCCTAACAATGTGTAAGGTATGCAAACCCGCAAAACAGAACTGCTTAAACATTTGCCTAACATCCCAGGATGAATGAACCTGCGTATTAAAAAATCTATAATTATTGGGTGCGATTCACGAAGCAGTTAGCCAGGTTTCTATCCACGTTTAGCTTAACCACGTTTAACTATAGGTGGTTTAACACGTAAAACAGGTATAGTTGAACGTGGTTGAGCTAACGTGGCTAAAAACCTGGCTAACTTCTTCGTGAATCGCACCCATTATAGAGAGTTAAATTTAAAGTAATAATAATTAATGTGCATAAAAAGTGTTAAAAATAGCCAGTTTGTTATGTTCAACACAATTTATTCTTTGCGTGTGTAATTCTATAAAGTAATCTTTAACTCCGCATCTATGTTTTACATACCTCAAACTTTTGATAACATAACCTTGTCCAGTGAATTTAGAATTTAAATTCATGCTGTCAAAATATGATCTGATTTAGGGAAAGTTGACACATTATATAGAAACTGCAGCGTTCCACGCCACTATTTTTTTTTTTTATTTTAACAAAATTTCTGTTTACATTTGTATATAATTTTTAGATATAAAATGATTGATTATTTCAATTAATTTATAAAAATAGACTGTTCTAAAAATATATGTTCCTTGGAAATTCTGTATTACAAATTTTTTTAAAACAATTTTATTATTTTAAATCTTTATTTGAAACAAAAACATAAATACACAATTTTCTGTATATTAAAATTTATGAAAATTAATTAAATATTGAACGATATATTAAAATACTCTTAACAATAAAAAATGTCATTAGAATATTTTTATGTCATTATTTAACAAATATTGCAAACAAGGCTATAGATATAGTACATCTGTATCATTATATTATATAAAATTTTGTTTTTATTACATTCTACCAGTTTTTTTTTATACTCAATTGATGTAAATGTAGGTTAAAATGACCCTACAAAAAGTAATTTGGACATGAAGATACAGTATATAAATATATTTACTTTTCAACATAGTTTGAACATACATATAGCTTCGTCAATATTACTTTCTTAGTTCAATAATAGTACTTTTTTATTGTATTGTATAAAATAAAAACGTTCTTTTTCACATTATTACAAACTTTTGAAAAGAAAACCTTTTTATTTCTAAGAGTAGTTTTACTTTTATTTTTACAATCTACATGAAATTATATAAAGCAAAATTGTTCTTCATTTAATGGGACATTGAACTACGATAACAATCATTCTTCTCCCTCTCCAACAACGTGTTCTTAAAATTTTCTTTCACTGAACGTTTTCTCGTTTCGTCAAATAAAAATTTCCTTCTTAATCTCAGAAAAGCATTCGTTTGTTTTTTCTCCTTTTTTAAAAACTTATCGCCTTTTTAAGACATTAAATTTGCAAGACATTCATCATCAATAATTAAGGAAGGATGGATGAAGAAACATCACTTCTAATTGCGATTACACTTCTGACTTCGAGTTAGTGCAGTCGCGCTTTGTTATTACTGCAGAGAGAGAGAGAGAGAGAGAGAGAGAGAGAGAGAGAGAGAGAGAGAGAGAGAGAGAGAGAGAGAGAGAGAGAGAGAGAGAGAGAGAGAGGGATTTGTCACATGAAGTTGGAGTACTGGATGTGCCTTTGTCATTATTTCCAACTGCCCCTCCTCCTCCTCTCTCTCTCTCTCTCTCTCTCTCTCTCTCTCGTCTCTCACTCACCCATTACTCACTCAGAATTGCAACATTCCAAGTCAATTTAAAGTAAGGAACAATCATTATTATTAACAAAGTAAAGTTATGAGAAGTAAAATGAGAGCTAAAATCTTTTGATGCATTGCATAAACTTGAAATGAAATTTTACCACCACCATAGCCTTTTACAATAAACATGAATATTTTATACACAATTATAAATAAATTACTAAGTAACAATTTAATTTTAATGCTTATTTTAAAGTTTTATTTGATAGTACAGTAACATATCATGTGTTTCATACAGACTTTATCATGAAAAAAAAAAAATCTAATTTTTGTATAATTTTAATATATTCTCATATAATGCTCTAGCTTCCAGGCAAAAACTTTTGTATTTTTCTGAGTGTTTTGTATCAACTCCAAACACCACTTGCTTGTAATCGTATATAATATAAATTTCACATTTTATTCCCTCAATGTGTTTTCGCTTGGAAAAATAATTAAAACAAAACGTTACGACAGCTGACTGACACTGAACTCTCTCTCTCTCTCTCTCTCTCTCTCTCTCTCTCTCTCTCTCTCTCTCTCTCTCTCTCTCTCTCTCTCTCTCTCTCTCTCTCTCTCTCTCTCTTTTTCTCTGAATAATATTACGTTATTTTATATAAAATTAACTATGCGTAAAACTTGAAATTATCTTTTGTATCATTCACTTGTGTAACAATTTCCATGAATTTAAAATTTATAATAAATTTATAACATTAACATTTTTTTTTTAGTTTTTGAAAGAAAATTTCTACTTTTTTTAATAATCCTCACTTAAATGACATCAAAAGATGTTTTGTATTATATTTTTTTTACAGTAATTTTCTTATTACTATTTAACAATTTCATCAAAATTTGTATAATAATTTCAATTACAAATAGTTCAAGTACTGCTCAACTTAGCGAAGATTGTTAAGTAAACAGAATTAAATAAATAACTCAACAAACTTTAAATAATACAAATTTGCTATGGTTTTTGCTCATGCTACAAATAATTTAATACGATGCAAATATATTTTAGTTGAAAATAATTTTTGCCATTTTATTTTTAACGGCAAGTACAGTCGTCTTCCAAGAAAACTTATTATGCTAATAGATGGCACCAGCATCGATTTATTTGGGAATTATAGATAAATAGAATTCGTGCAATATGTCTAGAATAATAAATTGATTCTAGTCATTTTTCTAGGCAACATTTTTATTTAAAAAACAATATGAAACACACACACATATACTGTATACTGTATATATTATATACAAATTAAACAAAAATTTTTAGGCAAATGATGATAAATATATTGAGCGTGATTCACGAAGGAAATTATCCAGGTTTCTTACTAACCACGTTTAGTGTCAATGAATTAGGCTGGCGTTAATCGCGGTTATTGAGAAAACTGCTGGATAAATCTTTCGTGAATCATACTTTGAAAACATTAATATTAAATTTAATATTCATTTTGATGAGCACGTATACCCCCAAGCGGTCATTCATCGCAGCTGATTTGATATGAAGCATTTATCAATTAAAGCATCAAGACAAGGGTTCTAGTTATTTTCTTGTAACATTATTTTCTGTTACTTTCAACTGACAAGTTAGTTATATTGGGTTATATTAATTTAAAATATGGTGTATAGGAATATTGAAGTACTCTGAATTAAATAAATATAGAGAGATTATGGCGCCTTGAGGTTAGGCAACTTTTTCAGCACCACAACATACAGTCAAATTGATTTGATATTTCCTCCGGAAGTAGCCAGAAGTGTCAAGTTTGCAGCTCTTCTGTTTGTTATTTAGTTTTGAAACTTTACAGAATTGTTTGACATAGAAATAATGATCTATGCGTGGAATTATAACAAATCAGAAGACCAGAAACCTTATAATTCTGGAGGGAATATCATGTAAATTTGACTGTACCTCCGTAACATGAGCGAACTTAAAATATTTTAAATTATATTACGTTTGAAATTTAATAAGATTGTAAACCAGACTCATATTAAGGCTTCCGTCCTTGGTAGCACTTTTTATTTTTGTCAATAAAAAATATTTAAAAATATTACAAGCTCTTAAGTAGATTACATTCAATTTCAGCGTCTATTTCCTTTATATTCAATTCTTAATATCTGATGTTTGATTACTTAATTTTTTTGTCTAATTATGTTTAATTAATAACATATAAATTATTATTTATTATAGCTATTTTATCAGCAAAACTACGACTCCATTTTTTACAGTTTTAATTTGAAAAAAGATCAATAAAAACAAATTTGTAAAGCTTTATTCCTCATACAGTATTTGAACTATTTTGACTGAATTTTGAATTATTAATGATTTTATCCAACCATGAATCTTTGCATTTATCATCCTAACATCTAGCTTACATTTGTAAACTCGTAGCCTTGGAAAATTTCCTTAAGACAATCTTGTAAATCACCATGCCCTTACGGGGGGCATGATGATTTACATGGTCGCAAAGGGAAATTATCTGAGGCGGTGACTGCACCAAAGTAATGGATAAATCGATTGGAGAGAAACTTGCAAATCCAAATGTCCAAAAGATAATATAGTATTAAATTAGAATTCATTTTTAATGACGATGTTTTGTATTATACTATCGAGCTGTGGTGTGAAACTAAATCATAGATTAGGTCATAAATCGTAGATCAGGTCATAGGAATCATAGTCACCTCTTTTTAGCATTTAAGTTAATTTTAAAATAAAGATAATCGAAAAATGGAAAGTGTATATTATACTTGAGATGTATCAATATATATATATATAATCTCAGCGTGATACGGAACGGATTTATAAAAAATATTTGCAGGCAATGGTTAATAATAATAATAATAATAATAATAATAAAATAATAATAATAATAATAATAAAATAATAATTTTGTGTCTCATTTTATCTGTAGTCAATATTTAAACTCGTTTGATTAGTTTCAGTATAATAATTTAGTATTAATTAGTACTTGCACCGTAGGAACAAAAAGTGATTTTGCTGCACAGAAAATCTTAAAATAACTAATAATAAATGACAATTAATATGACAAAAATTTTTAATATGTATGTATGTATGTATGTATGTATGTATGTATGTATGTATGTATGTATGTATGTATGTATGTATGTATGTATGTATGTATGTATGTATGTATGTATGTATGTATGTATGTATGTATGTATGTATGTATGTATGTATGTATGTATGTATGTATGTATGTATGTATGTATGTATGTATGTATGTATGTATGTATGTATGTATGTATGTATGTATGTATGTATGTATGTATGTATGTATGTATGTATGTAAGTATGTATGTATGTATGTATGTATGTATGTATGTATGTATGTATGTATGTATGTATGTATGTATGTATGTATGTATGTATGTATGTATGTATGTATGTATGTAAGAAAAATTTGCAACATGATGACATAAATATTGTATGTGAGTGGTCACATGACGATAATTTGGTAATTAATAGTAATAAAACTTAAGTTTTGTATACTGTGAACCCGTATAAAAGGACATAGAATGTGAAATTAAATTGAAAATTCATAATTATATATATAATTATTATGTAACTGAGGTTAATGGAGTATTGACCTCAAATTGTTTTATTGCAGAAATGGATAGAGGGTGCAAAGTTATGTTATACTGATTTTTTTTCAGATTTTTTTGAGCCCGGAAATTATTTTTAAAAAATTATTGAAAGTCCTTTTTGTGACGTCACGCGGTGGCAAGCCCTATCTTTTTCTTAAGGAGCGGCGTCTCATGAAGTCACAAAAAGAAATTTCACTAATTTTTTATAATAGTTCCCGGGCTCTAAAAAATGTGAAAAAAATTAGGATAGCATAACTTTGCACGCTCTATCCATTTCTGCAATAAAAAAATTGAGGTCGATACTCCATTGTTAAAATTTGAGAAAAATCTGTAATTTGTGACGTCACTCACCTGACGTGTGAACTGATTACAGGTGGGTTGGATGCGAGCGGAGGACCAGACGATCCTGACACTACACAACAAGGTAGTGACTCATAACTCGCGCATCAGCGTTACTCACGACAACCATCGCACGTGGAACCTCCACATCAGGCAGGTGAAGGAGGCGGACCGTGGCTGCTACATGTGTCAGATCAACACCAACGTCATGAAGAAGCAGATCGGATGTGTCGACGTGCACGGTCAGTGGCGCCAAATTTTTAAATTTTGGAAAAAAAGCGTATCAGATAATTTTTATCAAAAAATCAAAAGTATTTATGTTGATTCAAATAAATAAAACCAAAATTCACCATACACATTGCGTTTATAACATGTTTTTCTTACATAATAAAATTTATTAGTATCATTTGACACTAAATTCAGGGGACATAGGAACTAATATAATAATGTGATAATTGTGTCAAAATTGAGACAAAAATAACCAAAAATCAGGAAAGAATACCCAAATTTGTGGTTTAAATTAAATAAAAAAATACGTGTTAAACATTAAAAAAATGTGATATTATGATTTTATGTAATTCAAATTCCTTATTAAAAATCGCTTAGAACATAGAAAAACTTGGATCATTACATGTTAACTTTACTAATGCTGGTATTACATGGTACAATTTTTCTAATTATTGTATAAAATTTTTCCTTGCAAAAAAAATTCAACTCCATTTTTTTTGTATGGAGATGAAATTTTCTTGTAAGCTAAAATTTTAAGCAAAATTGTATCGTGTAATACAAGCTTTAGAAAAATCAGAGTACACAAAACAAACACATAACTAAATCTAACACAGTTATGTATATATAAAAAAATAATAATACAATGTTGATAAAAGTCTGCTGTATAAAAAAAAAAAAAAAAATAGACGGAAATGTTTCATTGTAAAAAGATTACATTATAGTAATAATTTTTACATGTTTAATATTTTAGTTATTTTATAGAAATCATATATAAGCAGATCAAAAATTTAATATTTCAGAAGAACCGAATAAACAAATACATTGCATTAAAAACAAAATGATGGAAATTGAAATGTCCAGCGTTAGACTTACACAGCAAAGAATGGCTTCAAAAGTAGTGTGGCATTTGATTGACATTATTTGTTAGTAATATGAACGCTGGAATGCACTTTACCAACACATACAACACAGTTTTGTTTTATTTTTACGTTTGCTTGGTGTGAAACTGATAGGAAGATGCCTTTGATCAAAATGTTATTTTCAATTTATAAATTACAATGAGCCGAGTGCAACACGTAAGTCCTTTGTTATTCAAACATATCTGTTACCTTTTGATCTTTGCTGCATTTGTATGTATGTGCATATTACAAAGGTATCAAAGTTTAACTACTCTTTTATTAAAAGTATTATAAAATATATTGTAATTCAAAATTTGCATGAGCGAATATAAAAATATTTTATTAATTTAAAGCAAAAATTTTCATAATTTTTCAATTAAAATTTGTTAAAAATTTAAACATACTTTATTATTTATATTATTTTAAATATTATAAAGCATATTTTATAAAATAAATAATGATAAGAATCAATATTATTGGTATTATAAAAATTTAAGCTGCGTGAGATTGAAAAATAAATTGACAATTTTATACTTGATGATTTTAATTAAGAGTCTTTCAAAATCTAAATTTAAGGGTTTCAAAGCAAAGGTTCACATCATTTATTTTTTTGTAAATTTTCACAAATTTAGAACGATACCCTGAACTCATGTTTTAGGGTCCGTCAAGCCCTGAAATGATAATATATTTGAGTTAATAATATTACTGTGATATTCCATGCTTTTCTTCTGGGTAATAAGCTAGTAATTTTTACATCATTGTAAGTAAAGAACTTATTCATTTTTAAAATTAAACAAATATTTATACATCGTGTACTTGGCGGTAATTTATTTTATTTGTAACAAAATATGCATAATATAATGTACGGTTAGAACAAGTTTCTTAAAGGGTTACTGACCTCAAATTAAGCAGTTACCAAGTAATGCTCGAGTTTATAATCAACATTTGTATTATTTTAAATCCATGCGCGATGCAGCCGTGCGAAGTTGCGCTGCGAAATAAGAAGGTTCTTGTTGACGTCACAACTCACAGACAGAACTAATAGAGGCTTCAAGTCAGCTGATTTTTCGGTGTTCCCACCCGCTATACCAAACCTATGAAAAAAAAAAAAACGTGAATTCGTTTTTTCACTAAGAATAAGATTTTTTAGGAAAAATTCCTTTTGCGGAACTTTGGTCCAAACTGAAAAATAAAGTAGATAATTTAATATTTAGATTTTTTACTTGATTTATAACCGAGAAAAGTTAGAAAAACACTTTGCTTCATTTTCAAGTGCAAGATGGTCCTTAGCGACAACAGTTGCGCAGCGCAAGTGCACTCACTTGAAGCCTCTATTAGCATCATGAGTTGTGACGTCAACCAAGAACTAAATTGTCTTATTGCACACCTCAATTTATTTTGAACGCCAAAAATGATGCGAATGTGGATTATAAACTGTATCAATACTTGTCTTGATGACTGCCTAATTTGTAATTTGAGGCCTGTATCCATATTATTAATGTGCTGATTTTTTATTGCATCATTTAACGGTTAAAATTTGAAACATCGCATATAAATAAATATTAATACAATAATAAATGTTTTCAAAAAAAAAAAAAAAAAAGGGATCAACACAAAACATTTTCAAATAAATGTAACACGTACCAAAGAATTTGCAGCTGCCTTATAAATTATTGCTATTGAAATTGGATTGTCTGTTTATAGCCCAGCGTTAAAAATTTATCTTTATTGGATTATACTAAAAAAAGTAGCAGGGAAATAGAAGCGTCAATGTTCATTAATATTTTTTTCAATACAAATTCAATTTTATTCTATATATACTGTTGTATTTGAATTGTTTACATATTGAATTATAAAAAAAGGTATATGTATAAAAATACATCTGAATATTATTTAAGTTTACTATTGATTTTTTATTCTATTAACTTTTGTTATCAAAAAAATATATATATTTTTTGATCATGTTATTCCAAAAGGATTTTACAAACCTTTTTTTTTTTTTTTACTTTCTCTTTCATTTTATATCTTTTCCTTTTTTTATATTTCACTTTATAGTATGAGAACAGAATGCTTTGAGTTAGAAATAGAAATCTATTGTATTATATATAGAAGGTGGTAGAGAAAGACAGAGAGAGAGAGAGAGAGAGAGAGAGAGAGAGAGAGAGAGAGAGAGAGAGAGAGAGAGAGAGAGAGAGAGAGAGAGAGAGAGAGAGAAACATAGCCTGTGTCCATTTGGAAACGGTTGACAGAAATTGTGACACATCACCCTATCAATTTCTGTGAACCTTTCGTGTTATAGAGTTTGGACCATAATATAACTGACCCCATCTGGTTCACATTTTTTTTTTTTTCATCCTCAACTGTTATATATTATATAGGTAATACTTTTCACATGATATTACAAAGTGTATGTGAGCAGAGGTTTGAATACGGAGGGGTATTTTATATTACCCTCTTTTGGGTACTGCGGGTATTTCACCAGAGTTTGAGACAGATAAATCACTCTCTAGGGACATTCTCATGCCTTTTCAAGCATACGATCACAATCTCATTGCGCAAATGTAAATTACTAAAGCTATCAAAGCTAATCTCATATGAGTTTTTTTTATTCTTTCTAAGGAATATATATATATACATATAATGTCATCATTCAACGTCATATAAATTGAATTTTATTCTTTATAATATAATTTTTTTTTATATATATAATAAATTTCAGCTTAAGAACATAAATATATACGCAACAAGTATTATATAAAAAAAGATAGAAAGTGAAATATTTTTTTATGTGTTTTAATATATATAGAAATTTAATACGTTTATAATATATGTTCTGTATATTAATGGATACTTCTTATTCATAAATAAAATATGATAATAGGAACATTTTCTTTCAATCGATATATTATATTATTTTAAATTTCCAATATTGACGTAAAGAAATAAACAAATATAGACCAGTATAGACCAGGTGACAATTTTAATGTCAAAATTAGTTCTAGTACGTGTTTTTGTTGAAATTAAAATTGTGGATTTATTTTGTGTATAGCATGTACTGTAATTAAATGAAAGCAGTTTAAATTAAATTAATGTTTTATATTCTTTTATTATTCTTTTATTCAATCATACAAGTTATTGTCCAGCCATAGCTTTATTAAAGGGATACAGGCCTCAAATTACAAATTAGACAGACACCAAGAAGTGTTGCTCGAATTGATAATCAAAATTTGCATTGTTTTTATCCGCGCGTGTTTTGACCGTGCGAAATTGCGTTGCAAAGAAGGCATGCTGACGTATAGGCAAGGACTAAATTTCTTACATTGCACCGCAACTTTGCAAGCATGCACCGGGTGTGGAGAAAAATGATGCGAATGTTGATTCTTATATACTCTAACAATACTTGGTGACTTTCTAATTTGTAATATTGTAATTTGAGGCCTGTATTATACCTTTAAAGCTTGCCGGCTTGTGCAAAAAAATACATATAATTCAAACTCATTAAATTAAATGTGAAAAATTTAAAATTTCTTTATAGTTCATAAGTACACATAATACGAAAAAAAATCATCCCTATTAAGCTTCTATACTACATTGTCTCACAAAAATGGCAATAACAAACGGAGTATCAACCTCAAAAATTTTTATTGCAGCAATGGATATAATAGAGCGTGCAAAATTATGCTACCCTTATTTTTTCAGATTTTTTAAATCCCTGGAACTATTTCTAAAAAATGATTGAAAGTCCTTTTTGTGACGTCACGAGGCGGCAAGTCCTATCTTTTTATTAAGGAGCGGCGCCTTGTGACGTCACAAAAAGAACTTTCAATAATTTTTTAGAAATACTTCCCGGGCTCTAAAAATTATGAAAAAATCAAGGTAGCATAACTTAATTTGCACGCTCTATCCATTTCTGCAATAAAAAAAATTAAGGTCGATACTCCATTGTATATATGGATACAATCAATTCAGTAACAAAAATTTCTTTAGATGCTTTTGAAGTCTTCAATGTCGAAGTGAACCACGCTGTGACGTCATATTCATGTTATGTTTTGCCACCTGGCTTGTTAAGTATGAAATTACATAGCGCTTTTTAACGTGTTTTTATTATTGGAGAGGGGAAAAAATAAAAATACATAATTACCCTCAATCACTACGTTTTTAATAAAATTTTTGTTTCAGATCGTTTGATTTTAATAATTATGATGTGTGTTTTTATGAATTTTCAAAATGATTGACTTATGTCTATTTTATATTATGTCTTCATATTCTATTGCTACAAAAAAACAAATTTATACACTAGTACGGAGATGAGACTAAAAATTATTGGAGATTGCTATATCTGTACATCTGTACAGTATATGTTAATGGATATTTAATACTTCCCTGAATTTATTTTATTTTAAAGAAAGTGAGTATAATTAAGTTGAACTTATAACTTTTAGTATTTTCAAAAATTTCATCCGTGCCAAGTTAGATTTGATTTATTGTTGTTTACTACGCTCAGTTTGATGAGGTTTGGTGCACTGTGACCACAGACAATACTAAGATGAAAGCTCCTCCTTCCATCTCTCCCAGTTAATTACCTGCAGTGCCTGCTGTGTGTGCTTAGACTTCTTGTGTAAGCAAACTCAGCTTGAGGTTTCTATTCACCACCACACGGTAAACATTCTCTGAAACTTCGCTCTCTTTACCATACTACTTCAATGTTAAATATTTTCTTAACTGATTTTACAGGTGTAATATTTTATTTTAATTAAATACCTGTATATTGAGTTTTTGTTAACCTTTTTTGAGTTTAATATTAAACTAGCTATTTCAATACAAATATGTTATACTCTGGTTCACATTTAACTTGGTTTCCATTGTGTTTGTAACGTCTTCTGTCATTGGTGCATTGTTTGTAACGAAGAATTTCACTGGCCGAGTCGAAGGACACCCGAGCGTTTCCGATGAAAAACAAATTATATATGAATCTTAATATAGATGCTATAGTTAAAATTTTGGAAGTTTCCCATTTTAACGTTTAAATTTCAGTACTATTAACAAGGGATTAAATGATTAAGCACGGTGTTGAATATGGTACTAAAAATTTGGCTTAAATAAATGAAAAGATACTTTATGAATACATTATAATTATATACTAGAATATTGTAATTAAAAAAAACACATGAAATTCAATATCCAAAAGCTGTATCAAGAACGTTTTTATCAGATTGTTTAATTAAAAATAAATATAATTTAAAAATTGAAAACAATAATGACATTTCTTTTATATTATCTATATAAAAAAAATAAAAGTAAGAATATAATAAATATTTATTGTATTAAAAATTATAACAAAATTAATTGTAATACCTTTGTATAATATCACACCAGAGTCTTCTGCGCGCAATGTTTTTGTTAAAAACATTGCGCGCAGAAGACTCTGTATCACACTATACATTATTATAATTGTACAGTTATTTTTTTTTATATTGCACTATAAAACGTCCAAGGCAATATCATGCAGGAAGCTTTAAAAGAAATGTTTGCAGTAAACTGATTCCCTTGAGAATTTTCTTAGAGGCATCTTCTCCTTATAAGAGCGTCTTTTCTCAGCTCCTGTGTAAGTGAGACACTCCCAAGAGACGCACATTTCTCCAGCCTTTAGACGACTCAAATGTGAGAGCAAATATATAGAAAAAAAAGTAGTAGTATATATTTTTATATCACTAAAAAAAAGAAGCAAGCGTGAAAAATCACCAACCAAAAGTTTTTTCTTATACAAGGACAAAAAGGGTGCTACTAAAACAAGATTTTTTATTTTATAAAGGGTAGAGAAATGTTGGTGGGTTCATGACCTCTGTATAACCTTTGTCCCTCAGGTGTATAAAGTGAAGGATTACCATCGTTTGACGTGATCCATCACTTTAAAGGATATATTTTTTATCGTGTCAAGTATCAGTAAGATTTCTCAGTATCGGAAAATCTGCTTTCATTTGAGGAAATATAATATGACATATTTGTAAAGCTTGTTTATGTTTTTATTACAGGTATATTTAACTAACAGGTGGTTAAATAGTGTATGCGTGTGTATGAATATTTCATGTTTTTGTAATGTAAATATTATGTATTTATGTAATTTTTAAATTAAAGTTAAAAAGCTTAATTCTCAATACTGTTTAATAAAATAATGATGACATATTAAATTCATTATTTTTTAATTAATAAATTAAAACTGAAAATACATTTTTATGTACGTAGAATGTATTGTAAACCGAATGAAATGGCTGGTAATGCTATTTTAAAACATGGGCAGGTGTTTAAAATGTGAATTTTTAATTTAAGAGACGCATTTTACAATTTTCTTTTAAGAGTACAAAATGCATGCTAAAAATTAGAATATTAAAACACTTCAGGATATCACGAACTTCACCTTCACTCTGCTTGGGGGTAATGATACGAAGTCTGTAGCTTGGTGAACTATAACATTTCGGGTATGATTAGATTAGGCGATCTTCTTATATCCCCCAAAAGTTTCAAATCTTTATAATTGAATCTATTAGTTGAAAAAACCTTTACTTTTATTTCCAATAAGATTTATTATCATATAGTTTTACTACTGATAAGAATGAACTTTCTTGAAATGGTTATTAGAGTTTTTTGCAGCAAATAGACTCATTTTTTTTCTCTGTGGTTGCAGCATCATAAAATGAATCAGGGGTAAAGTTTATGCTGTCCAGAGTATAGGTTGAAAACAATCGTAAAGTGCAGCTGTCCCACGCTGTAGATATGCAATTAGAGAAAACAGTTTTTTTTGGAAGTTGCATACTCATAAAGTGCACGTAACGTCATTTAAAAAAATCATAAAAATGGCTTTATAGCTACAAAGCGTGGAAGGCTACAAACACAAATCTGTGCTATGATCATTTGAGTGTAGCGCGCAGTAATAAATAATATGTATAATAAATTACAATAAATTAAGTATAATATAATTGTCAAGTTGAGTGACAAATTAATTATAGCTGTTTATACGGAACAATGTAAAATAAAATGAATTAAAAATTAACTTATATTAACATTAAGAAATTTTAGCGAATTGTCAGTTTAAAATTTGATGAGTTTAATCTTAATCAATTAATATCTTGAACAGGAATTTTGTTTTAAAATGTTGTTAACTAGCTGAAAATCAAATTAATCAGATTTAATTGTCATTCCAATTATGACTACAGTAAAAAAAAATTGTCTTGTAAGAAAATTAATTAATATTCAAATTTCAACACCGATCAATTAATCTTATTAGATTATAAATCTTATCAGTGCTCTAAATCTAATTCTCGTTACATATAGAATTTAATTCAACTAACTTATCTAGGTTTCTTATAAAACTAAAATAAAAAAAAAAAACAGAAGAGAGAGAGAGAGAGAGAGAGAGAAAAGGAAAGAGGTATAGATAGAGTGGACTGGATAATAAAAACCTGGGAACTTTAAAAGGAGAGCAGAAAGAAGAAAGAAAAGAGAAAGAGAGAGAGAGAAAGAGAAATGGCAGCGCGAGACAAAGGAAGGAGAGAAAATAGTAAAAGAAAAGAAAGCAAGACAGAGAAAGAATATATAAAGATAGGGAAGGAGAGAAAGAAAGAGAGTGGGGAGGCTTAACGCAAATAGAACATTAGAATTCATGGAGGGACGTAAGACGAGCGGGGCGTCACGTAACTGGAGAGCCTCCCTCCAGCTTGCCCATCTCAAGTCTGGAAGAGTTGCTACGAGCCAGCCCATCTGCTTAGATCGCTCAATGGTCCAACCATAGGAAGTCTTGCAATGCCTATTGATCTGCTATAGAAGAAAAAAATACTAGTCTTTTACTATATCCCTTCATTCTTTAAGAAAGGAAAGCAAGTATATTTTTTCTCGATTTAATCCTGACTGATATAGTTCAGTATGTAAAAAAAAAGTGAAAGAAAAGAAACAAAATGAAAGTTTCTTTTTTTTTTTAAAAGCTTAAAACTTGGAAGCATGTGAATTTTTAGATTCTTTTTTTTTTTTTTTCTACATAGAATCTTTTCAACTGGAAAGTAAAGGATACTACTCAAGTAAAGTCCACGTTTTTCTTTCTAACATTACTTTAAAAAAAAATCTCTGGAGAAATGAATGATATATCTTCTTACAGCCTAAAGTATTATACATCTTCTCCCCAACCCATGTTTTTCTTGGGTAGCTTCAGTTAAATATAAAAAGCCCTTTTTTTATGTGTTACCACCCTTTAACAAAAGTGTAGTGAGAAAATTAGAGTTAATGTACGCTTTAAAACATGCACCGGGATGTTAAAAAATACAGCTGAAGAAGAATGAAAAAAAAAAAAAAAAATCATAAACATAAACATAAAGTAGCTAATACTAAAATAATAAAAAAAAAACTAAAAGAAAGGAAATTAAGCAAAATAAAATAAGTGTAATGTTTAAAGCCAGCCACTAAAAAAAAGTATAAAAATGTGTTCTAAACTAGTAATTTACCCTTTTTTTTATTAGAAATTTAAAATAAAAAACAACGCGTTCAACATTATATAGCTTTAAGGCGGATTCAGATGGCGACAACGGCGATGCGACGCGATTTTGACGTAAAAGCTGTGAAATCCTATGCAGCGGCGAATTCACCGGTAATCGCGTTAATTACGATGCTCTTTTTCTTTTAATAGCCCAATATGGCCGCCAATGGATGTTACAGCAAGTGCGCATTATTCGCGTCGCGTCGCATGGTAAAAATCGCCATGTGAATCCACCTTTACTTTTTATTTTGTTAATCAAACTTAAAATCTGAAATTACAGATTAGGAACAAAACACAATCAGAATTACTTCTCATAAATCACCGTCTTCGTTATTTTTATAGAATTAAGTGCAACTTAATAACCAATTATGTTAATCAATATTTTATTTAATATACCAGTATTTACAATGAATTAAGTTATGAGTTACAAAAAAATAGAAATACATTATCATGAACAGTAAAAACACCAATATATTTTAAACAATTATCATGAATTAAAATTCTCATATGCATGTATACAATAATATTATAACAATAAAGTAAAAAAGGCACCGGAAAAACCTTGCCTAGCTCCGTGCAAAAAAAGAGTAAACTATTGATACCTATAATATACATGCGAAATCATAGATAAACTATCACTGCCAAATTGTAATTAGGAAAAAAAAATGCATTTTCTAATTTATATTTAAATCAAGTTATATCATTAAAACGTATAGTATGAAAATCAATATTTTTTAAGCAATTAATAGAAAAATAATAATATAAAAAATTAAGAACCATCATAGGGCTCAATACGTACACCTGTTTTATTCACCCCTTTTTTATATAGATTAAGGTTGATTAAATTTATACTTATAGTCAGGTACTCCCCAATTTTTGGATTTAACACAGGAGGCATAGAGACTTTGTCCATATATTTTTATTTATTTTGAAACATTACTTTACGAGTATAAAACAATTTCAGGGCCCTCTTTATTTTAATTTAATCACCGCAAAATGGTAAAAAAAATGCAACATACATATTATCATACTGTATATATATCATCTCTTGTCCGGAATAATGAGCTATCTGCTTACCACGATTTTCTTGCAATATTGAGCCATCTGCTACTTCAGGTGAGCCCAATATGCTTTATTTTTATACCTTTTTACAGCTTATATTTACGATTACCTGAAGTAGCGCATAGTTCATTATTGCAATGTATATTTCTTTTTTGTAACTTGGGTGAAAAATAAAAATAAATAAATAAATCATGGTAAGCAGATAGCTCATTATTCCGGTCGAGGGACGCTATATCTGATTATATGTTAAACGCCAGTGAGATACTTTTGGCCATTGCAGTACGTTGACACAGAGTTGAGTGAAACTAGACAGAGTCTAGACGGTAAAGATTGACAGAGAAAAATGACCACCATCTAAGTAAACCTTTCCTTTTTTTTTAATACACACGAGTTAAGCTTGCACAAGCAGTGGCATGTTTACCACAAGTTAGAGTAACTCTCGTAGAAAAATGTAATCTTCGTGGTAGCTCTTTAAAGAACTTTTCCTACCGCCAACTTTTTCCCTCGTACGCTCCATTTACAGTCCACTTACATTTTGTCATGAACTAGTAAAGAGAAAATATTTGCCAGAGATATTAGCAAAATTGCACGTTCTTACTTGCATTTATAAAAGGAAATTTAAATTATTTTTGAAAGTCAAATCTTTGCAATGGCATTATATTTTTTATTGCAAAATGAATAGAGGTTATCAAATTATACTACTCTAATTTTTTTTTTAGTCCCGGGACAATTTTTAAATAATTATTGAAAGTGCGGCCACGCTTCCTGAAACGTCAACAGGCATCTAGGTCCTATTCTTTTTATTAAGGAACCAGGAGAGCCAACGTAATTTAGAGAACTTTTAATAATTATTTAAAAATACTTACAAGACTCAAAAAAATCTGAAAAAAACAAAAAACAAAAACAGAGTAGCATAATTTGTTGCCCTCTATTCATTATTGCAATAAAAATTTGCATGCAGTATACACATTTGTATAGGAAAAGCTGCTAAAGAGATTACTGTCATAGCATGGAAATGCATTTTTATACAATTATTTAATGACTAAATAAATGATGATAGAGGAAACTTAAATCAGAATGGTCAATTTGTACAGCATTACCACGTATATTATAACAGTTGTAATTAGCTTGCATGATATCGTTCCATTGACAAGAAAGGAGGAAGCAAGGGGATTACGTATGAATTCAATTTAATAATATTATTAGTTTAATGATCTAAAGCATAGTGGAATTATATAATATAGCCTGTGTATTATTTCCTACTGCTATTCCTAACATAATGCCTACAGGTTCATATTATAGCAATGTACTTCAATGCTTTGAAGTTGAATTGTCCAGAATATTTAGTAATTAAATTATTATCAAACAAAAGATGTGTGATGTTAAAATGCATAATATTATATTGAGAAAACTGCAATTATAAATTGCAAGAGAGTTTACCAAGCATATGTTGCATTCATTATGTAGAGCAGGTATGTTTATATATATTTTTTCCATTTTGACAAAATTGAATTAGTCAAAATTACAATAAAAATTATTGGTTTATATAATGTAATGAAATTTTATAAATCTGAAACTTATTACTATAATAGTTTATAGGTTTATACAAAACAGCGGCAGTAACATCACGTATACCTATTATACCTAATTTGCTTCTAAGGGAAAAATAAATATGTCTGAACATCATATTCTTTGCTATAAAATTTTGAAGTTACAATTAGAATAATATAATATTTGTAAACCTGATTTGTATAATATATAATTATATAATATACATGTTATAATTTATAATATTATTTATTTTTTAAAACGTACTTTACGTCATTATGTACTGCTCGAAATACTAAAACATCAGAAACTTTACTGCTGCTCTGTTTGTTGGTATTGCTAAGTGGTATATAGATGCGTGACAAACTTGAATTTTTTGGGACAGGACTGGGTAATCTTCTTACTTCCTCTCAAAATTGCAGCTTTTTATTTCTTAGTAGAGCTGCATCGCCAGTAAATGAGATAGGAGTAAAGTTCATGCATGGTGTCCCGATGTTTACGTATAAATATTGCAATACATGACGTCACAGTCACATGCTCATGACGTCACTAATGTTACAGTTCCCTCGGACATCACGTGATTCATGACGTCACTAATGTTGCAGTTCCCCTGGACATCACGTGATACATGACGTCACTAATGTTGCAGTTCCCCTGGACATCACGTGATACATGACGTCACTAATGTTACAGTTCCGCCGGACATCACGTGATTCATGACGTCACTAATGTTGCAGTTCCCCCGGACATCACGTGATACATGACGTCACTAATGTTACAGTTCCCCCGGACATCACGTGATGCATGACGTCACTAATGTTGCAGTTCACCCGAACATTACGTGATTCATGACGTCACTAATGTTGCAGTTCCCCCGAACATCACGTGATTCATGACGTCACTAATGTTGCAGTTCACCCGAACATTACGTGATTCATGACGTCACTAATGTTGCAGTTCCCCCGGACATCACGGATGAGGAGACGAGCTCGGACATCACGGTGCAGGAAACGGAGAACGCCACGCTGGTGTGCCGCGCCACGGGACACCCTTCGCCACGCATTTTGTGGCGCCGCGAGGATGGAGAAAGCCTCGTCATTCGCAAGGGACCGCGAGACATCGCCAAAGGTAAGGTCAATTTTATACTGAGGAATTACAATTGCATCAGCCTGTCAAGGTGGTGTATTTCATCTACATAAAAAAACAATAATTGACCATACTTTGCAACACGGTATGATTGGAAATCGCTCAGCAATGATATTTAATGAATAAAGGCTATTTTAAAATATCAGGTGCTACAAATATACACATAAAATTATTATTATAACAAGAGCGCGAAAAAAACTCACATTTTTTTTGAAAAATAGGCGCCTAAAAAGTCAACTTATTTTTGAAAAATAGTCTGCAAAAAAGTATTTTTTTTTACAATTAATATGAAGAAAATAGCTGAAATGCACTAAGAAGTGTCAAAAAGTCACAAAAAAGTCACATTTTGCCAAAATAGTCTCAAAATAAAAAAATAGTCTAAAAAGTCTTTTATTATATAGGCTTATTTTAATCCACTTCCGGAGATGGGTGGACATTCTAAATGACAACAAAATAGTCCTCATGTGCACAAAAAGTCGAAATGAATTTTTTCCGAGCTCTTATTATAACCCAAATAGGTTATATTAAATTAAATAGATCAAAAAAGTGTTTTACCTAACATGATATAGAATTATAAATTTTATATCATATTTTTGAAAATGTACACGTACATGTTACAGCAGCAGATAAGTTGATGCATTTTTTTTATTTGCAAGCATTTCCAATAAAAAATTGAATGACATTTCACTATGTGATGTAAAATGTGTTATTAAATTTTTATGTAATCGGGTAGAAAATATGCGAACATGATAAAAAAATTGGATTATTGCAAAAATGCAAAAAAATTGAATGGAATTTTTAAATTAATTTGCTCTATGATCCTTTGAAATATTAGTATTTATTCACTTATTAGTATTTTCTGAAAAAATAAACATGATTTTTTTAAAATTTAATTTCAAACACATAAGGCCGGTCGCAGACAGGATCGCATGATTTCGCTATTTCTACGATCGTAAGCTTACGATCGTACGTTTCTCATTTCGAACCAGTCCTAAAATTTCTTATCATACGACAGCATACGATACGAAGCTGTGTGCGCGCACACAGCTGATCGCATAGGTTCTTATTATGACAATATTTTACATTATTACATTCACATGACAGCGTTTAATAAGGATCCGTTAATGACGCCTCATTTAAGAATAACATTATCCATCGTCAACGAATACGTATTAAAAAAAAAAAAAAAAAAAATAGTTTTCATATATTGTTTACTAAATTTTAAACTTTAAACCTCTCACATGTGTCTTCTGATTTTAAAAGTTGCTAATGATGATCTTAACAAGGGTCATTATAATCAGTACAACTATGAGATGATGAACCTTACTGAAAAGAGGGGATTTTAAAATATTTGTTGTGCTCACAAGAGGCTCAATATACTTTTTTTTTTATTAATTATAACAAGATTTTGGTTATTCAAGTAATTAGTGGCAAATTAGTTGTCACAGTTCCATGTTGGTACGTGACTATTACAAATAGGCTGTCGTATCGTATCATTTTTCTCTGTCGGCATTTTTTATTGCTCTCTGAATAGTATAATAAGCAAACAATTGTTTTTAAATGTTTTCTGGATAATTCATTAAAATGCGATTAAATTTGTACTCTGGTGAAAAAAATCTGCAAAGTAAAGAACTGCATTTCTGTGCCAGGTGTCTTTTTAGCAAATCTGTTAATAACTTCTCCGGAACACACTTCTTTACCACTTTCCTCAAATAAATTTATAGGAAAAAAATCTTAAGGTAGAGATAACACGCCCAATGTTAAAAAAAAATTCCATTCATAAAAATTATGAAAAAAATTTAGAATGTTCTCCCTCCTTAGCATACCTTATCCATAGGTAAAATATCAGGTATACAAAAACGAGCTAGTTTTCGAGTTATTATTTTTTTAAGTTCTCTAATTTAACATGGGGAAATGGAAATTCCATGATAAATTAGTCAACTATAAAAATTAATAACTCGAAAACTAGCTCGTTTTTGTATACTTGATATTTTACCTACTGGTAAGGTATGTTAAGGCAAACATTGTAAATTATTTTCATAATTTTTATGAATGGGATTTTTTTTTTTAACATTGGGCTTGTAATTTCTACCTTAATTGCACGTTATTTGTAATTTTACTTAAAATATAATATTATGTTCTACCTGTGCCTGAGGGATTCAAATTGCGACATATATCTTGAGGAAATTAAATAGGCTAACATGCTTTTCATGGAGAAATATAGCATCGTAATAAAAAATATTAAATAGATTATCTTAAATTGATAATTATTGATAAGTGTTTAAAATTTATATTATATTTTAAATTTTGCAATACGTATAAGAGAATACAGTAAATTTACAGTAAATTTCAAATTTATATTATTTAAATATTATAATTATTTCGCCATTTCAATTAAAGGATATTTTTATTTCACTCCTTTTTTTTTCTTTATAGCAACATAATAATATCATATTAAGTATATATACTATATAATATTATATTATATATAATAATAATACCAAAAAACTTAGAAGTATGAAATTCCATCTTATTACTATAATTTATTCCTCATATTATTAGGGGGTTACTAAAGTGGTTCTATTTCAAAGAGCTTTACTAGGTTATATCATGAAGGATTCTCTTTATATATAAGGCCACCACTATTTTTGGCTTTACTGTTTGAGGACAGTGTAAAAGGTAAGCTGTCAGCGTCGACGTTTCTCATATTCTTATACTGGCACTGAAGCAGCCTCAGGGGACAATTTCCCACATAACCTCCTGCTACCATAGTGGCTGAACGTTTAAGAGTTAGCTCACAAAATTTACCATCCCTCTTATTTTTTTTACTTTCATATAAGCCTATACTGTAAGGTGGCTCTTTTTTGAGCCCTCTTTCTATTTTTAAGATAAAAAATACTTCTTTTCTTCACAAGCTCCCACAACAATTTTCATGACACAGAAGGCACTTCCAATTTCCATCTAAGCGACAAAATACAAAACCAACCCCCTTTTCAACCCTACTTCAATTTCCACCCCTTCATCACAGCTACTTCTCGTAGTAACACGAGATATGAGTGGTACAATTTTTATGATTATTTTCTTCTCTCTCTCTCACTCTCTCTCTCTTATATTTTTCTCTGTCCTTTAAATTCAATATCAGTACAAAATTTTTTTTCCCTCTTTGTCTATATATAATATGACGTGACATGTATGCTGTATTTTTTTTAGAAGGCAAGCAAGTCTAAAAAATCGTCACAAATGTCGGACCATGATGTTCTACAGATCATGCAATATGCTGGAAAATTGTATTTATGATGAGATGTAATAAGAAAAAAACAAATAAAACAAAAATTGTGTTTTTATATATGAGCCTTTATTTTTTTTTTCGTTTCTTTTTTTGCCCATGCATACAAAGATATATGGATGAGAGAGAAATAAAATGTGTTATGTCAAAGAGAGAGAGAGAGAGAGAGAGAGAAGAGAAGGATAATAAAACAATATTGTAATTTCAGTTGGAGTATAGATTAAAATGAGGTTTATTATTTTTTCTTTTATAAAACTTTAATTGGGTACTTCTACTTTTCTATAATACTTACTTACTAACTTTGAAACCCCCTGAACCTTCTAAAACCTTAATTTGAGCGTTTTGCAGGCTTTTGCAGAACGAAATCATCCGCGGCCTTGCAATCCATCCCGGCATTTGCCTGTAATTGACGGAAACGTATTAGCAATGAAACGTACAACGTACAGAAGGGGGTTTAAAAAGTGTCTTGTTGTTTACATCGTATTGATAACGATGTGTGTTACAATTGTGGAGTGAAGGTCAGTCGCTGCCTTTCTTCTTATCACGTATACCTTGATACCAAACGTCGTGTATGATGTCACCCATAAGCCTGTGTATAGACACTTTATAATCCCCCTTTGACACAATGGTCCATCACCATATTAAAGTAACCACATATATTGGAAACATTATTTGAAAAACATTAGCCCTTTGATAATTTTGTTTTTCCTTTTTTTTTTGTAATGTTTTGCCACTTTAGTAATGAAATATACAACTATAGGATTTCATTGTTTAATAAAATTTTATCCTTCAATGAACTACTGACATTTACAAAGTATATAACTATCTATTTCTATTAATTTGTCTATGTTACTAGTTCGTGTGCCTTGTAAAGTTTTGAAAAGTTGGTAGGATCGTGGAGGAATGAAGTGTATAATGTCTGCTCTCTCTCTCTCTCTCTCTCTCTCTCGCTCAAACACGAGCCCTGTACCACTCGAAAGAAGCAATCTAAACCTTCCTACTTGCTCTCGGTAAAAAAGTACGGGCCCACCAACACACGCTCGAACGGCAGTCGCAAGGGAATTAAATGAACAAAATGAGAGTATTACTTAGAGATCAACCAGCTAATGCTAAACATTTTCTTCGTGTGAAAATGAACTTAAGTTTAATGATTATGGTACGCTCATCAGTTATAACGTCAGTACATTAAAGTAATAAGCTCTCGTAAAAAAAACATCATAATATTATCCTTTAGATATCTGGTTAGCTTTAAAATACGCAACTAAAATAAAATTAAAATTTTCGTAATAAATTAATAGAGAGCATTAATTTTATACCTGATACGGTTTAGTAGCTATGTCGATTATTTTTTTCTATTAAGGCTTAACCTGAAAAATTTGGACGAAAAATTCGCTACAACAGATTTTCTTCAAATTAATTTGGTGGACTCACAACAATCGTCAAATTAGCTCTGAATTTTTTCGGAATTTTTTAACCGTTGGTTTAATTATAATTAATTTATTTAAATGAGAATTTTGTATCCTTCCAATGTTAAATTTGTTAATTAGCATTGCAAAAAAACTATACAACAGATTCTTTTACTTTTTTTTTTACTAAAGCCTAATTTTTTAGACTATTTTTCTGAATTGTTTTCATATATTTTGAACCGTGGCGATGATCGTTTCCTATATGTGATGAGAAATGTGGCAACGTTCTCAAGGACTGTTGTCACCACCCCCTCCTAAAAATTTAAGCTTGTTCCAATGCAAACAGTGTTGCCACTATAGCCACGCCTCTTGACCTTGACAGACAAATTCTCAGGTTATACCTTAAACTGTTGAGAATATTTAAAACGAGTCATATGCAAAAAAAAAAAAAAAAAAAATACTTGAACTGACATCAAAATCATGCTTTATAAAAGCTAAAACCAATATTTTGTTAATTCGACGCCTCGAAAATTTCCCTTTGCAGCCTTGTTAATCACTATGCTCCGTAAGAATAATACGAGTACACTTACTATATACACAGTATAAAAACTAATATAACACTTTAATTTTCATGTTGGAAAAAAAAATATCATATCTTCCGTCTCTCTCACTATCCTCTTAAAGATGAGTTCATCTACCATTTCAGATAAAAAAATAAGACATTTGTATAAAAATATGATTTAATATTAAAAATCAGATCTCAATGGCTCCATTACATTCTCAATTTAAGAAGACGGATCCTAGAAATTTTGAATTTAACATGGATGATATAGTCATTTCTCAAACTTTATTTTTTTTTTTTTTCTAATATATATAGTGGGAACGATTCACGAAACAGTTTTCCAGAAAGTGCATTTCTCACTAACCTCGTTTAGAGCTAGTTTGATGAAATGACTATAAATGTGGTTAGTGAGAAACTTAGATAACTTCCTTTGTAAATTGAATACGTTTCCATTATTATCATAACGCATTTACAAATTTTACTTGTTATATTTTTGTTATTTCTTCTCTATAATTTATTTTGAAACCGACCCTCTTTTTTATATTGTGGGTGTGTGTGAAAATAATTTACAATTTTAGTTAGAAAGTGTTGGTTACTAAGTTAATAATAAAGGCAGAGGCTGGAAGAGAAGGTTTGGAGAAGGGTGGAGCGTGTGGCACAATTCACCACCACCCAAGGCACTTTCTTATAAATCAATTAGTAACCCCCTGAGATGGTGTGGAGTCACGAGAACGTAAAGGGAATATTGAGACCTCTACAACAAGAATGAACCTGTTCTAAGACACCAAAGGCGTTTCATTACATCTATACTTCTATTGTACGTGGATATAATATCTTTGATTTTCATTACTTCTCATTGTAATTAGTGAAACGTAATAATTCAAGTAATTTTAATTGCAGAATATTTAATTACATATAAAATAGTTCATTAAGTTATATATATATATATATATATATATAAGGAATGTAATATAGGACTAAATTCAGGATCAATTTTAGACACATACATAATATATATCGTAGTTTAACAAATCCGATGTTACATTATAATTTCGATTTCTCATTTTAAAGAATATGATAAAAAAAAACAAAAGCTGTCAGAGAAGCGCATTACATCTAGGAAGAATTAAAAATTTAGATTTAAAAAAACATAGCAAGCGTGTTTGAATGTGCTTGCGTGCCGGTGGACGCACCGCGACAGGACAAACATTGTATTATTTGGGAGGTGCTGAAGTTCACTTTCGTACCGGTTGCCTTGACGATGTTTTTCTGTAGTTTCACATAGTCAATACTACGAGTGAATACCTATAGTTCAATACTAGAGCAGAACCAATGATTGTTGCCGCCTCCTTTCTTATCTTATAGTAACCTTGTCATTCTGTCACCTACTCCTCTCATCTTAAGGATTGTTGCTCACCCGATGGTGAATTGGTACCGGCCTTTCCTGGTCGCCTTCCGTCCCTGTCTATAGGCTCAACAGGTTAGACATAAGGAAAAGTAATTTAAAAATAATGTCTTATTATATTTTGGGGTTTTGGCATAAAAATTGAGGCAATTTATTTAGTTTCTCATTTTTGAATCAGTGTATTTTTTTTTTTAAAAAAACAACGTACAATTCGACTAGTCTCTAAAATAAAATAACAATAAAACCTTGAAAATTAGTGAAAATTAGTACAGTTTAAAGTTGTGTTTAAACTAATTACAGTCATTGTTTTTCATGGCATTTAAAAATATAATAATGCTTTGAAGTAAAACTTAGAACTATATATATTGAAGTTCTTTCTGACGGTACATACAGTTCAGTGACGATGAAGAATATTATTATATTTCAAACTGAGATATAAGCTACTATCAGCATCAGATCTACTCACTTGCCTCCTGCAAAAACTTATACAAATATAATTAAAAAGCATCATAGTTACCATGAAGCAAGTTGCCGTAAAACCATTTTATCGGTGAAAATTTAAGATCATTGTCACCAATATTCATGTCTTTTTGAAGGTTAAGGATTTATAATGAGCGCTATCTACGAAGAATTAATCCAGGAAAATAGCTAGATTTCTTACTAACTCAAGAATGTCATTATGTTTGGCTAGCTATTAAAAAAACATTGTTTAATCGTGCCAATACATTTTATGTACTAAATACTGAATTTTAGAATTAATTAGCTCGATTCACAAAGAAAAATATCCAGGTTTCTCACACTAACCATGTTTAGTGTCATTGAATTATATTTATTAGGCTGACGCTAATCGTGGTTAGTGAGAAACGTGAGCAAATTTCTCGATAACTCGTGAAGCGCCCCCATTATTGTAAACACTGAAAGATGATAACATATATTAAATCTTATGATAATGCTTGGGCCGATATTTTGTCTTTATTAAAGCTAAGCTACCGCAGTGAAGGCTGCAGGCTTAAACATTATCTAATAAAGCCGACGGCATTCTGTTCTCCATTGTCTTCTCTAGCATTGTTGGAATTTATAATGCAAAACTACAGGGGGTGAAATCGAATAATTTTTCCTCCTGTTGCTTCATTTTAAGTGATTACTATGAGGAATTTTATGCATATTTTTATGTAATGCAGTATATTTTTATGTAATTATTTATACACCTATATATTATTTAAAACCTCAGAATATAAGACCCTACTGTTATTTATTTTTCTTTTTACATAGTTAAACAAACAGAATATGAAGACTTTCTTTTTCATTTGCAGGTGACGTAAATAATATAAAATATGACTATTAAATTTTGTCATTGTAGCAATTTTAAGAATAGTTCACCACGCCACGTATTGCTGAGATTTAATTAGCCAGAATATGTTGCTGTGAGGTCAGTCAACTAATCAGAAAGTCAGCAAGAACAACATGTTATTTTCAAGCCTAGTATTTAATTGATCATTCCCTCCATCACATAAATATGTAAACATGTTTTGGTGCTGAACAAGTGGCCTAACCTCAAGGAGGTATGTTTTGGTCACGGACGCTTCTTGTTATTGTTGTAGTCTTATTGTTAGCTAAACTTTGGATATTCTGCACCATTCTCTCTCTGTAATAACGCAATCTCTGTACACGTGATTACATCAACAAAAAATTTGATATTTTTTATTATTCAAGCAAAAACATATAATAAAGAGAAATGGTAAGTATTCAAATATCAAGATTATCGTAAGAGTATAACTGAATGACAATAACCGTGATTAGTGAGACCTTGTTTATATTCATGGATAATTATTTCATTCGTCTCGTTCATAACTGGTCAAGATTTAATAAAACAATAAGAAAAATTATGTTGATACATTGATACACCTTTTTAATAGAGGCTTAAGTATTCCCGGCGGGAAAATTTTCTCCATAAGCCACAATGTTACAAAATTTGAATTTTTTCTGAGTAACCATTAAAGCTATTAATTTGAAACCATCTCCTAACCCCGCATTCAAAGATCTTCTGATAATGAATCAAGAACTTATTTTCCACTAAAAAATTTCTTTATTGCCAAAAAAGCGATTTCGACTTTTTTTACATGGGTTTGGATAGAACATTGGAAACAGCGCAAAATCAGCTGACTTTAAGCCTCTATTATGCATCTGATTTTTAATCGGATGGTCGTGAGTTTAATCCCAGGCACCGCCAAACTTTTTCACAAGTGGCGGTTGCTTAAGAACACCCAATCATGCATCTAGGAGGTGATTGATGGCATCCTCCATTGATTGCCGACCATCCTGACTAAGGTTTCCATTGTTTTTTCAGTCACAAATAGGCAAATGTTGGACTCGATTGCTATAGACCATAGCCGCCCTAGTTTGGAAGGGACTCACAACATCCTAAACAATATGTTAGGTCGGGTTTACAAAGAGCCGGGAAGTTAAATCAGTCAGCCACTTACTTGTGACCAGTACCCCACAATAGAGTTCAGTTTATGTGATTTTTTTTTAATATACAACCCTGCTATAATTGATGTTAAAGGCATACAGGCCTCAAATTAAAATTTTGACAGTCACAGAGAGTTGCTTGAGTTGGCAATCAACATTTTCACTATTAATATTTTTCAGTGCGCGATGCAGCTGCATGAGCGAGGGCTGAAAAATAAGGATGCAGGTCCTTGATGACGTAAAAATGACGTCAAAAACATGGCGGCGTATGTATGGTTGTGCGTTGTGACGTCATTTTGACGTCATCAAGGACCTGCATCCTTACTTTGCAGCCCCCGCTCATGCAGCTGCATCGCGCACGTAAAAAATTATCCGAATGTTGATTGTCAACTCAAGCAACTCTCTGTGACTGAATAATTTTTAATTCGAGGCCTGTATGCCTTTAAGCTTTAAAAAGTTTTAATGCAAAATAGTTATTTATATATTAATAAATTTTCCGCGGTTAACTTAACTTATTAGTTGAAGGCACCAAATTGTGGTTCTACTTATCGGTTATCAATAAATGCGGTAATTTAAAATCCATAATTAATACTTTAATACGTGAACGCTTCAAACTTAACAGGAAGTTGAAAACAATTTCCCTGCGGTGATGGTTTAAGTTTCTAGGTTATGTATAACTTATGGGTTTATCACAAGTTCAAGTTTCGAGCAACCAGTGGTGTCTGTGATTTATAATGTTCGAAATAATATGATTTTGTAACAATCTTCAAATACTTCGAATAATTAAGGTATCCCAAAAATTTAAGGATTTTGGTATGCAATCTTACAAAAAAAAAAAAAAAAAAAAAAAAAAAACTTCCGTGTTTTACTGTTTGATTCAAGCTTAATTTTGACATTAAAAACATAAGGATGTTAACGGGAGTTCAACACATTTAAAAAAAATCGTTTTATTAAAGTAAAATAAAACAACTAGTCATGCATACATATTTCTTTCAACTTGCAATATTATATAATTTAAATATATTATTAATTTATTTAATCATAAATATAATATAAACGTATGGAAGATATTTATGTTTGTCATTAACCACGTTTATTGTTAACTTTCCCTAGTTGAAAAATTTCGACTTCATCTCATCTTTTACACGTCTAAACCTGATCTTTTTACCTCTAAAACACATCTTATTTTTTCCTCGCTCAAAGTAAGAATGAAATGAAGAAAATATTTAAATATTTTATGCTCAAAAAAAGGACAAAAGACGTAATCTTGTCTTTTCTCCTTTTCTTTCATTAAAAATGGTGCAAAATAGGAGAAAAAAAGACGAGAAGAGAGCATAATAGTGAATAAAAGATGAGATCTATATTATATTTCAACTCGGGTAAATTTGAAATCAACGCGAATAACCACAGCTAGTGATGAAAGTGGCTAACTCCTTAATATTATAGCACTAAGATCTCTTACCCAGTGAATAAGTGAGCTTCATTTGATACAAAATTTATACATATTAAACAAATTAAAAAAAAAACTGCCCGCAATTGACAAACCTTCAAGATTTTTTTTATAACATAATATTTTGATAGAAGGCCACGAGTTATGTATTGTAAATTTTGTTTCATAATTCATTTTTCCCTCAATACCCTCACTATGACTATAACGCCCAAGAGTTTTGCAGCATGATTTTAAAGGGACAGGGGACAGTAAAGTCATGTATGCATAAAAAGTTTATGTAAGATATGTTAATGCGAGAAATGAGTATTATAATCTAATATTATTGATTTTGTCAGGGGTGTGAGGTTTTATTTCAAAACGTAAGCATCTTTTGGCGACGTTATTAAGTCTTGAATTTATTGTATTGAGACTTTATTTATTATTGTTTAGATATTTAATTATATTGAGTGTTTTCGAACCATCCCCCGAATTTATAACAAATAAATAAATATATAGAGATCCGCACGGCAATTGCATAGGCAACATCACACTAACTGAGTACAGCTGGGCAAGAGGAGGGGGGGGAGTGAGTTCCATGGAGAAGAGGCAGCTGTGTTGCCATTTAGGATTCGTGACGTCAGCAATCCACATTTTAGTTACTCGCGACCTGCTTACGCGGGGGCACTCGCCACTGTGCGGCATATATTCGTACTTAGTTGGTGGGTAACGTTTGATTAAAAAATACTTATTTTTAAGGTCCTCTGTCCCTTTAAGAGTGCTAGAGGATTATAAATAAACTGAAAAAATATTGACAGAACGTAACTAGGAAGTCCTGTACTATTACAATATACAAAATTCATGGAGGTTTTCCATTTTTTCTTTCAAAACAAATCATATACTCAAGAAAATATTATTTAAATACACTCTTACGTACATAAGAATTTGTTGTTCAACTTTTCAACAGTGTCAAAGTTTTTTGTTTTAAGGTGTAAATAATACATATAACTTTTTGAAACTTTTTCCTGAAACGCCTTCTTTCCTCTCGGCATGTCACTTCAATATATTGGATTAACTAACACGTCCGTCCTCATTCAACTTTTTCGTGAATTTTCATACTCACGCGAGTTAAGAGATTTCGTAATATAATTTACTTGACATTTGAGCAATCGCTTGATAATAACAGTTTTTAATAAATCACATTTTAAACTTCGAAAATTATAATCTCATTAAAAAAAAGTAGCACTCTTTCTTACTTGAACATCAAAGGAATGACTGAAAATAAAATAAAATCTGCTTAGAAAAAAAAAAAAAAAAAACCCGCTGAATTGGTGGTTTAATTTTGCCAAAAAAAGTGTTTCATAAAAAATGCTTTGATTAAAAATCAAAAAGAATTTTTGCTCAGAATTTTGTTTTTATGAGTTCAAAACTTATAAGTTATAATTATTTAATTATGAGTATTGCAAATTATGATAATGAATTTTTAATTAATTCATCGAATTATATATTATGTTATCATACGCATCATTATTAAATATTATAAATTATAATGTGTGAATTGTGCTTATTTTTTAAAAAATAAGCCATCCTATTATTCATGAACATAAATTATAAGGAAATGTTGAAAAAGTTAGCAGTTATAAAAATAATTATAGTTAATTAAAGTTAATGTATACAAATAGTTAAAAAACTGTGTTTAATTATTTTTATTTGAGAATTAGAAAAAAAGAAAAAATACAATGGGGTACTGACCGGTATTTGAGTTAGCAATACTGGTAAAAAGTACTGTAAATTTTATGAAGAACGAGCCCTATTACAGCATTCTACCACAATTTGCTGATTTTATATGAATTTTTAAAACTTTTTTTCATGACGTCATAGCATTGAAACTTAAATGGGAAAATGCATCAGTTAACATTGCTAAAATGAAAAGTTATTGAGGTAGGAATTTGAAACCTTTATTATCGTGATTCTAGCACTAAAAACCTTGCAAATTAAGGTTTGGTTACATTTCAATATGAAGTATGAGATTTGGCAATGTTAACTGATCTATTTTCCCATTTAAGATTCAATGCTATATATGACGTCATTTTTGAGAGGTTTCAAAAATTCATATAAAATCAGGAAATTGTCGTAGAATGCTCTAATAGGGCTTGTTCTTTATGAAATTTTCGTGCCTTTTGAAATGTTGACAAAAACTTTAAACTTTTTTCTTTGGTCAGTACCCCATTTTCAAAAAAAAAAAAAGACAATGATAAAATTGATCAAATAAAATAGAGAGAAAGGGAGAGAGAGATTCGTATTCAAGTCACTTTAATAATCTTTAACATTTTTTTATAAATAAAATACGCATTTTGAAATACAACTCCCAAAATGCAGTTATTCAGCATGTAGTAATAATTAATTCCCACAAATACATCACGTATTATTCATTTGTTAAAATCCATCATGTGTATTAAGGCTATATATATGTTGCCTACAACGATCTATATCAGACTAAAGAATTAGCATTGCAGAATAAAGCAAACAACTCACAGGCATGCCTAAACCCAAAGGCACATTCACCTTTTTAATTCAAACACTGAGCAATATTTAGTTATTAAAGCATAAATTATATAAATAAAATATAAAAATTTCAATACATAAAAATAATATATTCGTAACATATCCTTTATTTACACCAAAATAACAAAATAACTACAAAAAAAGCAAAAAAAAAAAAAAAAAACTCAATTACAGTTCACAATTAAATTATTTATTTATGTTTGAATACACATAGGTTGTATATTCTGTCATGTGAGTTGTAATTTAAATATATATATGTTAGTAGTGGTTGGAGGTACTGTAAATATTTGTCCTCATTTATGTATAGCTTTACTAGCGTACTGTATATATGCAGTTACCATAGATAGAGAGAGAGAGAGAGAGAGAGAGAGAAAGAGAGAGAGAGAGAGAAAGAGAGAGAAAGAGAGAGAGAGAGAGAGAGAGAGAGAGGGAGAGAGAGAGAGAGAGAGAGAGAGAGAGAGAGAGAGAGAGAGAGAGAGCAGAGCTTTGATGTTTGGTGGTTTGTATGTTTTCAGTGGACACGTTGAGTGGAGACACATTGCAACTAGTTAAGTTAGAACGACGCCAGATGGGTGCCTACTTGTGTATTGCCTCTAACGATGTCCCACCAGCCGTGAGCAAGCGGATTACTCTAAATGTAAACTGTAAGTAGAGCGTATAGCAATACAGTATAACTACTAGTTTTATAAGTATAAGGCATATACATCTTTTTTGCATGCTTTTATCATATACACACACACACATACAGACATGCTTGCTTGCTACAAGATAATCTCATTAAAGTAGCAAAGTACAGAAAAAATTTAATTTTAATAAAAAAAAGTAATAATATCCTAGCAAAAAAATATTTTAATAAATAATATTTCAATGAAAATAAATTTATATAATTTGAAATGTGTAGTAATTGGATGCATCAGATATAATTTATGTTACATTATTTCTATATTTAAATGCAATTTTTAAATAAATTTTTTATTCATAATAAAAATAGTCACTGTAATTATAGATAAATGCATATATTATATATTATATTTGCACTTGAATGTTTAATAATGATAGAATGAATAAAACGTGATGCTTCAAACTATTTATTTTCTGCAAGAGAAAATTATTAATTCAAATTGTGAAGTATGTGATTTGTGTCATATATTATATTTATTAATTATTTAAATAATTAGATAAATTCACATGTTTTTTCCAACAGCTTGTTTTTTTTTCTTCTTTTTATATAATGTAATATGATTGTGTCTAAGCAATTTTTAAGTGGAGTGATAATTTTCAAGTGTGCAAACAAGTGGAACTTATAACAATGAAAAACGTTTTTTGAGACCTCCCTCTACATCACACTTTTTTTTTTTTTTTTGCCACCTCACCGGCATAACTTTTGAGATAATTCAATTTTAAAATTCCATCTGATGCATGTTAAAAAAGTGGAAAATCAGACCAGTTTTCACAAAAACGTATTTTGCTTGAAAAAGAAACGGACATGTTGTTCTCAAAAACTTCTATTTAGTAACTAGGGTTCCTAAGAAATGTTTTTATGTATTAAAAGGATACCTCACAGGCCATTTTGAATTTTAAACAAGACTGACAAATGTGAGATTCGACAGTTCTAAGTTTTTGAATTGTTCCCGCCGACAATGTATCATGTTAAATTGAATTTAAAGCACTAATTTTAGTATTACAAAAAAATAAATTTAAGAATGAACTTATAAATTATATAGACCGTGTTAATATGGAATACTAACGCATTAGACATGAATAAATCTACTGATCAAAAAGATCCAGGTTCGAAAACCGTAAAAGCGGCAAACTTTTTACATTTTTTTTTTCTCTCGCCCCATTGCTAGGAATTTGCCTCCCATAATTAATAAATTATTTTCATGAAGTTTTGAGCTCTCTTTCACGCCTAATAACTATTTTAAAGTTTTGATCACTCCACTTTAATCGATGAAAATTAATATAAAAAATTTGAAATTATATTTTCTCAGCTGAACATGACTTTTGCTTGGAAGAAGCAGCATATTTTAAAATATCAAATCTTAAAATGAAGATAATTAATTAAAAGTAGGCTGAAATATTTCTAACAGTTCACAGTTCAAAATTATTTTCAATGATATTTCAAAACATTATTATTTAAAAAATGTATAAAGATTTTTTTTTTTTTTTTTTTTTTTTTTTTTTTTTTTTTTTTTTTTAGAAATCTGAGGTGAGGAAAAGTTTGCAAGTTTAACTTTAAACATTTTGTTCGCCTCACATTTTTTTTATTTTAAATTTAAATATTTTATAATGTCATATTTTTTTTCTTTTGCTTTCATGCAAAGTTCTTCACTACTCCACCGTCATGGCGGCCTGCGCACTTGTACTCATCCTCTGTAAAGTAGATTGATCGTTCATGCAACCACCTCATTTTTGAATTTTCAAATACGTTGCTACTTTATGTTTTCTATAATAATTTTACAAGCAATTATAAATCCATGGGAAGGGGATAAAATTTTCAAACTTGACATTAATGGGATTTTCACCTCTCTCTATTAAATCTCTCCTTATCATCCCGACATATAAGTATGAGTTATTAATATACAATGTTTGATAAGAAATAGTAACAATAGATATACATGCAAACAATTAATATTAATACCTGTTTGATTAACTTTCTTTTATATATCATAAAAGAATATCTGTTTTTAGTTTAAATGGTTTTGTTATCAAAATACATATTAGATTTTTCACAACATGAGTAGAAAACATCTTGTTAAATCTTTTTATCCAAGTACCCTCAATACGTAATTTAAAAATAAAACAAATTCATGATTATCAAGCATATAACTATAATATTATAATATATACATGCAAGTAATTTGCTCCGTTTCAATGCTCAGCTATAGTTGTCTAACCTCGGGGCAAAATTTGTTCAGGTGGATTTGAACTTACTTGAACACGTGGAGAAATTGTATAACACAGGCCTAATTAGTGACGTAATTTTCTATATTTTCTCTGTATATTCTACATGTATTATTTGTTGATATTTCAATATTCTGTTTTATCTCTATACCTTCAGGTGCTGTATATAATATACCATATACTGCACACTCTCCTTAACAAAAAATATATTTTTATGATAAAAAATAATTTAAATTGTACTGGGCTCTTACCTTTGTGTGATATAATTAATCCACTTTTCCGTATAGTATTGATAACGTACTTAAAAGTTATAAGTTATAAGTGACTTGCACGAACATTTTAAGTGATAATACATCAATACTACGGAACAGTGGATTAATCACATCACACACCGGCATACATCCAATTTAATTTTAATTAAATTATTTTTTATCATTATTTTATTCTTTGCTCGTCAAATACAGTAGACAATAATGGTTGCATTTCTTTATTTCACAATTAAAAAATATACCTAAAATTATGCTTTTTTGAATTTTTTCAGATTTTTTGGAGTTCGGGAACTAATTTAAAAAAAAATATTTAAAATATCTGAATAAAGGTGGATTTTCATGGGCGGCAACGACGACGCGGCGCGATTTGACGTAAAAGCTGGGAAATCGTATGCGGCGGCGAATTCGCCAGTAATCGCGTTAATTACGATGCTCTTTTTCATTTAATCGCCCAATATGGCCGTCAATGGTTGTTACAGCAAGTGCGCTTTATTCGCGTCGCGTCGCATGGTAAAAATCGCCATGTGAATCCACCTTAAGGGTGGTACAACTTGATGAGACAACCGTGACGTCATCAATAGCCAATCACAGCCCGAGAAAATGACGTCCCATCAGGCGTAACACCCTAATTCAGATATTTTAAATATTTTTTTAAATGAGTCCCCGCACTTCAAAAAATCTGAAAAAATTAAAAAATGCATAATTTCAGGTATATATTATGAAATAAAAAAATGCAACCATTATTATCTATTACTAAAAAAAAAAAAAGATTCCATAGCCTTTGTGTAGCTATGTATATTAACCTTTTTGTTAAGTAAAGTGTACTTGTTTACTACAACTGCTACAGAGGCCATATAACCTTTAATGAATGTTCGTTACATGTTACATAGTACTGTACACTCGTTGCTTTGGAAAATTTCCCTCTTGTAGCCTTGTTAATCAACATGTCCTATGTTATTCTTAAGGGGCTTGGTGATTTTGAGACCGGATTTTTAAGCTGTAAAAATATTATTTTAAGCGCTTAATTAAGCTCTAATAACTATGCAAATTAAGCTGCATTAAGCTGTTAAATGATAATTAAGCCTGATCCGGCTTTTTGGTTTTTATTGCATATTTGCAAAGAAAATACCAAAATATGTTTATAATATTTATTTCCGATAGAATTTACATTTGTAAATAACTAAATTATTGTCACGTGACAGCAATTACGCACGGTGATTGCATAAAAATTGGACAAATTTACGCACGAAAGTTGAAAATTGGCGATCGTGACTGCACCATAGTAACTAGAGCCACCGTGAGGAGAAATGTCGCGGCATTATACAACTTTTGTTATTTTACCAAATACATTACATCCTCACTATATCAAAATTGATATATTTTCCTGCATTTTTTGAAAAAAGTGCATTTTAAGCCGAAAAAAGTGCGTTTTAAGCCTTAAAAACCACATTTTGTTGGTTTAAGCCATAACCCCTAAATTAAGCTTTTTTAAGCTGTAAAAAAGATGCTATTTTTGGCCATAAAAATGCATGATTCGCGGACATCTTTCATTAGTTTTGATGTGCTTTTAATTTCTAAAAATCGTTATAGCTTAAAAATCCGGTCTCTAGCTGATTATCAAGGCTGCAATGGGAAATTTTTCAAGGTGATGACTGTACAATAGCAGGTAAAATGAACCAACAATGGTTCTTTGTTGTCCCGGTGCATAGTTTTATCCCTTTTTCTTGCTTATCACAGGTAACTAAGAATGTTTGCACTTTTATCAATGCCCGCCCACTCACCAATCAAGCGGCAGCATCATTGACGGAGTGAAAATGCATAGAGAGCTGTGTTAAGCTAGAAAGAGGGAATTTATATTGTGTACCGTGACAACAAAGGACCATTGTTGGTTCATTTCATCTGCTATTGACTGTACATCAATAGGGATGATTTTTACAAATAGTCTAACCAATGACTGAATACATTATATCATATAACCACAGTAATTATTTTGCACCTTTTTATGAAATATGTTGTTTTTGCTGCAGTTGCTCCAGTAATCAAGGTACCAAATCAGCTGTTGGGGGCACCGTTCGGCACCGACGTTCATTTGGAGTGTTACGTGGAGGCGTTCCCCAACACCATCAACTACTGGATGAAGAACCGCGGGGAAATGCTGCTGGACGGGTGAGTCACCTCTTCTCCTCAATGACTTGACCAATCAATGGTCAACCTACATGGAATTCTGCATAGTCTTTCAAATCTTAGTTTACCCTTCAAAAATAGTTCTTGGATGACCTGTCAATCATTTACATCAGCTGTTAAAAATGGCAGCCAACAGGAAAAAATTATCCTTTTAGAGCTAGTGGATAGAAATATATATATGTTCATATTTTACGAAAATTTTCACATAAGTTGGGACAGATAAGATATTGTAAAGAAGTTTCAATAATTTAGCAATTATTATGCAATAGGCATCGAGTGCCTTCGATTTATTTTCAGCTACTTTATTTTTCAAGTGAAATACCTATTTTTTTGTATTTTGTTGGCAACATGGGTCGGAAGAATACAAATCACAGGAATCTACATTGTATTACTACGCCGGAGAATATTGACAGAGGTAAACTAAGATTTGAAAGACTGTATATGTAATAGAAGACCTCCTTTAAAATTTATTTTACATTTTTGACTCTCTAAAAATAGTAAAAATTCTCAAAATCATGCTAAAATACGATTTGACATCGTAATCATATAAAGGGACATTCACAAAGCCTGAAGGCCACAATTAAGGCTCAATAATTTAAGACCATAAATTTTGGGTCTAAAAAACACGTCTAAAATCAAATTTAAATAATCGAGCCTTAAATGTGGCCTTAAGACTTTGTGAATGCCCCTTATAATGCTTTCTCCTATTGCGTATTAAATATATGCGAAATTATGTCGTCACAGTATTTTCCAGCAAAATTTAAAAGAGCTTATCAAATCTGACATTTTTTGACAATTTTTTTAATAAACTATATTTTGTTTCTCAGAATTTGAAAAAATTGAGTATAGATGTTTCATTGAAGAATTTAACTCAACGCTAAGAACCATAATTATGTATATATTAATTTGAAACATATTTCATATGAAAAAACTGCTTTGCTATTTTTTCTGTGTCGTATATATATTATGTAGGTACGTTTAATAATTGGTTAAAAAAAGCTCCTAAATTTGATTTTTAAAAGACAACATACTAATATTTGTGAAATAATAGTTGAGTTTGTAAAAACATGAATATTTTTAAACTATTATTATTCATTGCACATACAAAGTTTTTTAAATTGTTTTGCAAGTACTTCTAAAATAAAATATAAAAACATTCAAATATAAAATTCTAAAATATGAAAATTGTGACCTTTTAAACACACATACATGCATTTAACTTGAAGCAATTTACTTTGAATGAATATTTTGGAGAATTTTACAAAAATATACGTCATGCTAATGCGTAATGGAAAATTGAACTGTTTTCATTATTATGTATTTATTTTATTTCAAACAACTGATTGTATATACAAGGCAACATAGATTACGTTAAAACCACATGAAAAACACAAAAAAAAATACACACATACAAAAATAATAAAGCAGAAAAAATTAAAAAAAAAAGTAAAAGAAAAAAAATAAAATAAGTTGCATTTATTCATTCATTTAATTTCTTTCCAATTCTTTAATGAAATAGAGCCCTTTCTTTATTATATCATCTTTAAGTTTGTAGAGTTTTTTCTTTAACGTTAATTTACCATCTTCTCAGGCAGTTTGACAAAAAATCAAACAATTTAGCAATCTTGTGAAACGGACATTTTTTCAACGAATCTCGTCTTAAATTCTTCTACAAACTCTATCTTACGATACTTTTATTCTCTTCAAGTACAAGGTAACTACTACCTTGTCTATATGAAATTTGTAATGTTCTACAATTAATAATAGTTCAAGTCTACACAAACATGCTCCACATATTTCCATTATGTGGTGAACCATTGCTCGTTCAATTCTTGCTTGATCGCTTTGTTTTCAGCGATAATTAAGCTTAGGTGTCAAATCCAGGTGCACACTACTTAATTAAACTTTGTTAATTTTTATTTCAGATTTCCAAAGTGTCTTGAAAAACTCACATTACCAAACAATCATTTGTTTCTTTTGAACAATGCCTGCATTTAGAACCGTGGATCCAGGGAAAGGGGTGGAGAGAGGGTGAAATTTTGGATGGATGGGTATTATAGGCATTTCCTTCAATCTGTTTTTTTTTTAGTGTTGGCCTTATGGAGACAGCCTTTCTCAAAGTTTAGTTCTGGATCTACACCTTATGCATGTAGAATATGTTAATAGAATTTGTTTTTAAAAATTGAGACTATTTATTGAACAAACGTTATCAAGTTCAGTATTGGCGTCATAAAGTTAGTGCGAACCTAGTGGTAACTGCTGAAACTACGTGCGTCTGGCGAGGATTGCTGTATATTATTAACATTGTAAAATTATGTAAATACTCTGTCAGCAGCCACAGCATAATTTTACAGAAATGACAACACTATAATTAGTTGTAAAATACTTTCGGACAAATATAAAAAAATATTACAACTTCGTAAGTGATTTCTTTCCTAAAAATTTGGTATTTTTTTTTATTGTCCCCATGCTATAGGTATTGCCGTATCCTCGATGCAAAGAGCAAAATTTTCAGACATCAGCGCCATTTTTTGGTCCTTTATGTCCTCTATAGAAAAAAAAAATAGTTGATGGAAAAAAATTGTTTTAATTATTGGCAAGTCATGCATAAAAAATATTGCTTTTATGTAAATCCTAGAGATTATTACAAATATTATAATGAAAACTACGTATTTTTATTATTTTGTTTAAACAATGACTCATAAATACACATTTTGTTTTAAATAATAAAGTAATTAATACAAAGTAAAATTGAAATATTATAAATATATTATGTTCAAATAAATTAAATTGTTAATATTTCAAAATCTTACAACTGTTACAAATTTAATAAAAAAATAATATTCTCTTTCAGACAAATTCAAATTTATCATTCATGGCGAGAAATTATTAGATTAGGAACTGTCATAATGTTTTAAAAATATTATGTGGTTAATGCTAAAATATATTTCATAATTAAAAACAAAACAAAAGTGTTACAAAAAAATTATAAACTTGTTTACATTTGAATACAGTAAAAGGGAAAATCATTTGGGAATGAAATGGATTAAATATGTCAGAGAGGGAGAGAGAGAGAGAGACAGAGAGAGAGAGAGAGAGAGAGAGAGAGATAGAGAGAGAGAGGGGGGGGGGGAAGTGGCAGGAAATAGAAACGATGCCGTGAACAATTTTTTCTTTTCACCCCTTCCCATCATTTTTTTTTTTAATTTAAACGTAAAATTATCAGTTTCCCTATATATATGCGCTTACCGCTCACAGAGTGTATATAGAGTGTGGGATTCCATTGTAAATGCGGAGGAACGTTTTCCCCAAGCTGATAATCCTGTTTGCATTTGGTTATTAGCAAGGATGCTGGGGGACCTTGGTTTCCGTTTGTGAGGGGGTAGAAATTGGCCACCGCCACAAAATAATAAGTTATCGCACAGCAGGTATAATTTGCATGTATGAAAACGGAGATTCTACTTGCTGATTATCTTGTATCTGTAGTAACGTTTATTGCATAAGATTGTGAGGGTTATAAATCTTCATCCCTTCCAAATTTCCTTTAATTTATCACCCCTCTTCACCCTCACTCCAGTTATCATATTCTATATGCTAAAATGAAGAATAATTAACGTATGATTTCCCGAGAAAAATCTGTTGTTAATTAAATGAGTGAATTTGACTTTTTAGGAAAGAATGTTTTATAATTAAGAGTGAGTAGAAGAGAATTATATTTTCTAATAACTTAAACGTATGAGCTTATAGCATGCTATGGTATATAATGCAATGAAAAATATTCTAATACTTATAAAATACTTTCAGTACTTTATTTGCAATAAAATAACGGTATTTTATGGAGCTATATATATTAAAATGCGTGTGAATATTTAAAAAAAAAAGCATAAAAAAAGCATAAAAAAGGGAGAGAGAGATGTATTATATACGTTATTAAACATTGAATATTTAAATATTACCTTTTTTTTTTTTATTTCATTTTAATCATATACATTATTGTCCAGCCAAAGCTTTATATTTTTAAAGCTTGCCGGCTGGTGCAAATTAAATATACATCAGAATAATATTTTCAATCAAGCTCATAGCAAATGGATATGAAACAATTGTATTATCTTATATTACCACGACACAAAAAAAGTCAAAAATAAATTCATAAAAAATACTAACGAAACTACTTCTCACACAACCATCACAATACCATAACCATTGCATGAAAGATTATTTGATACCATTTATGAATTTTCTTTTTTAAATACAATATGAAAAACAAGTACACTTAAAATAATATTTAAACGTTATTATCATAACTGAAAAGAACAGATCTGGTTAAAAAAAAGTTGAAGCAATTGATTGCCGCTCTATGTCTCTCTTTATGATTAAAGCTGATATTACACGGTAAAATTGTGCTTACAATTTTTTAAAACTTTCTTACTAGTGAATTGAAGTGACCTAAATTATGATTCACAGCATGTTTTAAAAGTCAGTGACAAAAAAATAAACCGTTTGCCAGTCCTTAAAAAACGAAGTAAAATTTTATTGCAAGGAAAAAAATACAAGAGAATTGTATCGTGTAAGACTGTTTTTTAATGATGTACACTCGCCACGTTGGAAAATTCCCACTTGCAACCTTGTGAATAATAATAATATATTTATTAGACCAACTGGTTGTACAGAAAACAACATGGATCACGTCAGTGACTAAAACTACAACATACACACAAACAAAAAAAGAAAAAAACAAAAAACAAAAACATTAATTTAATGAGTAGAACAATTAACTATTTACAGATAGTGGAGTAATGACATTCTCACTAATCTTATTGCTAAAGTATGAATTAACTGAATAAAACTCTTTATAAATTAATAAATTTTTCAAACAATTTTTAAACATGTTATCATTATCAATGTTTCTAACACTATCAATCAGTTAATCACTTAATCAAATAATCACCATGACCTTGCTGTGTTAGTCTTAAGGGACATGGTGTTTAACAAGTAATAACAAGACCACAAAGGGTAATTTTCCAAGGCCATGAATGTGCATAATATTATATTGTTATATGTGTCATAAAATATCTACTATAAACGTATAAAGGCAGATTCACATGGTGACAACGGCGATGTGACGCGATTTTGACGCAAAAGCTGTGAAATTCTATGCCTGATTGCGACGGCGAATATCACGTTAATTACAATGCTATTTTTTTTTATCGCCAAATATAGCCGCCAATGGATATCACAGCAAGTGTGCATTATTCGCTTCGCGTCGCTTCATAAAAATCACCATGTGAAACCGCATTAAGTAATTTTGTTGATGAATTTCTTCCTTGCTAACTAAGGTTAGCATTTAATTAGCATTGTAGCAATTGTTAAGCATACCACAATAAAAATTAGACCTAAGTTTAGAATTTATATTAATAAATTGAGAAACATCTAGAAAATTAATTTACAAGGTCATTGAGAATACAATTAACTTTAGAGTGTAGAGATTTCTTCATTCTGCTAATGTTGTTGTGTTCATCTTAGACTCCAATACGCCTTCGTTGTTATCACATTCTCTCCCTGGTAAAATTATCTTAATAATACAACTGTGCTGGGAAGTTCCAATTAATAAATTTAATCGCTTAGTGTCAATTTAAACAACTAGCTTGAATAATAAATTAAAATTTAATATTAATTTATATTTTCCATCTGTTTTGTTTTCATTTTATATATCAAAATTAACATGATATTTTTACCAATGTTTCAGAATAGGTTATTTTTATACATTGATAAATTAAAATTTAATTTAAAATTATTTATAGAATACACTTATAGCAACATAATGCTTGCCAAAACAAAAAAAAAAAAAAAAAAAAAACTGCACTCAATTTAAGGCAACTTTTCTAAAATGTAGTGGGTTATTGCCTCATTCTATTTCCCCCTGCAAACGTATGCAAATTTCTCCTTTTTGGTGCTGAATCAGTTGCCTAACCTCAAGGAGAAATGATTTGAAAATTTGTAACAAATCGATATTCATTATTATTTCATGCACATTTATTTATTCCTCCTCTCCTACCGTCTCTCTCATTCTATCTCTTATATCTATATTTTTATATATTAGTATGCTTCCTTAAATGCTGTATTGTACCGTGATCTGTAAAATAAATAAAATAAATACACATTAAATATTTAAAAATTGTAATTTTAAGTATAAAGATACATTATTGTATAACGTTAAATAAATGCAGCTGAAAAGTCATTTAAAGAGAGAGAGAGAGAGAGAGAGAGAGAGAGAGAGAGAGAGAGAGAGAGAGAGAGAGAGAGAGAGAGAGAGAGAGAGAGAGAGAGAGAGAGAGAGAGAGAGATTTTGCAATAAAGAGACACCAACTGACTTAATATTTGTGCAGGTTGGCACATAAAACGAAGGCTAAATTGGTGTATTAGCGCCGTTTTCCATCCGGATAATCCTGCACTGGCTTGCTGTGCTAAACTAATGACCCTTCAACGTGATGTACGTACGATATTACAGGTGTACACAGAAACAAACACTAACCTTCCGTACACACAGATGCATGTAGTATAGAATATAATAGAATTTTTTTATTAGGCGATGTTTTTGAATATTGTCTAAAGAAAAGTTGTAGGAATTTGTCAATTTGATTCACAACATATTCATATAACATTTGCATCTAAATATTTCAGAGTTTCAATTAAAATTACTAAATTATATATTTTTTCTTCCTTTACAAAGTTAATGGATGGTGTAATTTGATTCAGCAGGCATAGGTATTGAATACACTTGTTTTATTTTGTTCTAGATCTTTTAGCTATATTTTATAGGTAAATAAAATATTAATAACAGCATTAATTTAATGCTATTAAATAAGATGAAACATTACAAATTCTTTTGAATTTTGATAATTACACCTGAATTTTTTACCAGCTATCCCCTTTGGGCCAATGAAAATTATGAAATAAAATTCAGGGTAGGTGACGCAATAATATTTTGAGATAATTAAGCTTTTGCTCTCCATTTGATTACCATATAAACTGATAATAATTATATTTCGTGGAATTTTGGAGACAAGTACTCATAGCTCGAAATCCTATTCAAGCTTAGTATATTTTTCTTTCGAAAATGTATTAGTAAAAACTTCAAGCTTTTTATTACAAACTACCGCTATAATGTATATGTATATATAATATATATATATATATATATATATATAATATATATATATATATATATTCCCGTTGCAATAATATTTTTTGCTAAACAGCTTTGAAGATAACAAACTGAGAGCATGCAGCCAGTAATAAACTTGGACTTAACAGCATCAACTTGAATATGTACAAAATTGTTAAAAAAATTAATACGCAGTGGTATAGTGGTAAAAAATTAAGGAAACTGAAGTGACAGTTTCTCTTCTAAATTTAATTTTCTTATTTGTTAAATAAAAATCAGCATTTTTATAATAAGTTATAATCCTTGAAAGGTGAATTCAAACAATTTGTCTGCTATGCAGGTTGCATAATTTACAAGTTACCTGAACATATGATTTTCTAGTGCAATGCTTTTAAATTATTACTTTCATAATAATTAAATTATTTTATTAATGTACTTCAATAATGGTTCACTTTATGCAAATTATGTTGAAAGCTGATATTTAAAAATCAATTTGTGATACAAATTAGTTTACTCATCAGTTTATTGACTTTTAATGTATTTACTAAAATTAGTTTACATATATACAAATAATTGAATTTTGATTTATGTTTTTTAAATTACCAACAAAAACATAACATTGTAGAGTAATTCTAAAAATCTTGTTTTATAAAACATTATAAAAAATTAAATTTGATTGAATTTATATTAGATTAAAATATTATTTGTTTTGCTGAACCTCTGCTAAATTTTTTTAAAAAATATAAAATCTATTTTAATATTATAATAGTTCTTATATTTTTTAAATGAAAAGTATGACACAGATATAATTATATATTAGTAAATTCGTAAAATAGAAAGTGAAGCATGATTTGAGTTTCATTTTTTCAGTTGAAAGCATAAAATCTTTCCGGTATATTTCTGGTTGAATGGTCAAAATCAATATATCGCCTTGAGATCTCGGGAAGAATGATATGTTTATTTGTCGGAGGAGGAGATCAAGGGGGTAGGAATCAGAAGGAGGCAGGAGACGATTGTGGCAACGTATTGGTTCCAATCCACTTGTTTTGTTACCGAAAAAAAAAGCAATGAGTCAGAAATAGCAACTAGACTCGAGCAAGCAAGACGAGAGAGAGAGAGAGAGAGAGAGAGAGAGAGAGAGAGAGAGAGAGAGAGAGAGAGAGAGAGAGAGGGAAGGAGATTTGCAATAAAGAGACACCAACCGACTTAATATTTGTGCAGGTTGGCACATAAAACGAAGGCTAAATTGGTGTGTTTGCGCCGTTTTTCATCCGGATAATCCTGCTCTGGCTTGCTGTGCTTAACTAATGACCCTTCAACGTGATGTACGTACGATATTACAGGTGTACACAGAAACAAACACTAACCTTCCGTACAGACAGCTGCATGTAGTATACAATATAATAGAAATTTCTTTATTAGGCGATGTTTGTGAATATATTCGAAAAGTTGTAGGAATTTGTTTCACAACATTCATATGACATTTGCACCTACATATTTCAGAGTTTAAATTAAAATTACTAAATCATATATATTTTTTTTTCTCCCTTTAAAAAGTTAATGTATGGTGTAATTTAATTCAGCAGGCAAAGGCATTGAATATATTTATTTTACTTTTTAGTTCTTTTAGCTATATTTTATAGGTAAATAAAATATTAATAACAGCATTAATTTATTGCTATTAAATAAGATGAAAATTTACAAATTCTTTCGAATTTCGATAATTGCACCTGAAATTTTTACCAGCTATCTCCTTTGGGCCTATTAAAATTATCAAATAAAATTCCGGGTAGGTGACGCAATAATATTTTGAGATAATTAAGCTTTTGCTCTCCATTTGATTACCATATAAACTGATAATAATTATATTTCGTGGAATTTTGTAGACAAGTACTCATATTTCGAAATCCTGTTCAAGATTAGTATATTTCTCTTTCGAAAATGTATTAGTAAAAACTTCAAGCTTTTTATTACAAACTACCGCTATAATGTATATGTATATATATATATATATATACATATACATATATATATATATATATATATATATATATATATATATATATATATATATATATATATATATATATATATATATATATATATATATATATATATATATATATATATATATATAATATATATATATATATATTCCCGTTGCAATAATATTTTTTGCTAAACAGCTTTGAAGATAACAAACTGAGAGCATGCAGCCAGTAATAAACTTGGACTTAACAGCATCAACTTGAATATGTACAAAATTGTTAAAAAAATTAATACGCAGTGGTATAGTGGTAAAAAATTAAGGAAACTGAAGTGACAGTTTCTCTTCTAAATTTAATTTTCTTATTTGTTAAATAAAAATCAGCATTTTTATAATAAGTTATAATCCTTGAAAGGTGAATTCAAACAATTTGTCTGCTATAATATGCAGGTTGCATAATTTACAAGTTACCTGAACATATGATTTTCTAGTGCAATGCTTTTAAATTATTACTTTCATAATAATTAAATTATTTTATTAATGTACTTCAATAATGGTTCACTTTATGCAAATTATGTTGAAAGCTGATATTTAAAAATCAATTTGTGATACAAATTAGTTTACTCATCAGTTTATTGACTTTTAATGTATTTACTAAAATTAGTTTACATATATACAAATAATTGAATTTTGATTTATATTTTTTAAATTACCAACAAAAACATAACATTGTAGAGTAATTCTAAAAATCTTGTTTTATAAAACATTATAAAAAATTAAATTTGATTGAATTTATATTAGATTAAAATATTATTTGTTTTGCTGAACCTCTGCTAATTTTTTTTTTAAAAATATAAAAATTATTTTAATATTATGATAGTTCTTATATTTTTTAAATGAAAAGTATGACACAGATATAATTATATATTAGTAAATTCGTAAAATAGAAAGTGAAGCATGATTTGAGTTTCATTTTTTCAGTTGAAAGCATAAAATCTTTCCGGTATATTTCTGGTTGAATGGTTAAAATCAATATATCGCCTTGAGATCTCGGGGAGAATGATATGTTTGTTTGTCGGAGGAGGAGACCAAGGGGGTAGGAAGCAGAAGGAGGCAGGAGACGATTGTGGCAACGTATTGGTTCCAATCCACTTGTTTTGTTACCGAAAAAAAAAGCAATAAGTCAGAAATAGCAACTAGACTCGAGCAAGCAAGACGAGAGAGAAAGAGAGAGAGAAAGAAAGAGAGAGAGAGAGAGAGAGAGAGAGAGAGAGAGAGAGAGAGAGAGAGAGAGAGAGAGAGAGAGAGAGTTAGCAAGTACCATAAGCCTCAAGAAGACATATTGTATAACGTCAGTATAGCTCTTGCCTGCTGGCTTTCGCTACAGATCAACGCGTATAATGCTTCAGAATATTGCCAAAGACAATTTCCTGCTACGTGATTCCACAATGTTTATTTTTATATACATTTTCCACTACAATAAATATATGAGAAAGAAAAGTTTTATTTTACTCTTTCCATTTTTTTATTACACTTGGATTGTTTTACACATTAATTTCTAAAATATTATACATTCCATGTTATTTTTTTTTACCTTCTATCTTTCTTGTAAACGTAACTTTTGTATTTAAGAGAAATTGAAATAGAGATATTTTCTCTCATGATGAGATCTTTTATATAATTTATTATTCAAATTATCATAAAGTTAAATGGTAATTAATATACTTTCTGTAACTTAAAGGTAAGAACAAAAGGTGTGCTTTTTCAGTCGAAAGATTGTTTTCATTAATAATTCTTTCTCTCTCTTGCCTCTTTTCTCATTTTCTCTCTGGGATAAACATAAAAATATAAATGAATTAAAGTGCAGTACAGGTGGTTTAGGCTGCGTCTTATTCAAAGTTTGCATACTAAAAAGTGTATACACTTCAAACCCTAATTAGTGTAAATACTTAATTTTAAATGAGACAACTTTACTGTACAGCGCCAACACTTGCTAGTGTCAGAATTTGGAAACATTTGCATCAGCTGATCAATGTTAAAAGAGTTAGTGTCTATGTTAGTGTTTGAAGTTGCTATTTCAAACACTAAATACTAGACCCTTCAAACACTTCAAATGCTTGAACACTTGCGCTAATTAAGACAACAGTTAGTGTCAATATGGCGTCAACACTTCAAAAAACTGACAATCGATAATGTGTTTAGTGTGCTTTTCGTGGATTGTCATGCACTCTTAATTTAAGGTGTAACACTAAAAGTACTTTGAGTTGAATCGAGATGGTACTTTTTATTGTATGATAATATAGACTCCTCTATAATAAGAAACCAATTACCCTTAAATGTGATAGGTCTAAAAAAAAATGCAATTGAACGGAATATTCAAAGACCTTTTGCAGACAAACGTGCAAGGTTATGAAGGAATTTATATGCACTTTAGGGGGGAGGGGGGATCTGAATTTCAGTTAATTTGGTTTTATATGAAGTATCTTTGTCTGGCAAGACGTCACATAAAAAAATGGGTGGCTCCTCAAATTTTATTGAAATTTGGTAATTTCATTTGAAGCCTCTTTTTTTTTTTTTTCTTTAAATTATTATATCAAATTTCAACTATTTACGTTTAAAAGCTCTTCAATTCCATGCTTAGATTCAGCCATCTGAATGACAACAAGCTCATTTGTTGTTTTCTAATAATGTTACTGAAAAAAAAAGTGAAATTTACATCCATTCAGTTTATTGTCTCAAATAAAACCATAAATACATACACTAAAATAAGAAAAAAAATACAGAAAATAAAAAATGCAACTTACGTAGTCAAAAATGGTCAACATTGTTTGAAAATTGAGACGATAAAATTTTTTTTTATAACTTTGTTATTTATTAAATAAATTGATATTATTTCACTCACAATGGAGTATTGACCTCAATTTTTTTTATTGCAGATGCAGGAATGGATAGAGGGTGCAAAGTTATGCTACCCTGATTTTTTTCAGATTTTTTAGAGCCCGGGAACTATTTTTAAAAAATTATTGAAAGTTCTTTTTGTGACGTCACGAGACGCCGCTCTTTAAGAAAAAGATAGGACTTGACGCCGCGTGACGTCACAAATAGGACTTTCAATAATTTTTTAAAAATACTTCCCGGGCTCTAAAAAATCGAAAAAAAATCAGGGTAGCATAACTTTTCACCCTCTATCCATTTCTGCAATAAAAAAAAATGAGGACAATACTCCATTAGAGGGATTACTATGATATCACACCTACTATGACGTCACGACTGTTCACAGACGCAAACACGTGGTGGAGGAAGACAAGAATTCGTACCGTGTGCACCTCAAGCTCACGATCCGCAACTTCAGCAAGCGCGACATCGGCACGTACACCTGCGTCTCCACCAACTCTCTGGGGCGTGCGGATGGCACCGTCAGGCTCTATGGTGAGTCTTGATTGGTCCCTGAAACCGCCAGATGAAAAACAAGACCACATTATTTTGATGCGATAGTCAATTGTGAGATGTCCCTACGAATACCTGAAAAGCAGTTTTTGAAGAAATTTCAAATCTACAACTTTGCAAAACTAAAATATAAGCAAAAAATAAATAATGATGGTAAATAACAAAAAGTTTCACTTAACTTGAACTTTCAATGCTTCTTTGAGTTCTTTCGTAGAGAATTTTCCTCTTTAGGACTTTTAGACTTCCCTCCTCTTTTCAGATTCCTGACATTTTCAATCTAACATAATCAAACGAGTTATTCATACAGATCGTAATTTCATTTCTCCTTTTAATTTTTAATGATTTCATTATTCATTGAACAAAATATATACGAGTGCATCCAAGGAAGAAGAAAATATATTTAGATTTATCTTCGTTCATTTTACAGTGGGTTGTAAAAATGTAAAATAAGGTCATTTCATAGTTTTGTAACAATCAATTCATATTAAAAAAATTCATGCTGTTTACTGCATTATGATAAGCATAACATTATGCAGTTTTTTTTTAAAATAACAAGTTAACAAATAATTACTTAAAATAAAATAGCAATAAAAAATATTAAAAATAAAACCTGTCGTAAAGAAAAAAAGTCCCACTATTACATAAAAGAGGAAGAAAAATTAACGTTTCTTCCGGTCAAAGCGATAAGGATTGGAAACAAATCCTGAAAATGTACCATCAGTTTGGTGGAGGGGCAGATACAATAATGGGGACAAAAGAAGAAACGACAACCAGCAAGCAAACTTATAATTCAAATCGATGACATTTTGTTTCTCATTTTCAAACCAATTTTATTATTTTGTTTTATTCATATTATTTTTTATAATAATATTTTTCTTATATTTTCAAAAAATTATTATAAATATAAGATTATTTTTTTGAAAAATCGAATTTGTTATGATGTGTCAAACATCTATTTCATTTCAAAATGTAAGAAGGAAAAGAGAGAAAAAATTGTCTGTCATTTCTTTTCTGACAATCTATCTTTGGTGTTACATTCGTCTTGTGAGCTTACATTTGATGCTGAGATAAAACATTCCAGGAGGAATCGCAATCTTCGTACAAACAAACAAAACATATGCTCCTTCTAACTTCATTTCACTGCTTTTTTATATTCACAGAGATCAAAGTTCAGACGAGACCTCCTCCAGCTTCTACAGAAAACCAAGTTATTACAATACCAGGTACGTCAATTCTTTAAATATTTTCAAAGTCAACTTTCTTTTGTTTTTTGGAAGCTATGAAACGTTTGATGCTAATAAAGGTCTTATTGGAATTGCTTTTTCAATTGATAGAAATCTATGGGCAATTTACTTAAGTAATCTAGAAAGTTATCCACGTTTCCCCTTAACTGCATTTAGCGCCAGCCTAATTCATTGACATTAAACATGGTAAGTGAAAAATCTGAATAACTTTCTTCTTGAATCGCATAAATATGTCTTCAATATTCAGTAAATGAGTATACTAGAGATTTTTTTTTATAGTAAGTAAATATAAAAGCATCAAGTTTTCTGTGGTAATATATTTTTTTCATTTAATACAATGCCAGTATTTTTTTTATATATGTTCTTTTATTTATTTATTTATTTATTTATTTATTTATTTATTTATTTATTTATTTATTTATTTATTTATTTATTTATTTATTTATTTATTTATTTATTTATTTATTTATTTATTTATTTATTTATTTATTTATTTATTTATTTATTTATTTATTTATTTATTTATTTATTTATTTATTTATTTATTTATTTATTTATTTATTTATTTTATTTATTTATTTCCTCATCTGGCTGTACATAATACAACATAGAGGTAGAAATACATTATGTCAATTGAAACCTTTATAATTACTCGTCGAAATGTCGAAATGTATAATGTATATTATGATAGTATTAAAACACTGTATTTTTTCCACAGAAACAAATGAAAAATAATCAAGAATCATTACTATTCTTAAAAATATCATTCAATGTTTTTCTCTTATAGTCTATAGCAAAAAAAAAATTAACATAAATTTTTATTTATTAAGAAAAAGCTAGAGAAACAAGAATTAAATATAATAAAGTCAACAACACAATACATAAAAAAATAATAAACATAATTATAAATTAGTTTTAGTTTAGTCTAGAGTAAAAAATTATAAATAGATAAAGTATCAATTATATAAAACGTAATGATATCATTCTTCATAATATACTACATTTCTTGATAACAATGACTTCTTTGTTATTTGCTTGTGACATTTGCTATTGAAAAATATTCACTTTTTGCTTGTTAAAATAACACTGCAAAGGAAAGATTGAGAAAACTTAATATTATTATATTTTTGATCAATATGAACAGTTACTAACATAGGTTACACTGTGTTGCAGAAAGGGTTGTTGAGTAATATCAACATTGTTGTTACAGTGACTCCTAGCTACGAAACACCGTCAACAAAAGCGAGCAAACTGCGAGAAATCTTACTAACAACATTCGGTGAGTTTTGAAATAATCATTTATGAAAATTTTATGTAAAAGGCATATTATGTTTTACATAATAATTGCAAAACTAAATACGCAAGTATAAATAGTAGTGTTGGATATAAATGCTTTTATTTTTTTTGAATTTAAGATTTTGTTCAATTAAAAAAATATACGTTGTCAACTCATTTTACTCATGTTTCGTAAGGATAACAAAGAGCTGATTGATTGCTTTGTATTTTGGGGCAATAGACAATAATGGTTGCATTTTTTATTTCATTATTAGAATATATACATAAAATTATGCTTCTCTGAATTTTTTTCAGATTTTTTGGAGTGCGGGAACAAATTTTTAAAAAATATTTAAAATATCTGAATTAGGGTGGTACATTTGATGGGACAACCGTGACATCAATAGCCAATCACAGCAACCGTGATGTCATCAATAGCCAATCACAGCACGACAATTGACGTCACGGTTGTCTCATCAGGTGTACCACCCTAATTCAGAGATTATATATATTTTTTTAAAAATTTATTCCCGCACTCCAAAAAATCAATCTGAAAAAAATCAGAAACGTATAATTTTAAGTATATTTTCTAATTATGAAATAAAAAAATGCAACCATTATTGTCTATTAGCACATTTTGGTCATGTATGCCCCCAAATATAACAAACGGCATGGTGATAACAAGGCTACAGAAGGGAACTTTTCAGAGGCGACGTGTGTACCTTTAGAGGATTTAAAAAAAAATGTAAAAAAATGTGACATTAAAAACGAGGTCCTTTAAGGCAGAGATAACGCCGGTCAGCTGTTCGTCGAAGGTCTCTTTAATTAACATGTAAACCTTAGCAAATTCACAAAAAATCTGAATTTTTTTGAGAGGCAGATATTATTGCCCAAAAGCCATAGAACAAATTTCAAAACAATTTAACGAGCCGATTTTTTTTAAATATTTTTTTTTTGAATTTTCAGCATAGGACTTTCCCATGGAGAGACAAATTAAAAACTTAAAATGAAAAAAAAATCGGCTCTTTAAATTGTTTTGAAACTTTTTCTATGGCTTCTAGGCACTCAAAAAAAATTCAGAATTTTTGTGAATTTATTTATTTATTTATTTATTTATTAATTGTTCACTACAGCATTTAATACCATTATAATGTGAAACGTCAAACATAAAAATGAAACAAAAACAAGTTGTAAAAGTGTACGAGTGAGTACATAATAAAAGAAAATGTTACAGAAAGAAAATAAATTTTGCTAAAGTTTACATATAAATCAAAGGGACTTACGTCGAACAGCTGATCGGCTTTATCTCTACCTTAAGTTCAAATATACAATAAAAATGTGTCATGCAGGTTGTTGATGTTTGAGATTTTGGTCCACAGCCTCCCCCTTGGAGTTCGAGTCAGACGGGATGGAGAGCGGGCCACGTGACGATGCACCACGGGAGGTGACGGCGAACGCCAGCCGAGCCGGTGGTGAACACGTAGTGTCGGCGTGCGGGGTGGCTCCTCTCCTGCTGATGGCGCTACTTCTGGCGCTAAACACGCGGTGACATCACTGAGCTTCTCACTAAATGACGTCATCACTGTGTCGTCACTTCCGATTGACATTAAGTGACAAAATAATTGGATATTTATAAAAAAAAAAATTAATGTTATATGGCTTATTGTCGTTTGAAATAATATAAAAGAGAGAAACGATGTTGCTAATGATAGTACTAAAATACATACCAGTTTTTTTATTATATGTAAAATGAATGATGATTAATTATTATTATTACTGACATGTTTGTATTCTAGTCAAAGAGCTTTTGTGTTTGATGAGGTACTTCAGTTATAATTCATTCGTTGTCAATTAATTAAAATAAATTATTGGTTTTAATTAATTATTAATTCACAAGTGATGATAAAAATAAAATATTGAGGTGGATTCACATCATAAGCGAAGTACGCGATGCGGCGTGATTTTGACGCACAAGCTAGGAAATCTCATGCTTTGAAACGAAATCACCAAAAATTGCAACAAAAATATCGATTTTTGAAAATTTGATGCTCATTTTAATCGTAAAATATTGGTGCTACTGGAAGTTACAGCAACTGCACATTATTCGTGATGAAAATCGCCCATGTAAATCCACCTTAAAAAATTTAATTAATTTTAAGACAAATTGACTATTCTGGTGGATATATTTTTTTTCCTTTATAAATTGGAGTTTTAAAATTATTTTTACAAAAATATTTTATTCTTCTAATTACGTGTTGATATCAATCAATTTTTGACAACATTTGATTTCAGAAAGTTTATATTTTAGTTGATGCTTTTTTTTTTCTTTCAGTTTTATAAAAAAAAGTTAGTACGCCAGGTATCTCTCGTATTTTAATCAAACTTCGTCGTAAAAGAAGAACTCTCACAATATAAGAACATTTTAGAAGTGAAAGTCAAGTGAAAGTGCTGAAAACTTTGTGGAAATTAAAAAGTAATTATTAATATCACATCAAAGTTGTAATATACGTAAACTAAAATAGTACATGATACATTTTATTTTATTAATTTAATTTGTATTAAAAAATAATGTAAATAAAATACATTTTTAATAATGATGTAAAATATTATTAATTAAATACATAATAATAAATAAATATGCTCATTTGTTGGATAATAAATAGTTGCCCGATTTATGTGCCAAAATATTAATTTTTTTTAAAATTTTTAATTTTTCTTTTCATATCCCATATAAATATATAATAAAAAAAATCGAGGGTCATATCCTAAAATTATATATATTATAAACTCTCGAAAATTTAATCCCTCCGTGTTTTTACATACCTATAAGCATTGATTGATGTAAGATTCAATGTTAATTCATGTATGTAATCTAAATATTATTGTATAATGATAAAAGAAATTAATAGGGACATCCATCCTTTTTTATTTGAAAAGTAAGTACATTAAAAAAACATATCCTCGTAAAGCATAGCTTTAGAAAAAACCTATAAAAAAATATTAACAATAAAAATCTATGTAATAATAAGGAAATTGTCCATAAGAATTTATACCAATGTCTTAAAAAAAAATTGGAATGTAAATTTTAAGAAATGGAGCATTGTTTTAGCTAATAAGTAAAGTGCTATGAAAAAAATATATAACTTACATTTTTGTATATTTTTATGAATTCTACACTTGCAAAATAAAAAAGAATGGTAGAAATTTTAGAAATTATTTTGTAAGTGTTGATGGTTTAATAATTATTATTTATATTGTAAGTTACGATTAATATTTAAGGGTAAGATATTGCGCCCAATATTAAAAAAATTCACACTCATGAAAATTATGAAACATATCTTAAAATGTTCTTCTCCTCTACATCCTCTATCAGTATCTAAAATATCAGGTATATGTGCAAATTTGATATAGGTTTTGAGTTGGTTATTTTTAAAGTTGACTAATTTAATATGAAAGTTCCATTTCTCCATGTTAAACAAGATAAATTTAAAAATTCATAGTTCGAAAACTATATCAAATTTGTACACCTGATATTTTAGCTACTGATAGGGTAAATGTATAGGAGAACATTTTAATAAGTATTTGTAATTTTCATGTGTGGAAATATTTTTAACATTGAACATATTATCATAGCGTTAAATAAACATTTATTTAAAACTCTTTACTGCTTCCTATTAATTTTATGTTTGTTATTAAATTTTATTTCAATTAAAATAAATTAATTGCAAATGTTTTTGCGTTGAAGACTGTGATGTAATGAAAAACCAAGCCGATCTGTTTCGAAGATACGTTGCTAATGTTGTGTATTTTATAAGGCAAAAAAAAACAAATAAAGTGTGAATAAATGGGAAAATTGTTATTTTTGTTGTTATTTTATTTACATCCAACTTAGGAATTGTTGATTATATGTTAGTTTAAACTAAATTAAGTACACGAAAACAAAAAATTAAATCCCCTGTAGGGACAGGCTTATATTTTTTTACTCTTGCCTCACTTTTTTTCGGCTGGGGTATTATCAAATACATATGCAAGAAATTTCTCAACTAATTAGAAATTATAGTTGAGAAAAAAAAAAAAAAACTCAGAAATCAGCCTGTAAATTATTTGTATTTTTGTATTTATTTATTGCACATGTAAGGTACAAAATGCATGTTTACAATATTTTAGTATTGCAATACCTGCAAAAGAAACATAAAAATTAAAACATATTATCATCAGTTTTATATTATTATTACAATTACAATCATACATATTAGAGTATTATCTAGTCAGTCCACAATACCTGAGAAATAAAAATTTTATATAAAAAAAAAAGAACATTTTTATTAATAGAAAATAATCTGAAACTAATTCTTTATTATATTACTATATTATTAAATCAATCTATTACAAGGAAAGCATTTACATTATTTAAAGCTGTTCTATGTTTTTCCTGTGCAGGCCGAATAGCAGCCGTTTTAACGTTGTTGCAAATCAGTAGAATGGTAGGATGTTTTTTTTAGATATCTTAGCTGTTTAAATATACAAGTTGAAGAGCTTATAGTACTGTAATGTATAAGATTAAATAATGTATTTTATTAATAATTTATTACTTATGAAAAGTAATAATATTTTATTTCAAAATTGTATGTCATTTCTATATTTTTAGATGCAGGTCCACATAATTATGCAGTATAATTTGAACCTAATTCTAAATAGTTTGAATTTTCTTGTTGCATATACAACATATTTATTCATTCAAATCAAGATTCTGTTGTATTTCTTACTTCTGTCAATTACGCAATGGCACGAATTATATTAAATTAAAATTTTTAGTGCTTTTTCGCCATTTGATAATTACATTACTATTAATACAAGTGGCATGACACAGCGGTAGGTAGACTGTTAGAAAGAATTGCACTGTATAAATACAAGTTTTTAATATCAGAGAGAATGGATATGGCTCGGTAGCTCAATCTGTTAGAGTTCCCAAGACGCGATATCTAATGGGAAAATCCGGGGTTCGTAGCCCGGTTGAGACATCTCTCTCTCTCTCTCTCTCTCTCTCTCTCTCTCTCTCTCTCTCTCTCTCTCTCTCTCTCTCTCTCTCTCTCTCTCTCTCTCTCTCTCTCTCTCTCTCCCTCTCTCTCTCCTCTCTCCCTCTCTCCCTCTCTCTCTCTCTCTCTCTCTCTCTCTCTCTCTCTCTCTCTCTCTCTCTATTTTTTTTTTTTTTTTTAAATGTTGATACTTTATTCATAGTAATGTAATAATCGGATGGCGAAAAGCATTAAAAATTTTAATAAAAATTTTAATTTAATATTTATTCATATTAAATCTCACAATAAAATTATTTACAGCCAGCTAAGAAAAACGTACCGACTTCCAGTCATTGCTCCGACTATTATATACTAGTCCTGGCCGTGGTTGCATGTACTGTACTGTACTATACCAGGTCACTTTTAATTAGGTTTTCGTCGTGTTTGTAATGTCTTCAGTCATTGGTTGAGCAGTTTGAAACGAGAGACTAACTGGACCAAGAAGAGCCGAATATTTCCAAGCATTTCCGATTATAACCTAAATGAATGTAGTGGACCTCACTTCACAGCATATAGCAAGGGAATTCCCGGGACGGTTGACACACTACAGATATAATCAGACGCGGATCCAGAAAAAAAAATGGAGGAGGCTGCCTCCATAAGAAAATCCAAAATTTTGATTAGGGGGGGGGGCTGCGGCCCTTCCAGCTTCCCCCTGGATCCGCGCCTGGATATTATCAAGCTGTTATCTGGTTTGACCAATGGTGTGATTTAACCTGCTGTGTGATGTACAATGGCATTTTTATTTGATTATATGGAAAGAAATTTCACTTTTCCAGATCCATTAATTATTATATATTGAAAATTTTTCCAAAATTTCTTGATTTTTTGACAAGTTTGTGGTTATAAATGAACATTACAAAAAATTCTTTCTAACAATCAAAACGAAGAACAAGATAGTAACAATAACAATTTTACGATAATTTTTATAACATTTTTTATTACAATTTAACTATTTAATATCATTATTTGAAAAGCCTTACAATAAAACTTAGTTTTTATCTATTAAGTAATGAAAAATAAAATCTTTTTTTATTATTTTCTCTACATTAAATTTTTCACTTAAGTTGAGAGGTGAGTTGGATAGAACAGAAAAACATGATGAATTATTTGTAGGGTCATTTTATGTTGAGTGTGGTATTTCCTCATTCCCTGCCAGTGAGCGGGCTGCCACAGTGGCGCTATATAGTTGGAAATGAATTACACGGACAGAACATAATGCTAAAAAGGCTTTACCTTTTACACAGTGTTTTCCGATGTATACACTCTTAAAAAAATTGGCTGAATTTTTGACATCTTATAGTCAGTGGATTTTTAACGTCTTAAATCATGATTTTTCAGGTGTTTAGTTGCGTATTTTCAGTATTCAGTATAAGCTATATATTATACTGACAGTATATGCTTACTACTGAATACTGGCTACGAAACACCTGAAAAATCATGATTTAAGGCGTTAAAAATATACTGATTATAAGATGTCAAAAATTAAGCCAAATTTTTTTAAGAGTAAGAGTAAGAGTCTGTTATTTGTACAAAATTTATATTTTGTAAGTTTTTCTTCGAGTACATAGCAAATAAGTAGCTATATTGTTATTATGTGGTGTTAAGAAGGCATTCTACATTTAGGAAACAATAATATCTTTAAAACTTTTGTTTTGTACAATACAAATTCTGTACGAAATTCTTCTTATAGCATAAATCGCAACAATGATTTACTAATTAAGACGTGTTGGAATAGTTCGAGTGTCTACTATATGTATATGAAGGTGTGTTAAAATTATTGTCCAAGCCTTACAGTTTTGTGAAGCATAGAAAAACAAAAAAACAAAAAAAAAAACAGAATACATTTTTTTTTTATTTTAAGAAAGTGAATTCAATTGCTAAAATGGACGTGAATCACGAATCAGTTAGCCAGGTTTCTAACCACGTTTAGCTTAACCACGTTTAACTAGGGGTTTTAACATCACGTAAAACAGTTTTACGTGATGTTAAAACCCCTAGTTAAGGGCATTGGGTGTATCACCGGTAGTTGGCAACACTGACGTATCTTCACCATGTTAATTTTTGATCATTGCTCCTCGGAGTAATTTTTATGCTAGAGCTAAGCTGATTGCTGTAGAATCAAGATAATTAGTAGCCCAAGTGCACAATTTGGCTAAATAAAGCCTGATTTAAAGAAAAGTATTTTTTAGTAATTTTTTAAATTTACATGCATTTTTCTAAAATTTAAAAAAAATACTTTTCTTTAAATCAGGCTTTATTTAGCCAAATTGTGCACTTGGGCTACTAATTATCTTGATACTACAGCAATCAGCTTAGCTCTAGCATAAAAATTACTCCGAGGAGCAATGATAAAAAATTAACATGGTGAAGATACGTCAGTGTTGCCAACTACCGGTGCTACACCCAATGCCCTTAAACGTGGTTAAGCTAAACGTGGTTAGAAATCTGGCTAACTGATTCGTGAATCACACTAACTTGTCAGTATTTCTTAGATTAGTATTAGTTTTCTGAAATATGTATTTGAAAAGATAGTTTCATACTGAATATTTTTAAAAAAATACATTTTTTTTATCAGTTATAGCATTTTAAATTTTACAGCATAACGTTAGGTTAAATTTCTCCGTGTACAAACGTATACCAAAGTCAATTCTCTATAGTACTGTCTGTGTTGACAAAGTGTGGTCATTTTCTGTTTGATGACGTACTATAATTCTCTGGAGGATTATTTGCCATTACTTCATAAAAGTGCGGAAAATTAAAGCTGCATTTATAACAGAATTAAATTGATTTAACACTAATTTATAACTAAAATAATTATATATGTTAGCACCCAAAGCCGAATTCGGGCAAAAGCCGAAAAAAATGCTCACATCTAGTTCTGCGCATCACGAAATGAGCCAAAGCCGAAGTGAGTTTTTTTTTCGGCTTTGGCGCATTTCATTTTGAACAAAACTAGATCTGCTCAAATCGAAATGCGCCAAAGCCGATATGAGATTTTACTTCGGCTTTGGCGCATTTCATTTTGAGCAAAACTAGTTCTGCGCATCGCGGTTTGAGCAAAAGTCGAAATGATATTTTATTTCGGGTTTGGAGCAAAATTTTGAGCACATCTAGTTTTGCGCAAAATAAAGATGATTTTAATGACGAGATGATGATTTTAATTTTAATGATATTAATTTTAAATTTTTAAAAATAAAAATAAAAAACTAAGACACTAAACTTATAATAAATAATAATATTGTGACCTAATATCTTTGAACTGCAGCTCAAATAAAAGACATATACGCCACACGTTTTAAAAAGTATTCTTTATAATAGATTCACTCGCTCTCACCATTAGAAATATTGTCATGCACGCACTTGTAAATTTCATAGATCCATTTCTTCGAACATTGTAGCAGCCACAATACATATAAACATATCCGGCAATCAAATGGGGTTAAACTTTATTGCAGAGGTAAATAAGGCTACTTTCTTATCTCGTTGTACCGATAACAACCTGTATTGCATGATAGCCTAATTCTAAGACATAGAACTATGAAATTTACAAGTGCGTGCATGACAATATTTCCAATGGTGAGAGCGAGTGAATCTAAAGAATACTTTAAAACGTGTGGCGTATACGTCTATTTTATTTGAGCTGCAGTTCTTAAAACAAAAGAATTATCAATTTAGCAAAAACATCATCAAATAGTAATTAAGTGACAGAATGGTGGAGTGTTTTATAAAAACAGCAGATTTTACAATATTTTTTATAAGTTTTTTTTTTATTTATATTTTTTATGTACGTACGTATACTGTTTGATTACATTTTAAAGTCATTATTTTTTCCCTAATTAATTTATTTTTAAACAGCGCTTGAAAGATATTAGGTCACAATATTAATATTTATTATAAGTTTAGTGTCTTAGTTTTTTATTTTTATTTTTAAAAATTTAAAATTAATATCATTAAAATTAAAATCATCATCTCGTCATTAAAATCATCTTTATTTTGCGCAAAACTAGATGTGCTCAAAATTTTGCTCCAAACCCGAAATAAAATATCATTTCGACTTTTGCTCAAACCGCGATGCGCAGAACTAGTTTTGCTCAAAATGAAATGCGCCAAAGCCGAAGTAAAATCTCATATCGGCTTTGGCGCATTTTGATTTGAGCAGATCTAGTTTTGTTCAAAATGAAATGCGCCAAAGCCGAAAAAGAAACTCACTTCGGCTTTGGCTCATTTCGTGATGCGCAGAACTAGATGTGAGCATTTTTTTCGGCTTTTGCCCGAATTCGGCTTTGGGTGCTAACATATATTTATAATATAAATATATTATAAAAAATTTCAAGCATTACATTGGGAGTTGCATTTATACATATCACTAATATATAAGACACATAAACTTAATAACTAAAACCATTTACAATTTGTTTAGCTTTTTTTATGAATGTGTGTACCATACAAATAATATAGTAATGAATTATTATTACTATCATTTTATTGTTCAACTTTTGAATAAAAGCTATACGTGTAAAAAGACAAAAGGTTACTAAATTACTCAGTATTTTGTTTTATTATCCAATGCTGTGTCAACACTTCAGTGAATTATTATTAATAAAATGAATGTAACCAAATAAAATATTAAATACAAAGTAATATTTTATAATTTTAATTCATTGTATATATATATATATATATATATATATATAATTGTTTATCAAATAAATATAAAACGTAAATTAATATTTACATAAATGAGAGAAATTAGAAATTATTAAGAATTTTTAATAATAAAATGTGGTCCAATGATATACCAATTGAAGTATTTTAATACACTCAAACGTAAAGCCTTGTATAATCACACTAAATTTTTAGATGCTGAATTGGTTTTCAGTACTTTATGTCAGTACAAAATTGCTCCAGACCTATAAAACACTTAATCCAAGTACAAATTTGGTACTGAAAAAAGAGTCAATTTTTTGTACTTTTTTTACTCTCTTTTTTCAGTACCAATTTGTACTTGGAATAAGTGTTTTAAAGGTCAAAAGTGCTGGATGTAAGACGAAACTGGAGCAATTTTGTACTGACATAAAGTACTGAAACCAATTTAGCATCTAAAAATTTAGTGTGATATATCCACAGTTATTTGTATGTATTATATTTTTAAATAACAAAATAAATGTAGGTCTTATGCAAAGTTATGGATATGCAAATTTTAGTATACTAGCTCTTGTAGAATGGAGTATCGACCTCAACTTTTTTTATTGCAGAAATGGATAGAGGGCTCTTAAATATTAGATACTGAATGGGTTTTCATTACTTTAAAAAAGACCTTAATTTAAGTACTTTCTTGAAATTGCACTGTATTTGAAGTAATTAAAAAATTAATATACTTAATAATTACAAAAAAATTCAGTACATTTTTTTTTTTAAGTACAAAACAAATTCAGTACATTTTTTTAATAAAAGTACTGAAATATAAGTTCAATGAGTTGCCACAGTGGCGTAAAAAACCGGAAGTTCAAAACATATGTTGACCGACCACGAGACTGTGCAATCAGTGACTGCTAGTAATTAGCGATTAATTATAGTAATCTTAACCGTTAGGGATGGATTATATAGAGAACTATGAATATACGTTTGTAATTTGGATTGTTTAGTTTCAATCGAAATCGATGAAATTTTACGAGAACGGTAAGCTTTAATGTATGTGAAAAGAATTTGTTCTTCTGCAGTCAATATTACTATGCATCATATAATATATAATTACTTGTTAACTAAATTTTTACTTTTGATGCATTGCCATTCAATTTTATTGAATTTTTTTAATCGTAAGGTATAAGGTAATTAATAATATAATAAAATATCACTGTTATTTTATCCTTGTGGGCTAAATCATTATACATTATTTTTTCTGAACTATTATTTAATACATCTAATATGTAATAATACATACAGCAGGTAAAATAAAGACAATATGCATTTATTGACAAGCCTCAGATATAAATTCAAGAAATAATGCATTATGTTAGCGTTACATGTTCTTTCAGTACATTAATGAAGTCAGTACTTTTTTTTTTAGAATTATCACCATTAAATATTAGATACTGAATGGGTTTTCATTACTTTAAAAAAGTACTTAATTTAAGTACTTTCTTGAAATTGAACTGTGTTTGAAGTAATTAAAAATTAATGTACTTATTTTAATTACAAAACAAATTGAGTACATTTTTTTTAAGTACAAAACAAATTAAGTACATTTTTTTTAAGTACAAAACAAATTCAGTACATTTTTTTAATAAAAGTACTGAAATTTAAGTTCAATGAGTTGCCACAGTGGCGTAAAAAACCGGAAGTTCAAAACATATGTTGACCGACCACGAGACCGTGCAATTAGTGACTGCTAGTAATTAGCGATTAATTATAGTGATCTTAACCGTTAGTGGTGTTTTATATACACACTAAATTTTTAGATGCTGAATTGGTTTTCAGCACTTTTTGTCAGTACAAAATTGCTCCAGTCAGTACAAAATTTTCCAGTTTCGTCTTACATCCAGCACTTTTAACCTATAAAACACTTATTCCAAGTGCAAATTTGGTACTGAAAAAAGAGAGTAAATTTTTTGTACTTTTTTTTACTGAAAAAAGAGAGTAAATTTTTTGTACTTTTTTTGACTCTCTTTTTTCAGTACCAAATTTGAACTTGGATTAAGTGTTTTATAGGTCAAAAGTGCTGGGTGTAAGACGAAATTGGAACAATTTTGTACTGACATAAAGTACTGAAACCAATTCAGCATCTAAAAATTTAGTGTGTAGAGAATCTCAAATATGAATATACGTGTGATATGTGGATTGTTTAGTTGCAATCGAAATCGATCAAATCTTGCGAGAACGGTAAGCTTTAAAATATGTAAAAAAAATTTGTTCTCGATCTGCAGTCAATATTACTATGCATCATATAATATATAATTACTTGTTAACTCAATTTTGAATTTTGATGCATTGCCATTCAATTTGATTGAATTTTTTTAATCGTAAGTTATTAATTAATAAATAATATAATAAAATATGACTTATTTTATCCTTGTGAGCTAAATCATTATATATTATTTTTTTTCTGAACTATTATTTAATACATCTAATATGTAATAATACATACAGCAGGAAAAATAAAGACAATATGAATTTATTGACAAGCGTCAGATATAAATTCAAGAAATAATGCATTACGTTAGCGTTACATGTTCTTTCAGTACATTAATGAAGTCAGTTCTTTTTTTTGGAAAAAAGATGTGATTAAATGGAGTCAATAAAAGTACATTTTTGGTACTGAAACTTCTTTTCAGTACTTTTTTTGTAAAAGCTGAATTAAGTACTTTATCGAAGTACAAAATATGTAGGGATTAAACAGAGTCAAAAAAAGTACAAAAATTGTACTAGGACTAAGTATCTAAAAGTTTAGTGTGAAAGATGTGATTAAATGGAGTCAATAAAAGTACATTTTTTGTACTTATTTTCAGTACTTTTTTTGTAAAAGCTGAATTAATTAAGTACTTTATCCAAGTACAAAATATGTAGTGATTAAACAGAGTCAAAAAAAGTACAAAAATTGTACTTGGATTAAGGATCTAAAAGTTTAGTGTGGGTGCTACCTTGATTTTTTTTTAGGTTTTTTAGAGCCCCGGAAGTATTTTTAAAAAATGATTGAAATAAATTTTTGTGACTCACGAGACGCCGCTCCTTAAGAAAAAGATAGAACTTGCCGCCACGTGACGTCACAAAAATACTTTCTTTCAATTTTTAAAAATACTTCTCGGGCTCTAAAAAATCTGAAAAAAAAATCAAAGTGCCATAAATTTTCACCCTCTATCTATTAAAAAATTGAGTTCGATTCTCCATTGGCTACGTATTATCAAAGTATATTATATAAATTATTATAATTATATTATAAAGCATAATATATAAATTACACCGTATTTAAAGGGAAAATGATAAGAGTACTAAAAATAAATAAATAAGAATCATAAATATTTCTAGTTCTATCACAAATAGTTAATTATTATATTCTTGACTAAAGTTTTCATAGTTCCCCCAGTCAAATCTGTAAAAATGCTGGGAAGATGAATTGCAAGGTCATCGATTCTTTGATTTGGAAGGTGTGACTTCAAAATTCTAAATACTAATGAGTAAATTTAAAAAATCTACATTTCATTGATAGCTAAAAACATTTTTTATTTGCATAATTAATAATAATATAAGAAACAGTCAATAATACCCTTATCAAGACTTAATGTTAGACATTTTACGAAAATATGACCTGTAGACTAAACCACTTTAGCAAAGAGATTGGTCTTCTAGATTTTGTATCTAGCCCCACGTTTTTAAGAAATTGCTATCCAAGTGCATGCAGCTTACTCTGACGTGACACACATGAGGGCGCCCTCGTGCTAAATGGATTGGAACTCGAGCCACAGAAAATAACAATTTGTACCGCAACGTTCCTAACAACATCCAAGTATAAAGTTTTTATGTCATTTTCATGTAATACAATATTCTCCATTGAATAATAATAATAATAATAAAAAAAATACATAAAAAAAATGCAGTAATAGATACTATTTTTTTTTTTTTCTAAGGCATTAAACTTTCTTTTAGAATTTCGTGGTTTAAAAGGATAGAAAAAAAAGAGGCATTAAACTTCGTTTGACTTTGTACTTGAAGAGTGATTTCATTAAAGTCATTTCTATTTTACCTTTCTTTCATTCTATTTTTATAAGCTTTATATTAATAAATTTAACCCAATTGTTAATATTATACAAAACAGTACTTAATGAAAATTACCAAAAAAAGTATATTAAATTAATGGGAATGGAATGCTCAAAATAAATTTCATGCGATTGTGAGATTACTTACCTTTATTTAAATAGTAAGTGTCCATAGAAAAAAATATCAGCATTTTTTTGCTGCTATATTGTACGTTAGTATACGATATTGCAAAAAATGCCAATTTATATACATAATATTTTAATTTTGTAATAATATATATATATATATATATATATATATATAAATAAATATATATGTACCTTCCACCATTTCCCTATGTTATCAGTATATGCTGTACAGTGAATAGCAAATAAAACAAAGCCAAAGCAACAATGAGCTTTTGTTGTCACAGTACAAAGTTTAAATTCCCTACTTTTAGCTTATAACAGTGCTCTTCAATGATACCCACCTAGTCAACAATCAAGCGGTCATCATTGATAGAGCGAATATTCTTGAGAGCTGTGATAAGTTATGGTCTTTCAAGCGAGAGTTTGACCATCAATATTGCCGGAAATGATGTAAGTGCACTTCCGATTGCGGGCTCTATGCCATAGCAACCGGAAGCGGAAATTGTCAAAAATTAGCAATATCGATGGTCAAACTGTCGCTTCAAGGAATATAGTAGGAGGGAATTTAAAATTTATTCCATGACAAGAAAGGCTCATTGTTGCTTTATTTTATTGACTATTGACTGTACTTGGTAAACTGTCTCTGAACTAACATTTGCTAACTCCTGGATGGCCAAGATTTCTCACTAACTGTAAGGTACAGATAATCACATTAAAAGTTGATTAAGGGTAAGGTAACGCCACCAATGTTAAATTTTCCACTCACATTTGTTCCTCCGAAAATATTTTAAAATATTCTCCTCTATGTCGTTCATTAGCTCTTAAAATATCGTCAATACAAATACGATATAGTTTCCGAGTTACGTGTATTGAAACTAAACCCATTTATTGAACAAGCATACGCTGCATTTCAGTGACATTAGAAAAATTCTATAATCCAATCGTCCGATTTTAAAAAAAAAACTAGAAACAAACTTAATGCACTAGGACAAACCTTCACAGCAAAAAAAATAGACAATTATGAGAGTGGGAGCGACGTAAATTGATAATAACTGCACGATTTTTGACACTCGCACGTCTCACACACCCCTTTTTGGTCGGCCATTAAACAACTGGCGAATGAAAGAGGCTGACTAATGAACCAAAACAACGCTTATAATCCACTCACCTAAAGTAAAAACTTTCCAAAAATGTTTTATAGTAATGAAAAAAAAGTTTTATAAATAAAACAACCATAACAGTTATTATTTAACTCATTATTTATAAATAAATTGAATATAAAACTGCCGTGACTTGCGTGGTATCTTTAGAGTGGGACAATTTGAATATTGATATAGAGGCGCTGCGATCGCGGCGCAACTCTGGCGTTCCCTTTCCCTTAAAAGTACACCTTCGTATACAATACGAACGTTACTCTTGCACTATTTTGTAGGTAGTAACTCAACCTGTCTAGCAATGGTTATGCAATTTTTTAGGGTGGTAAGACTGGGTGATAATTGTAAATTTACATATATACCTCTGCAAATTTTTAAAACAAATGGTAATGAGAGTAACGTTTGGTATATCCCAAGGGGTGTATTGTAGCTATAACATAAGACCTAAATTATACCCAGATAAAGAGCTACTTGATCTGCTACCTAAAGAAAATATCAACGAAATACAATATATATACACTCTTCAAACCAATGCCTTCAAACAGGGAAACATTTTTGACTTGAGGGCAAAAAATAATGATTAGAATTGAACCGAGAAACTTGATATCAATGGAAATTTTTAGTACGCACGTCATTTTTAATGTCTAAAACATGGTTTTGATTACTTTCTCCTTATTTTTTTAATTAAATAAACATTTTTTTTTCAATAATTTGTATAATTTATTCTGTTAAGGGCATTGGGTGTAGCACCGGTAGTTGGCAACACTGACGTATCTTCACCATGTTAATTTTTTATCATTGCTCCTCGGAGTAATTTTTATGCTAGAGCTAAGCTGATTGCTGTAGTATCAAGATAATTAGTAGCCCAAGTGCACAATTTGGCTAAATGAAGCCTGATTTAAAGAAAAGTATTTTTTAGTAATTTTTTAAATTTACATGCATTTTTCTAAAATATAAAAAAAATACTTTTCTTTAAATCAGGCTTTATTTAGCCAAATTGTGCACTTGGGCTACTAATTATCTTGATACTACAGCAATCAGCTTAGCTCTAGCATAAAAATTACACCGAGGAGCAATGATCAAAAATTAACATGGTGAAGATACGTCAGTGCTGCCAACTACCGGTGCTACACCCAATGCCCTTAAAGCCTTTTTTAGTGAAAAACTACCTGAAAATATAATCATGGACATTTAATACTGCATCAACAACAAATATTTTTATATCACAATAGTGTAGTTGTTTTCTTTTACAGATTAAAATGATATTTATTAAGGCAGTTTTCATGTTTGGTTACTTTGTTTTATTTATATTTGCATTATGTATTGATTTTTTTTTGTGTTCTTACATTTATTTTTTTTTAAATACTATATAGAGTTAGAAAATGCAGTGAAGTTTTTGAATTTAAAAGTATTCTTTCGGCTGTATACTGTAATTGTTCTGGTTTCTATGATTTTTTTTCTTGTAGCTGTTTGTTGTTGCTTTTTTTGTGTCAGTCTTTGTTTTTTATTTGTTATTTTATCTTGACGTAATCCAAGTTTGTCATTGTACAACCAAAATGATTGAATAAAGATTTGAATTTGAATTTGATTTTTCTGTCGTAAGTAAAATATATTTTTATTACTTTTATTTGAAAAATAAAAAAATACTCATAACCTCCATTAGAGACAGAAGATAAGTTAGTGAGTACATTATATATGGGAGTTTAATACTTGGTTCTCAAAGAAGAATGTAGGACTGTAGGATTAAAATAATTTTGATGACAGGGAAAGATTGCGAGAGAGAGAGAGAGAGAGAGAGAGAGAGAGAGAGAGAGAGAGAGAGAGAGAGAGAGAGAGAGAGAGAGAGAGAGAGAGAGAGAGAGGTGAATGATGAGACCCCGAAGTCAAACAAGCCAGCCAAAGTCAAAGGCATAATATTGACACGTTGGCAGAATTAGAAACGTGCTACCTCATTAGTGTCTGCAAAGTAAGTGAGGAGCGAATCCATGCAGGTATGATCAATGACTTTTCAATTCCAATATTACTTCTTGCCACCACATCATCAGTAGAGGCGTCCAAAGATCTAGGAAATGAGAAACACCCCTCCTTTGGATATCCACACTTTGGCAATATCTTACAAACTGCTCAAGAAGCATTGGGAACTAATAATGGAGTACCAACCTCAAAATTTGTTTTTACAGAAATGGATAGAGGGTGCAAAAATATGCTACTCTGAATTTTTTCAGATTTTTCTGAAACCGGGAATTATTTTAAAAAAATTATTGAAAGTCCGTTTTATGACGTCACGGGCGTTAATGTCCTATCCTTTTCTCATGATGTAAATTTAATACATCATTGTATTTACATCATGCCTTTTCTTAAGGAGAGGCGCCTCGTGACGTCATCAAAATGGACTTTCAATAATTTTTTAAAAATACTTCCCGGACTCAGAAAAATCTGAAAAAATTCAGAGTAGCATATTATTTTTGCACCCTCTATCCATTTCTGCATTAAACATTTTTGAGGTATTGTGCAAGGGAAGTTAATGATGTACATACTAAATTTTTAGATACTTAATTTAAGGACCAATTTTGTACTTATATTGTTTCCGTTCAGAACTAAATTTGTACTGAAAAGTGCAAAAAGTACTGGAATTAAGGTTCAATTGATGTATTTAATGTACTAATCGTAAAAAATCATTACTGTAAGGTGAATATAAAAGTACTGAAAACCTATTCAGTATTTAATATTTAAGTGGGTATATCAAGATTATTATATCATAGGCAAAATTTAGTAAATGCTGTAATGGTTTACAATCTAATTAAGTTGCTATGAGAAATTGAATGGAAGCTATCATAGTAAGTTTAAGCTTGCCAGAAGATTACTTCATTTGAAATGGTTTATAAAAAAATCACTCTTATTAAAATTTGGCCAAATGTCAGTATATTCCTGATACTGAAATTGACATCTTATATTCAGTGGATTGATACCCCTGAATATTATTCAGGTGTTGGTAATCAGGTGTTAGAAACTTCTGTCAATTGACACCCTATTTTCAATGGGTAGTAAGCACTGAAATATTTTCAGTGTTTTCTTTAACATTAAAATCATGTACGATTTACGAAATTGAGAAATATGTAATTTTTTAATTTATACAACAAAATTAAGTTTTATTTCTATACATTTAATAATATATTAACTTATTATAATTTTATTATACCGTGGTACATAAATTTAATGTATAATATCATTCCATTGTAAATAAAAATGAACATGAAAAAATTGTATTTTAGTATAAAATTAGCTAGAAATATTAGCAACAATAAATAAAACGGTGAAAAAATGGTGAAAAACAACATATAAATAATATAAATTGATAATTAGACCGATATTATTACACTAATAGCAATTACTAACCTACAGCAGGCATGGAGGAGGTTTCGGTAACTGAATTTGTATCTCATCTCTTTATAAAGCACGATTTCTTAAAAGAAATACGCCACAAAGTATCGTTGCAACTCCCAGTTAGTGAATACAAATATTATAAACTTTTGAACCAATTAGAGATATTTTTCGTCGTTTTTCTTCAATTTCATGACATGACGCCATCATCGCGTTCACAAAATTTTCCACTCCAGCTGACTAAATTATATTTACGGTTTGCGTTCTTCATTTGCTTTTTATTTTCACCTTAATTTTTTTCAGGTTATTATTTTTTTTTCAGTACATATTTTTATTTTTCAGCACATTTTATTTTTTCAGCATATCCTTACACTGGGATATATAATTGAAGTGTTAAAACAAAGAAAATTTTTCAAAACTACTGAAAGTCAGTAGTTAAAAATATACTGACATTAATTTCAGCCAAATTTTATGAAGAGTGTAATCATATTTAGTATTACTAATAGAGAGATTTAAAACTAGTAAATTATACTGCAACAAAACTTGTTATTAAATAAATTCTTATACTATTTGTAATGTTCTTTTAAAAATTATTGTCTTATGCAAAATAATAATATTATTAATAATAAAATAAGAACTTGAATATACAATATAATAAAAATACAGACTTGATCGATGAATATTATGTTCTATTTATTTAAACTATACTACTTGTATGTGTATATTTATGGCTTTATAATAAAAAGCAATAACAAAATATTTTTATGTATATATTGTATATTTTTTGATAAAATGTCACTATATATTTAACTTTTAGAATCAATAAATTACTAAAAAAAATCTTAATTTTAATAACAGTATTAAGGAGTAAAAAAAAATTTTTGTAAAGAGTAGGTATGTATACTTGAACAAATTTGAACTCTTGAAAAAAAATTAAGATGGGAGAGAGTGAAAATTTTGTTTCAAGCTTGAATCAAAATTAAAATGTGTCTGTTACACTTCCCATTGTGCATGTCGGCCTGGCTTTCTATCTCTTGAAATATTTGTATATATTTCCTCTCTCTCCTCTCCTTTCACCGTTCTTCCATTCAGGTTCAGATGAGAGAGAGAGAGAGAGAGAGAGAGAGAGAGAGAGAGAGAGAGAGAGAGAGAGAGAGAGAGAGAGAGAGAGAGAGAGAGAGAAAGAGAGAACAGCAGGCAAGCTCGCACACAACATGGAGGTAACGTTTTCATGTAAAATTCATTTGGGACACACTAATTGCAGTCGTCTCTGTAGAGCTCTCTCACGGACAACTCGACATCGATTTTTTTACACAAGCACTCATGAGGGATAAAAACTCTTTTGTCAAAAAAATAAAATGTATTTGTTTGTTTCATATAATCTTCAAAAACAACTTTTATTAGTTTTTTTCATGATGACATTTCTTTGTGACAAGAGACTAATTTTTTTTTTTTTATAAACGTGATTCATAACAGCAATTTGTGTGCACTATTTAAAAAAAAAATTCAGGGTATTTATTTTATTTATAAAATTTGTATTTTATTTGCAGGGTATAACCGGTATTCAGGGTGGTATAACCGGTATTCAGGGTGGTATAACCGGTATTCAGGGTGGTATAACCGGTATTCAGGGTGGTATAACCGGTATTCAGGGTGGTATAACCGGTATTCAGGGTGGTATAACCGGTATTCAGGGTGGTATAACCGGTATTCAGGGTGGTATAACCGGTATTCAGGGTGGTATAACCGGTATTCAGGGTGGTATAACCGGTATTCAGGGTGGTATAACCGGTATTCAGGGTGGTATAACCGGTATTCAGGGTGGTATAACCGGTATTCAGGGTGGTATAACCGGTATTCAGGGTGGTATAACCGGTATTCAGGGTGGTATAACCGGTATTCAGGGTGGTATAACCGGTATTCAGGGTGGTATAACCGGTATTCAGGGTGGTATAACCGGTATTCAGGGTGGTATAACCGGTATTCAGGGGGTATTCTTTGAAAACGGATGTTATTCTTGTGAGGCGTCGTCAAAAAATAATTTTCTTTTTAATATTATGTTTTATATTATGCTATCACACGAATTTTTTCTTATTAAATTAATCTGCAGTTTCATCAGTTTGAGAGTCATTCACGCATTAGAACTGATGATTCAATCTTAATTTTTAAAATATTTCAACAAATATAATAATCTCAATTAATTTTTTAAAACTATATTAACTTTTTGTTATAACTCTAGCATTACCGAGTCACTTTTTTGTCACAAGCTATACCAAGGGAAAGGGGGGGGGGGGGGATCAAAATTATCGTATGTTAAAAAAGAATAATTAATTTTTTTCACAATTTTTTTTTGAGGATTTACAGCATTGCTGGGTGATTAATTAGGCATTGTAATTTCTTTCAGAATTTTCGGATTATTATTTCACACTTTTTTCCCGCTTTTAAAGAATTATTGGTCGTCTCTCTCTCCCCCCCCCCTTGGTAATGCTAATTATATTACTGGGTAATTTATATATTATTTCTTATATTATAGTACCTTGTACGTTAAAATATAAAAAAATTGTTTCAAACAATGTATTTTCTAAAATAAAATATTAAAACCATATATTTTATTTGCCAATACATATTATACAATGTTGTATAAAATAACAATGAAATATTGAATATAATTTATGTCTTATTATAATTTAGTTAAGGTGAGATCTGGTTTGTTCTGGTCCGACATTTAAAGCCTCTTCATCTCACGAAATTACTGACTGCCACGCCCCCTTCCTCGCCACGACTATGTTCCAACATTCTAATGGTTCTTGCGTCCATCAATCTCGCTCTCTCTGTCTCTATCCCTAGCACAAAAGGTATACGCAGCAGACTTAAGTGGCAGCACTTTTCCTACAGTCCTCTGTTTTGCTTCTTCCCAGAGGAAATCTATTGCTCTTCCATGTTAAGAAATGAGACTGTTTTACGTGCCTATTTAGAGTATAGTCGTTCACTCTGGATTACAATGAATAGAAATAAAAAAAAAAAGAATGAATGTGAGATTGTTATTTTTATAGTATTTTTACATCGTTATAAAATGTAAATATGAGGACTCTTAAAAAAAAATCTGTATTATTCACTACTGTATATATGCAACCAGTTTTACATATATATTATACGTTGCATGTTACATATTTGATGTTTGAATAGTAAGTAAATTAGAATCCAAATTAGTTGGTAATAAAAGCGAATGGACCGTGTTGCTATCTAAATGTAATTTAACTGACAATGGGGACAATTAGAAATGGAATAACTCTGAAAAGAACTGTACACATATTATAGTGGAACACATTTTATGCATACTTGCCCTGTTGCATTATTTTTTATTAACAAGTAATACGTAATAATTGTTCAAAAAAATATACAAATTGAAAAGAAAAATCTATATTTATTATAAAAATGGATATTGTAGATATTTGAAATATTACACACAAAATAAATACATTGCATTCTTGTGTTAATTTAAGAGATAAAACACAAATTTAAATCCTATTCATTATTATATATTCTTGTAAAATATATACACGTGGTAGTTTTCGAGCATTCATTAGTGTAATATGTTTATAGTACGCGTGCACTTGGGCATGTTGAAACTTGTTGCCTGCGGCACCTGAGACTGACTCAAGCATGTTGAGAAGTTGCTTGTTCTTAGCTCGTAATTTAGAAGCCGCATGGCGGAGATTCGCTCTAAGCCTTTATATATAATACATCTCACATTTAATTAGGGTTTCATCGTGTTTGTTATGTTCTCGGTCATTGGTTGAATGTTTGCAACGAAGGATCTAACTGGCCCGAATAATTCCAAGTATCACCAACCATAACTTTAATGAATATGATGGCAAGTATAGCTAATTTAGCCTCAATTTTTCGAGTTTGCTTGAGGATGAAAGACAATGTTAAGATTTGATATTTAAAATTTTATAGTTTTTATTACATGATTAATGCAATGTCTGAAGATTATTTAGATGTTATTAAGTAGTTAAAATTGTGTAATGTAAGATATTAAAGGTACGTGTAAGAGATAGATAATATAGAAATTTAAATTCATAATTTTTATTTTAGTCTTACATAAAGATATTATTTAAATGGATACTAAAATGAAAGATGAGGGAGGAAGAGATTTTATCCGCCCCGTATTAACTGTGTGATATAATTTTATTTTTGAATAATAATTTATATGACAATATACACTATACTAAAATTCAATACAATAAAAAAAAGTGATTCATTAAAGAGTGGTTCATTAAACAAGAAAAAATTTCTTGTTGAGAAATGCTACTATAATGTTAAAGATTATCGAAATGAAAGATTTATCACGTAAATTAGTGCTATGGTATACTGCTTTGTAATGATTTTGTAACGATTCTTGACTTCCTTTCAGTTTAAAAATTTTATATAATTTTGAATTAGGGATATATGTATATGGATAATTTGTATTTTATTAAATTGGCTTGAGTTTGTATACTATGTTAATTTTAGGGTGATAATATAATTTATATTATATATTATATTTGTATCGAATTTGATCCTTTTCATGTATTGTTCATAAAGTTATGTAATTTTTGGTTAATGGAATGACTTATAAATTCATACATCTCATGTATTCACAACTTGTTGTTTTGAATATATTTATGCTACGAATTTGCTTTGTCATGATTGGTTCTTGCATCTGTACAATAAGCATGCAAATTTTAATTATTTACATAAATAGCATGAAATTCACGATATATGGTATCTTATTTGATCTGTAGTGGCAGGATTTACAAACTATTTTGTGATCTGTGATATGTATTTTATACTTTGTTGTGCATAGTGATACAAGTTGTTATTTATGTATAATTATGGACGATCGACGTTATGTCTTGAGTTTAATATTATTGACTTGCTTATATTGTATAATCAATCGAAAAGCAATAAAGATTATGAATTATGAGTTTCCATAAATATAGAGGACATAAAGGACCAAGAGATGGCACTGACGTCTGAAAATTTTACTCTTTGCATCGAGGATACGGCAATACCTATAGCATGGGGAGAATCACAAAAATTATAAAATTTTTAGGAAAGAAATCGCTTATGAAGTTGAAATATGTATTTTTTTTTATTTGTCCGAACGTATTTTACAACTAATTATGGTGTTGTCATTTCTGTAAAATTATGCTGTGGCTGCTGACAGAGCATGTACTGTACATGATTTTACAATGTTAATCATATACAGCAATCCTCGCCAGACGCACGTAGTTCCAACAGTCACTACTAGGTTCGCACTAACTTTATGATGCCAATAATCTGTTTCTCATTATCAGTGTTTGGTACGGCTGATTTAAGCTGAAAATAATAACATGGTTACATCTGATAATAATTGGGGTTTATATTTCTTTTCAAATGGCGGCTGAATTGTTGACATGACAACTTTGAAAGAGCTCTATATGAGTGTAAATACGAGCTTTTGATGTCGCAAAATCAGTAACGCCCTCTCTAATTGGCCAATCTAGTTAGGCCGCAATCCCCACCACTTTCTATACCAAAGTTGTGACTTATAGTTTTAACTTGTGACGTCATGAGGTTTTGGGCCGCAAAACGAAAGCTCGTATTTACACTATATATATATTCTGTGCAGTTATGGACACTGAAATTTGGATGATCAGTGTATTTCCTGACTATAACCTCAAGATTATGTACCATCAGTGTATTAACATGCTTACCCGCGGGTAGTAACCACAAAATTATGATGGTAATTTACCTATAACACTTTCATTGTACGTATCATAATGAACATAATTAAATAAGGTGTTATATTGAAATGTCTCACTAATACACGGTTACTTACAGTTAGTACCATTGGATGATGGATGAATGTTACTAACCGTGGTTAGTGAGGAACCAAGGTGGGCAAACCTTTACCCACCTTGGTGAGAAACCTGCAATATGGTTATATCGTCCTCCCATATTGTTTAACCTTATACCATTTTATTTTATGCTGAATTTAAATTTTACTTTTTAAAGTTCATTAAATTTATGCTAAAGAATATTTTAAAAGTAAAAACACTCAGATTTTTTTTTTTTAATTAATCCAAATATTCCATTAAAACACAAATTGAAATGTTGCCAGTATTAAAAATAATGACTTGTACAGTTTTAAAACGAGTGAAAGTTTGGATATAAGCCAGTGAAAGTAAGAGCATATTACTTTTTAAAAAAAAAAGGAGTGAAATAAAATTTGCCGTAGTGTATATTATTATATGATGATAAAAAAAAGTGACTAGAGGAAAGCGAATGGTGAATTTTTCTTTATACATCACATATTATGGCGTTGGGAGAAGCACCCTCAATGATTCGAGCCAATTCACACCCCACTTTGAGTCCATTGTTTGCTCGATAACAATCAGCTGTCTGCCAACAATTGCTCCCTTCAGCTGTATAGAGTATTATTATTACACACTGCTATGTGGGTGACCGCAATAATACTTGGCTGCATCATCACCAAGTACAAAAGTCAGCGAATTTTGATCTTCATTTGTAACTGAGTTATATGCTTTAAAATGTGTTAAAAATAATATACCTTCAAACGGTAACTAGTTAATCATATTTAATTAACGTATTTAATTAGTTATGTAGTAGCATTTAAAATAAAATAAAACAAAACAATGGTAATAGAAAAATTATTTTTTTGTCAATGTGTTATTGATTATATAATACAATATTTAAATTTTTGAGCACATAAAAATTGTAATCTAATTTGTAATTGAAAAATTCATTATTTTAGTTTGATCCCACTGATGGATTTTATAAATATGACAGTGCTAAAAATGGCCTTTGATGCTTCTCGGATGTGAATTTTAGTATAGTAATTTTGATGACGGTTTCCATGGTTTTCTCAGTCATACCAGACAAATACTTGGATGCTCCGTTCTAGTTTGAATAGGTAAAATTCCATATGAACAGATAAGGTAAAAAAAAATGATATTCACTGCAGTGACATCCAACCAGTAGAATTTACTTGAAAATATAAATTTATAGAATTTATACACAAAAATGAAAAATACTCAGGAATATTATTAAAAAATGTTTCTTGTTTTTCCACTTTTATAAATTTAATAATTAAAATATTAATTATTGTTACAGTACATTAGCAAAATAGATACAAATGTAACTATGTAAGTAAAAAAATTAAAAATAAATTATTTAAAATAATCTTCCGGAAAAAATGAGCGTAAATTGAATTAATATTACTTATACTTTTTGTGGGAGTTTTGTAACAAAATAATCATTTTTTTTAAGTATATTATAAACTATAAAAACTTCTAATAGCATACGTGTTATACAAAATATTAAAAAAGTTTAAAAGTTATGTGATTTTGGGTCTTGTATTAGCAATTATTTGAAAGTTATTACATCAACGTTATTAAGAAAATACATCTTCTCAAACTATGTCTATATTTTATACAAAAATCTCAAATACTTTGGTATATCAAAACTTTTTCTTTTCAAATCAACCTTACATAAAATACCTTTTTATCCTGTCCTTTTTCAAGTTAAAAGAACCCCAGTGGGTCGCTACATGGATCACGCAAATTTAAGTTCACTTAAGTGTGAAATGAGAAGAAACGGATGTTTTTTTTGAACCACTAGAGAATTCTAATCGATTCGTTTTCAATCCAAACGAATTACCTTAAACTCTAATACATACGATTCAAGACTATAAAGAAAAATACTTTCTTAAAAGAAAATCAAATTATATTTTCCGATTGACTTTAATGTTTATTTATATTACATCATGTTTTTTCTTTAAATTTCGATTGCATTTCTTTTAGCTTTTTATTGATGTTATGGTAATTGAATGTTCTCAAACTTTATTTTGTTATAAAAAAAGTAAATTTTAAAGCAAAATTGTGATGAAAAAATAAACTTCTGATAGTTTCTTGAGTATTTTACATTAATTAAAGGAAAAACATAAATTAAAAGAAAAAAAAAACACTTTTGTAAATTATTAAAATTAAAATAATTAATTTAGAAAAACAATTCTTTCAATAAATTTAATACTTTCTTCGATGGAATAATGATTTAACTTTCTCTGTTTCATAAAAAAAAAAAAGAGATACCCAGGTTTCGTACTAACCACGTTTAGTTTCATTAAATTAGGTTGGTGCTAAGCACGGTTATAGTGAGAAAGCTTGGATAACGTTCTGAATAAATCTTTCATATCGCCCTCATTATGTAACATCATTATTTATTAAAAATAAAATTTAAATGTTCTAACTTAATTAATAAAAATTCTCATTAATATTTTAAATTTGATTCCAATATCCATCTTATTTACAGTTTTTAACCACAATTTTAAAATTCGATATATAAATTTTAAAGAAAATTTTGCGAACAAACAAATAAGACAAAAATGCTGTCCCAGTTTTCAATTAAAATAGTAATTCAGATTTATTTGGTTATCTAGTTCAGATTTTAAATACTCTTGAAATTTATATTATCATATTCATCATATTTTATTATGTATAATTTAAAGTATAAAAATTAAGATGAGCTGTCATATATTTCAAAACGTATTTTGTTTCACTGTTTTGACACAATGGTTCGTGCTGTCAGTTCGGTTTTGATACACGAACGTCGGCTTGTTGATTTTGGCCTTTGTTTCTCCAAAGACTTGCGAGCATTTTGTTAATGAAAATTTTTCATTCCATTGATCAATCCAGTAAACAACGCGAACAGAATATCAGTTGAAATGTTCTCATACACACTTGGTTAAAAGTACTGGAGCATTTAAGTAGAGAGTGCGTGACTTTGAGAAGTTTTGTGAATTAAAGTCGTCCTCAATTATCTTTGGTTTGATGTCACGTGTCCCTCCCATTAGAATTGTATTGGAGGACAAAGGAAATTGACGTCAAACCAATGATAAGATAATTAAGGGCAGTTTTTCCTTTGTTGTCTGTGACATATTTTTTGTAATATGTCTGTTTTCTGCCCAATAAAACACTTTATTATTAATAATGTTATAAAAAAAGTGTGGACAAATTTACAGTTGCATTCCGTCGGCCTCATCACCTTCTATACCAATTACATAGAGTTGAAGAACCCATTTAAAAATACAAATTTAATTTAAATATGTATTAATATCCATATCTAGTGAGTTTGAAATATATAATATAATTTTATCCACTTTTGATCTTCTTTATTTAGTTGAAGAAAATACAATACATACTCACTATACATTATTTTGAAATATTTCTGATATACGTTCAATTTTTTTTTATTTAATATTTTAATATTAATTTATTTTGTTAAACAAAGATAACAAAAAAAGTTGATTAATTAAAATAGTTTGGCAAACAATAAAGTTAACGAAGCTTTTCCTTATTATGAAGTATGGACGATTCTGCGAAGATTCTGTTCCACGGCTGCCTAGGCCACGCTTTCACTTGGCTATACAACACAAACGCTTCTTGTAACTAAGCCAGGTGCGTGATACCAAAGAGGCTTAATCAGGTGAATAAAATTGTAAGCCTTGTGTAATTCTTCTTTCATCGTTTGTGGGTAAAGTTAAGAAGGCTATTCTAATTAAAGTTAAGCAGACAAGTTTTATAATTTTATAATAATTCATACATGATAATATTCAAACTTGAGGAAAATTATAATATAAATTATTCAATAATAAATTAATATCTTTAAAACACATATAATTTAATGTAATGGTGTTTAGAAAACATGCTTAGATATATTGAAAGTAATTCTGTTTAGAAATTTAAATTACAAATAAATGTGATTTATATAGTAGTTCATATGTGATTGTACAGTTATAGTCATAAAAAGTGGGACAGAGTGAGCACATAAGCATTGTCTCACTTATTTTTCTGCAACTGTACATCTCGCCGAGTGTAGCTACTGTAGCTAGGTAACTTAAATCGAGAAAAATCTTGAGGCTGCACTAAATGAATTCCAGAGCTGAACAAGTTACCTATAGCTGCATGTTAAAAGGATTATTGTCACTAGTCTTAGGAGATGGTTAATCACTCTGATAATTATAGTAAACCTTCCTTACATTATAACATAAATATTCAGCAAAAAAAAAAAAAAAAAAATGGAGCAATAGTCAGTCTAGTTTTTGAGATATACAGGATATAAATAGTAAGAATATCATTGGAAATCTGGCGGCCATTAGTGAAATCCACATTTTTTTCAGCTAAAAAATTATTATCTCAAAAAATGGACTGAATAATTAATTTTTTTACTTCAGAAAGTGAACAGTTATTTTGTTCTCTATGTTCTGATCTAAATTTTATATTTTTTACCGTCAAAAAATAATTACTGCAGTGACAATAATCCTTAAGCGTACAACTCGGGGCAGCACGCCTTATTATTTACTGGAGCTGCAAAATCAAGAGACAACAGATTTTGCAAATTTGAGGAAGAAGATCACTCGGCCAGCAAACAAAAAAGTAAAATTTTAATTTAAAAAACAACATTTTTAATCGTCCAATTGCAAATAAATTTATGCATATATAAATAACAAGTATAAATAAAGCATTTTGCATGGGTAAGATACGTCCAAATGCAAGACAAAGAACACAAAACAATTTTATTATTAAATATCACTGTAGAAAGTCTTTAACAGAATAATAACATTTTTCGTGGAGAAAATTTTTAACTAATTTGAAATCTTCATTCCTTTCTACATTTTTTAATGGTATAGGTAATTTATTGTATACTTGTATAACATTGTATAGTATACAGCATGAAAAGTGAAAAAAAAAAAAAAAAAGCACGAGTAAGCTTCTTGCTGTCACTAGATATGTTTATTGTAGTTGTTCAACTATATACAGTTTATTTAGTAAATCACATACTGTACATTTTAGGACTTATATTAAATTTGAGCTTTGCGAGCAGAGAAAAAAACTGCATTTTTTTTTAAATAACAAAGATTTAGACACATTTAGGAACATTTAGACCTTGTTCAATAAATGATTAAAATTATTAAGGATAATGTTAGGATTATATATATTTGTAGAAGTTAATACTTTACAACTAAAATTATTTTCAAAAACAATTAAAACAAAAAAGCAAATAATTTTTTTTAAATACTATACACCATGATATTTGTCAAGCGTAATATGCAAAATGATAGAAAATTTTCACTATTTGACCTTGTATTATGACTGTGTACGGTACATCTTAAATTATTATTTAATTCATTCATTTAATAAAACTTGTTTTAATTTACACTTTTAATGATTTTTTTTAATTGTTTCAAAAATTGAATAAAGTAAAATGTGATAGTAAAACATTGCATTAAGTTTTATAACTAAACGAAGACAATATTTATCATTAAGATTTTTTTCTTCGTGTTATTTATAAATGTTGTATTACTTAGTATTTTTCATTCATTACGATTCATTATGAAAACATAAAAATACATCTCAAGTAAAAAAATTGTACAGGAATAGTATGTGAAATAATATGGGATATTGTATGGGCAAACCCACACTGTTCTTATACCAAAAGTATGTGCATAAAGTATGGGGAAAATGACCGATTTTCCTATACTTATGCCTACACTCTTCTCCTACACTTGTGCCTATACTTTTGCACACACCATGGTACTATTATGGTACCCATACTTCTGCCCACACCAAATAATGGTATAGGCAAAAGTATGGGGAGAAAACTTATTTCCACTATCCTGTACTCTAATTAAATAAAAATTGCACAATTATTTTATTTTTATTAATTAAAATTTATTGGTTCATCAAAAAGGTACAATTAAACAACATATAAACAAAACAGATAACTTAGTAAAATTAATCAACATAATTCCAATATAGAAATAAAATTGTCAGTAAAAACAAATATTATAATTTATTATATTATGAAGAAAAACATTATTTTTAATAAACAATACTTTATTTCTTATATTTCCTTCTAAGCATAATACAATAATTGGTAGAAACTACAGGTTCTGGGTAGACTCCCGGCAGCTTGGCTCTGATGATTCCAACGGAAGAGGTTTGCCATACCATATCCACAATCAATCTGTAATGACAAACATTACGTTAAAAAACATGAAATAAAATTACACAAAGTTACGTCCGATAATTTATTTTGACGTAAATCAAACAATAAACATATGTGTTCTATAATGCAGCTACGAGTCAGTACTTGACCAAGAATTAGCCTCAGGGACACATTTCTACCATAACATAGTTTTGTGCGGTAATAGTATTTGTTACAAGGCAGCCATCTTGGTTCATGATGTAGCGACGACTCCCGAGTCAGAAGTTGACCAAAAAACAGTCTCCGGGAGACATTGCCATGATAACGTGCTGAAAATACAAGTCAGTTTGTGTCTGGTAGCAGGTTACTTTAAATGGCAGCCATTTTATTTTCAAAATTCAACGATGAGTCAATACTTGACCAACTAACAAATTCAGAGATACATTGCCATGATAATGTACTAAAAATACAAGCAAGTTTGTGTCTGGTAGCAGTTTACTTTAAATGGCAGCCATGTTGGTTTTATAATGGAGCGACTAGTCAGTACGTAACAAAGAAACTGCCTCCGAGACACTTTGCCATCATAACGTACTAAAATGCAAGTGAGTTTGTGTCTAGTTGAAGGTTATGCTGAATGGCAGCCATCTTGTCTAAATTTAATAGCGACTAGTCAGTACGTAACAAAGAAACTGCCTCCGAGACACTTTGCCATCATAACGTACTGAAATGCAAGTGAGTTTGTGTCAAGTTGAAGGTTCCGCCAAGTGGCAGCCATCTTGTCTAAATTTAAAAGCGACAAGTCAGTACGTAACAAAGAAACTGCCTCCGAGACACTTTGCCATCATAACGTACTGAAATGGAAGTGAGTTTGTGTCTAGTTGAAAGTTCCGCTAAATAGCAGCCATCTTGTTAAATTTAGTAGCGACAAGCCAGTACGTAACAAAGAAACTGCCTCCGAGACACTTTGCCATCATAACGTACTGAAATGCAAGTGAGTTTGTGTCAAGTTGAAGGTTCCGCTAAATGGCAGCCATCTTGTCTAAATTTAGTAGCGACAAGTCAGTACGTAACAAAGAAACTGCCTCCGAGACACTTTGCCATCATAACGTACTGAAATGGAAGTGAGTTTGTGTCTAGTTGAAAGTTCCGCTAAATGGCAGCCATCTTGTTAAATTTAGTAGCGACAAGTCAGTAAGTAACAAAGAAACTGCCTCCGAGACACTTTGCCATCATAACGTACTGAAATGGAAGTGAGTTTGTGTTTAGTTGAAAGTTCCGCTAAATGGCAGCCATCTTGTTAAATTTAGTAGCGACAAGTCAGTACGTAACAAAGAAACTGCCTCCGAGACACTTTGCCATCATAACGTACTGAAATGGAAGTGAGTTTGTGTCTAGTTGAAAGTTCCGCTAAATGGCAGCCATCTTGTTAAATTTAGTAGCGACAAGTCAGTACGTAACAAAGAAACTGCCTCCGAGACACTTTGCCATCATAACGTACTGAAATGCAAGTGAGTTTGTGTCAAGTTGAAGGTTCCGCTAAATGGCAGCCATCTTGTCTAAACTTAGTAGCGATTAGTCAGTACGTAACAAAGAAACTGCCTCCGAGACGCTTTGCCATCATAACGTACTGAAATGGAAGTGAACTTGTGTCTAATTGAAAGTTCCGCTAAATGGCAGCCATCTTGTTAAATTTAGTAGAGACAAGTCACTACTTAACAAAGGAAGAGCCTCCGAGACACTTTGCCATGATAACGTACTGAAATGCAAGTGTGTTTGTGTCTAGTTGAAAGTTCCGCTAAATGGCAGCCATCTTGTCTGAATTTAGTAGCGACAAGTCAGTACTTAACCGAGGAAGAGCCTCCGAGACACTTTGCCATCATAACGTACTGAAATGCATGTGTGTTTGTGTCTAGTTGGAAGTTCCGCTAAATGGCAGCCATCTTGTCTGAATTTAGTAGCGACTAGTCAGTATGTAACAAAGAAACAGCCTCCGAGATATTTTGCCATAATAACGTACTGAAATGCAAGTTAATTTGTGTCTGGTAGCAGTTTACGTTAAATGGCAACCATGTTGGTTTTATAATGTAGCGACGAGTCAGTACTACTTGATCAAGGAACACCCTCCGAGAAACACTGCCATAATAACTTACAGTAAATAGTGAAAACAAAAGTTTGTGTCTGGTACTCACCATTCTTTATGACTACGATGAGGTCCTGCAAGGAGGCGTAGCTGCCCTCTCTGATCTCACCCCGCATCTCTCGCCTCTCTTCCAGCTGCAACATCCGCTTCACCACCCTCACGCCAAGGTGCAACCTGCAAGATTGGATAGGGTTATTGTAATTACAATAATGTATCAAACCAGTAGAAATGTTAAATTTGTCTGCACGTACACCACGTAGCCCGGTAACGGATCCCCTTAAGACATTTCGCACTTTTAACAATTTTTATCTGCCATATTTAGGGTTCTTAAAATTTTGAAAAAATATTAACATGTTCAATAGAATGTAGCAATTGAGTTTATCCATAATTTTAGTTCCATATCAGAGCATCTCTTGAGTAAAAAAAAAAATTTGTGTGGTGGGACATGAAAAAAAAATAAGAAACAATTTTCTTTTTTAACTTTTTTTGCCTATAAAGAGCCTAAAAGCAGTTCGGAACCAAAAGAGAGCTAAAATCCAAAACTGGGCTGTGCACTGTACAGTACAAATTATGTAATGTATGATGCAATGTGTTATAATATGCATACAGTAAACATGCGAGTCAATATACAACAAGCACATAATCGTCTTTGATACATTAATAACAAAGAACAAGATCCTATATGCATATAGACTTACCGTTTATGTGAGCAAAAAGCTCCACTCGCTGAAGCTGTATGCATACCATGCAGTTTGGCCGTAGTTGACATCATCATCCAGGAGACACCTGAAATGATTGAAAAAATCCATTTATAATGTGTCCCATGAATACTCAAAACAATATAATATGAAGTATGAATTAGTAACTTACCGATATAACGAGCCAGAATGCAGTTTTTAGCATTTCTTTTCTCATAAATAGACAGAAATTCACGACAAATTGAAGAACAGACGCCATCTCAAAACTTTCTCTTTGAGAGCGTTACAATAACAAATAAACAGCTGACGCATCTGTAGCCAGTCACAAGACAGGGAAAAAAAATTCAACTCGCGCGGCGCGGAATATATGAAGTGGTAGAAAACAACTAAAAAATAAGAAAGATTTTGAGTTGCGGACTATTCATTAAATCGATCGAAATTATATTAAAATAAAAAAAAAATAAAATAAAAAAAAATAACAATTATAATTACAGAAAACGATATATAAAAATTTGACATAACAAATGATAAATAAACATACGATTTCATTATTCTCGCAATTAAATAATATATAATTAAATTAGTTGCAAAAGGCATGGGATAAATTAAATTATGTTTTATTTACTAATTCAAAAAAATTATACCAATTAAACATTAATTAAGTACCGTGTATACTAGAGAAAATTATTCTAAGTCCAATATTGGACTTTAAAATTTTTCACCATCCAATGGTATAGGCAAAAGTGTAGGCACAGTTTTGATAATTTTATAGTATAGGTAAAAGTGTGGTCACAGTTCTCACAAAACAAAATAAAGGGGTGCCTATACTTCTGACCACACCATATTTTTATCAAAAATTTCGTGCCTATACAATACCTATACATACTCAATGCATTTACCTACCTCTTTCTATCAAATCCCATACTATTTCCTATACGTCCCATACTTATACCTATACATTATTTTTACTTGAGATTTTATTCATAAAATTTCTTAACGTGAAATATTATATAATTATTATGTAAACCTGACTTTTTACTTGCAGTAAATTTACCGCAGCTGGGAATTTGCATGTTTTTCATTCTTTTTGCTGCCTGTTGCACCACACTGCACTGAGCATCATTATACATGTTAAAAAGTTCTATGCAGACGAGAAACTTTTTGCGTCTTTGTGATTCATCACCACAAGAATATTATAAATATTTAGGTCACCAAGTTTCCAACAATGTTCTTTAATTACAAATGTCTGCAATACAAAAATATCAAGTTTAAAGTGGTAAAAGTTTTAGATTATATATTTTTTATGTGGCATTTTTTCTTGTTTGATTAAAAAAATAAGCATTTATAAAAGAGGAAGATAATTTATAAAAAAAAAATAATATTTTTTACAGTAATCTTGTAAATGAAGGCTGATTTTTCGGTGTTCCCACCCGCTATACCAAACCTATGTAAAAAAAAAAACAAACGTGAATTCGTTTTATCACCAAGAATAAGATTTTTCAGGGAAAATTCCTCTAAAGAACTTTGGTCCAAACTGAAAAATTAAGTAGATATTTTAAGATTTAGATTTTTTACTTGATTTACAACCGAGAAAATTTAAAAAAACACTTTGCTTCATTTCCAAGTGCAAGATGAACCTTATCGACAAACAGTTGCGCAGCGAAAGTGCATCACTTGAAGCCTCTATACGGAGTCCTAAGGATAGTAAGAACTGTATCTACTCTGTTTGTAAACATTGTCACGGCGCAGTCTATGGAGGATTATGGTGACTTTTTTTTTTAATAAAGACGATCACCCCCCCCCCCCCCCCTAAGGTTCAAAAATAAAAAAAATACATTTAAGGTGTTACCATCCCCTACCCGTCGCCCTACCCTCCCACCCCAAATTTAACATTGCAGGATAGGGCCCTCCCCAGAGCCAAGCTGATCCGCTCCTTAGGTAGACTGGTTTCGTTCCAGAAATATTAATATTAATATTAATGTTTAATATTATTTATTATTTATATACAAGGAAAATAATTGTATCTGATTTATTTATCTTCATTTATTGGTCATTTTAAATTATACAGATGAGAGGCAACAAAGATTATAATATTATATTCCTATCGGTTGATTCAATATAATAGTATAATATGTGATATATATAAGTATAATTTTTTAATGTAAAAATGATTTTGCAAACAAAAAATATTTAGAATATAATTTACAAACGTTACATTTTAATATACTATTATTTTAACGAAAAAAACTATATATTATATATTTATATAATATAATTCTGTACCTACAGATTTTAAAGTTAAAAATTGGAATTCATAGGTAAGATTCTAATGCATGTATTCCAATTTTTAACTTTTAGAACTGTACATATCTATTTTTCTTCACAATAATTTTTACAAAAAAAAAAAAAAACATATTAAAAAAAAAAGTATTACGTGCCTGTAGCAAGTACGTGGATATCAGCTACATATTCATTTAGAATATCTATTAAATAATACTAATAGATATTTCTTGTTAAATTAATTTACATCATAAATAGCTTTTAGCTTAATCATAGTTACATTAATTAGTGAATGCACTAGCTACATGATATTACACTATATATATAGTATATATGCATTTACCATGTTAATCCTAAAGCTTCAAGCATTTTGGATTAGTTCATACCTAATCACTTTCACCCCAGTTAAGGATATCATGAGCTTATTTTCTGGAACTCAACGCACAAATTCTGGTTTTATAATTGTTAATGTAGGTGTGTGAAGACTGGATATCGTAGATACAATCATTCAAGGGCGCAGTATGAAGCAAATCTCGGTACTTCTTTTAAATCAGCTGATATTAATTAACTTTGCTCTTGATTGGTTAAAATTAATAATTGGCGCTAAGCTTACGCTATGCAGCCAGTAAAAGTATTAATTACACTTAATTAAAATAAACAATTGTTTGAAATTTTCAATAGTAATTTTTTTTTTTAAGATTTTACTGTTTTATATTGAGTCTAATAGTCACCAGAAAGTCGCGTAGGTTTGTAATAATATGTGATTATGAAAGACACGATCCAACATGATGAACAATGTCCGCACTGCTACCAGCGTTGCAGGAATGCCTTTGTCTTTGTCCGATGGAATGCGAAAATGACGATGAATGAAGAGGTTGTGGCTTCAAATACACTGCTGAGAGCGTATCTTACGGCCTCGGATTGTATTGGGGTGAGAGTGATGACTTTTGTAATTAACACAAGTATATTCACCGAGTTAAGGCAAATGTAGAACTTTTGTGTTGATGAGAAGACGTCCTGAGTCTTTTTAATGGCGCACACAGCAAAAATCTCGAGTTGTAGACTCGATCGACCTCGTCCAAAAGCCGAATTTCAACTTTGCTCTTGTTGTGAAACATAAAACAGCTGATCGAGAAACAAATGAGTAGCAAGCTGCATACAGTCATATTAACTTGATATTTTTCCGGAAGTACCCGGAAGTAGAAGGTATCTGTTATTTTTTATTCCTATTGAGACTTCACGTGTTCCCCGTCTGGAAAAAAATACCCATTAGCCACAATGTTAGAAAATTTGATTTTTTTCTCTGCAACTATTAAAGCTACTAACTTGAAACCACCTCCTACCCCCATTTTGGGTTCTTCTGATGATGAATCAAGAGCTCATTTTTCTCTAAAACTTTTCTTTATTTCCAAAATAGCGATGTCGAGTGTTTTTTTTTTTATATATAGGTGTGGATAGGATGGTGGGAACACTGCAAAATCAGCTGAATTGAATCCTTTATAAAAATATTTAATATCAAACTCAGCAATTACTTTTTAAAAAATTACAAAAAAGTTAATATTTTTAAACTGGAACCCCGTCTCAAATAATTTAACGTTAGTTTTGTTTCAAAACAACGTTGTTCCAACTAGTATGTATGCACCTTTGAAGCTATAAGCTCTGGGGAAACAAGCCTGGTCAATGTTTGTTCTTGTAGTCCTGCAGCTGATGCTGTTGACTTTAGTTCCATAGCGGCCATGTATGTATTAAACACATGATTGATATCCCCTGTGGCTATCGAGCTTATAATCACTTCGATGATATTCAGTAGAAAATTTAAAAATTTTGATTTAAAAAATTGTTTTAAAATTAAAATATGCTCAGATGTAAAAGCAGATAATTATAATTTGAGATACTTTTTTTATTTACTTTTCATTAAAATCTGGGTGCTAACTAAACATAAAAAATAACCCAATATCTAGTCTAGTTATCATAAAAATAAAAATAAATTAATTATTATCTACGCTCCCGCAGACCGTGGAGAAATAAAAATCGAAGAGATAGCGTTCTTGCTGTCCCGAGGTCTGTATCTTCACGTATCTCCTTGAATCATCAAATTCTAAACGTAAGAAGGAAGTGTAAGCTAAATATAATTTTTATATACACTAATTTCTAGCTACTTTTGAATGGGAGCAGAATTGATTGACATAAATAGTTTAAAACCATACAATGAAGCAATATGGGGTAAATTCATCTCGTTTTTTCACCCAGTGCAGTGATGCACTTGTATGTGGTTCCCAGGCTTTGGACATCATTTTGGTCTATTGATAAAAAGTAGATGTGTCCGGCCTGACTGAGGTTTCCACGGTTCCCTCATTCTCACTTCGGCGAATGCTGGGACGCGTAATTGGCCGTGACCAACATCCTTTCCCTGCCTCGAGCTCTAAGCTCATAGGGATGTATCCTAGTAAAAAAATAATAAAAAATACGTAAAATCAATATTAAATTATGAATATTGATAATATTATATTAACATTTAATTAAGTTAAACGTGGAAGAAAGAAACTATCTTTGATTCAGTGTCAATTTACTTCTGTTTATTTCTTTTTACATGAAAATAAATACAATTTAACAATACATTTAAAATTAAAAAAATAATTACTTAAACTAACTATATAATAAAGTTTTAACAATTTAATTCGATCATATTACTAAATTATACTGTACACATACGTTTTTTGTTCACAAAATAAGTCTATATATCTTTCTTTTATTTTTTTTTCTCTTGATTTGCCTTAGAGCACTGAAAGTTTTGGGTTGTACATGAAAGTTTTAGTGACCAATCCAACAAGTTTCTGGTCGACATGAAATATTCAGACTCCGTTCACATTCCACTAGTTCGCTTGGGGCGATGAGGGAACCTCGAGTACAGTTTTGCACAACCAAACACCCAGATCTGAGTCTGCTTGCTGCCCTTTTGATTCCTTCTCACCAGAAAATAATCTTCATAGGGGTCACTGAACATTACATTTCACTGAATAATTTATCATTATATATTATATGTTCTACACTGTTAAAAGATACTGGAAACTTCTATACTTTTGCTTTACTGATGTACACAAATTTGCACAAAAAATGTCCCATTGCATTTACATAGCTCATTTTGCTCGAACTATTTTGGTTATATGTGGTAGAAAGCAATGAAAAAAGGTATAGGAGAGGCAGTTCCAAATAGTGGCAATTTGCAAATGATCGGACTCGCACACGTTTGTAGGTAGGATGAGTAAACGGCAGGGCAGGTGTCGTATGTGACGCGCCAACAGGTACCCAGTGATGCAACGCTTCGCGAAGCTTCGCGCGAAATTTCGCTAGTTTCGCGAAACTAATTAATAATTAGTAATTACAAAAATGACTGTAAAATTTATAACAAATATAACAATTAGAACTTGAGGGTCTAGCTGTCTCTCACTTATAGTAACTGCTAGTGGAAAACACAAATTATTTTCAATTTAATTAAATTTATTTACCCAAAATTCAATGTTCTTGTAAAACTATTGAATTTTAAACGTATATTTTTTCAATAAATTTGTATACCTACACTGTATTTATATTCGCAGTGACATACTGTTATTATTGACAAGTAAAATTTTATATCATATTATGGTGACATTTAAAAAAATATTCATATATATGAAGTCCATTTGAAATTACACGAAATAATACAACAGAGATAAAAAAAACATGATCATGTACATATATAACGACATTTGTAGTTGACATGTTAAATAATTTCATTTTAAAGTAAATACAAAAGTATAAATTAAAATATTGAATAAATATTTTATTTTCTATGAAAAGCAATGTGAAAAGTTTGACGTGGTTAAAAAAAAATAAAATCTCTCGGCAACTAATTGCAGGTACCCCCTCCATCAGTCGTGAGAAATGGATGGAGGGTTGCAGCAGATTGCGTTTTCAGCGTGCTGCTTATGACCAAAGTTTTTGGCCGAGTAAAAGTCGCAATCATTAATCACAAAAACGACGACGTGTAACCTGAAAGTAGCGAATGAGAATATAAATTTGTCAGAACAAATCTAATTTTTATTATTAAAAAAATAATATCTTTCTTTCTAATAATTCAAAGTTTTTATCTTGATATCATTTATATTGCTTATTTTTCTTAAATTTCATTATCAAACTGATATTAAAATACAATATTTGTGCAACAATTGTAAGTATAAATTTTTAATTTGAAAATTAAACCTTTCACTGAATAAAAATCGTAAAAATAATTGAGGTGGTTTACTCTATTTTATTATTCATTTATTAGATAAATAAGATAAATTTATTTATTAAATTTATAAATTTATTTATTTATTATTTATTTATTAGATAAATTTAATGACCATTATATTTCATATAAAATATTTCAGACCTTAAAAAAATATATTCAATATAAAAACACTAAATATTGTAATAAATTTTTCTAAGGTAACAAGTGTACTTATATTGTAATTGCAATGATAAATCATTCATAAATATCTAATGGTTTTATATCCTCCCCCCCCTCAAGGTTTCAATCTACTCGTCTAGGCCGTAAAATGAAAGGAAGCGGAAACTCTTTCGCCTGAATTGATCGGATGTGTCTCGTTTGCTTTTTATAAAGCGTTTACTTGAGGGAATATACAAATGTCTTCCGCTTAAAAAATGTTGCCTAAATTATTGGAATATTGTTTATTTATATAGTAGTCACATCAGTAACATGAAAAATATAGGTAATAATTTCGTTATATATGTTAGAAATTTATCTTTACGGGGTTGCATGGTTAATGGACAACATATACATGACATTTTTTTATTGCAGAAATGAATAGAGGATACCAAATTATGCTACTCTGAATTTTTTTCAGATTTTTTTGAGACCCAGAACTATTTTTAAATAAGTATTGAAAGTGCGGCCACGCCCCCTGGAGGCGTCAATAGGCATCCAGTCTCTATCCTTTTTATTAAAGATTCAGGGGTGCCAACTGAAATCACAGAACTTTCAATAAATATTTAAAAATAGTTCCGGGACTCAAAAAGATCTAAAAAAATTCAGAGTAGCATAATTTGGTACCCTCTATTCATTCCTGCAATAAAATTTTTTCATGTATGTTGTCTATTAAGCAATTTGTTGATAATTTTCACCTGGAAATATTTTATTGTAAGATGCGGTTGTAATCAATTGCCAACTCTAAGGATACGCGTCAAGAGAAATTTTGGGAAGCTGTGACCTGCCGATTTGGTTGCCATATTCTAACTGGAGGATATTCGTATGTTGAAGATCAGCGGATTTTGACACCATTGCGAAACGTTTCTGCGCAGATTTTCCGCTTCAAAATCAGAATACAAGTACCGCAAATTTTTTTAGAGTATCTTTACTTAAACTGAGCTGGGGTTACAAATAATATTTTAATAGTCGCAAATGTAAAAGGTTATAGTGACAAAACGTGATTTTAACGGAAACAGAACTTGTGTTAAGATTTAACAATTATTTGCGATCGAAAAATTGCTCCGTATAGGATCTTACGTGCGCCCAGTTTTTTCTTGTAAGTAAATGGTAGGACAAAGGTTGCATGACGTCATCATCACAGCTTCCCATTTCGTATCTACAACACGACTCCAATGAGTTCATTATAATCTCTCCTCAAAATATACACATGATAATATTTTCTTTATAATATTTTGAATACATGATTGCCGGCTTTGTTATAAAGTTATATATTTTATTTTTCTCAGAATAGAAGAACGTGAGGTTACTTTGAAAAATTTCTTTATATTCTGCGTATACATTATATTATACACAATATGCAGGTATATTATATCAAAGAGCTTACATTGTAAAGAGATCGAACGTCCATGTTAAATATTTTTCCTAGCATTTAACGTATAAACCAAAGAAAAGCTCTAGATGAAGTAAAAATGAGAACTTATTCTGGTGGCGTCCAGATGGTGACCGGCACACCCCCAAATGCTTTTATTTTTTTAATTTTTGCAATTGAAGATGAGATGCTGATATCTGCAGGGTTAAAAGTACAGTTCCTCCAAAATTTATTTTCTAAATCAACGCCACCTAAACGCCCGCGCTGAAACTCCCTTATTCGCACTTCCTTCAAGATCTGTGGTGTTCGAACAAAATTTTGGCCATAAGCGTTCTATATCTCTACACTATAAGATTATATCAAACTATCAGTGCAGTGTTTACAGTCTTAGGTATATAATCCCCGGAAATTACGTAATTTTTACTAATTTCCGCTTTCGTATAGCAGTAAGAAGATTGAACAAGACAATAAAATCAATTTCCAGGCGTATAATGAGATATTAGAAGGTGAAAATCTTAGTGGCTTAATCGAAAGAAGGGGTAAAAATATGGTATACTGTGAATTTTTTCAGATTTTTCTGAGACCGGAAAGTATTTTTAAAAAATATTGAAAGTCTATTTTGATTACGTCGCGGGCAGCACTGCCTTATCCTTTTTCTTAAGGAGTGCCGCCCATGACGTCATCAAAATAGACTTTCAATATTTTTTTAAAAATACTTCCCGGTCTCAAAAAAATCTGAAAAAATTCACAGTACCATATTTTTATCCCTTCTTACGATTAAGTTTCTAAAATTTTCACATTCTAATATCTCATATAAGGTTTATTTAAATTAAAGACTGTATAAAAAAGCTGTTATGATAATATATTATCTATAACATCTAATGATAATTCAAATTTAAATTTTTATTTCGATCATTTAGGCTGTACAACATGGATCACGTCAATTATTACATAAAATAAATATTACGTAACATAAATATATCTAATTCTAATTAAAATTAGCCTAAATTTAATTAATTTAAACACTTGTACCCAAAACAATATTTAAAAATATGATTTATAAATAAATTAATATAATAATTAAAATTGTGTCCTTTTAAACATCACATTGTTAAAAGTTTATACAACATATGACTATAATGTTAAATATAGTAAAATCTTCTTTTTTTTTGTGATTTCTTTTAAAAATTACGTAGAAAACCACGTGCTGTGTATACTACAACAAACAAAAAATGAACCAAGTTTCCTCTTTGCATTAATACGTTCTCTCTACAAGTAATTTCCGGTTTCCGGTAAAACAAAAAAAATACTCGTCTGCTGGAGGTACAGCTCACGCCATCTATGAGTAGTTCTAGAAACTACAGACATGGATGCTGCGCTCGCTCTCTGGTCCATTGATCTCTGGAGATGCTTGCACTGGCAAGAGATGCTGCACTCTGTGGTAAAAATGATGAACTATTCAATGGTGTATTATTATTCAAAATATAATAAAAATCATACAAATGCTGTCAATTTATAATTGAATATTATGCAAAAAAAAATCAAGTAACATGATAATAATTAATATTAACAAAGAAAAATATATAGAGGCATTTTTTTTCAGACTGTACATTAAAAAAATAAGGCATGGCTATAAAATTAGTTCAGATTTGAGAAGCTCTATTACTTAATAGTATTATAACTTCAATTTACACAAAATCTATTAAGAAACAAAATATTTTTATTCAATAGAAGTTAGGCAACCTTCTCTTTTCATATGTTTAAATGTTTGCCTATGTTCCAGGCGCTTAAACAGTTATTACTTTTACCGCTAGATGTCAGGAGCAGAGCAAAATAATTAAGTTCTAAATTTTTATATTGTAGTTTTTATTATAATTTTTAATTATTGGTTCAAAATAGCAAAACCATTGTTAATTTATATATGAAATAGAATAAAACAAAATTAACCATAAGTTATATATATATATATATATTATAAATATGTATGTGTTGTAGTTTTTAAACACACACAAAAAAAATGTTTTCAATTTAATTTTTTTTATATGATATATTAAGCCTTATTTGAAGTGATAAAATGAACATTTGTATATTTATTTTAATTAAATCATAACATTTTTAATAAAAGTAAATAGTTGTAATTTTTAAATAAATGTATAATGCTACATTTACTTATAATAGAACTTTATATTTTAGTTAATAATAATTATAATATAGAAAAGACATGATGATGAAATTTGTTTTGAAAAGTTTTGCAAGAAGTATAAAATACATTACAACATCTTCAATCTCGTTTCGGTAACAGGAAAGAGAACATTTTGAAACTCACATAACATCAGTGTTACAACCATTAGTTTAGGCCCCTTGCTTCTTCCGTACCATATAAATACGAAGTAGAAGAAGAAGAAGTTGTTTCATGCACCACTGCGGCTTCTGCTAACTTCTATACTATCTGTAATCACAGAATTCAAGATCTTAAAGTCTATTTTGATATATAAAATTTAATGAAAATGGACTTTAAGTACCCTCAAATAGTCTGGTATTTTAATCCCAGTAGTGGCAGTAGAACTACCCACGTTCCCAGGAGGATATAATAGGAGGGAGTTTTCAGTATTGACACCCACACCTCACTACCCTAAATAATGTCCTTTTCTTTATTCTATTCTCATCAAAAACACAGCTAAGTCAATTTCTAACATTTCCTGTAATCTGAACTATATTTTCTGTTGTTGTACTTTTCCATATTTTCAGTCACGTCGATAACCACTTTCATCAAAATTTTATGTGCCTATTTGATCTATAGTAATGGAGTATTGACCTCAAATTTTTTTATTGCAGAAATGGATAGAGGGTGCAAAGTTATGCTACCCTGATTTTTTTCAGATTTTTTAGAGCCCGGGAACTATTTTTAAAAAATTATTGAAAGTTCTTTTTGTGACGTCACGAGACGCCGCTCTTTAAGAAAAAGATAGGACTTGACGCCGCGTGACGTCACAAATAGGACTTTCAATAATTTTTTAAAAATACTTCCCGGGCTCTAAAAAATCTGAAAAAAATCAGGGTAGCACAACTTTTCACCCTCTATCCATTTCTGCAATAAAAAAAATTGAGGACAATACTCCATTGCAATATAACTTTTATCTGATTTTATGAAGTTAGAGCTTTAAATATGTATTTTTGTATTTTAAAATTATTGAAGTTTTAATTTTATTGAGTGTGATTCACGAAGAAATTAATCGGGGTTCTAACCACGTTTAGCGTAACCACGTTTAATTAGGTGGTTTAACACAATACATAAAACAGGTATAGTTAAGCACGGTTAAGCTAAACGTGGTTAGAAATTTGGTTAACTGCTTCGTGAATCGCACCCATTATAGATATTTTGATAATGCAAACGAAAAGATTGTTATTGATATCTAGTTACCTTGTGATTATACCTTGATGGGTAAATACTGTCACTGACTTTTAGATTATTTTCAAAGTATCGTTCAATGATAGAACTTTACAACCATATTATTTACTAATAGCAACGATCGACTTATCTCCATTTATTGTGTTTAACAAATGTCTGTATGTGACCTGACTGAGGGCATGTTACGATAAATGGCTGCGATCTGTTTGAGAAAAAACGTGCTCTGCCACGTCTCCTCGTGCTACTGCAGCGATGTGACGTGACCATTTGTACTGACGATACAACTCTCTCTCATCCTATATGTATGCTATTACCATAAATATCATTTTGACGTGTAAGTTAGAGTAGGTAGTTAAGCTTTTGCTTATAAATCCCATTAGCATTAATATTTTCATAAGCCTACATTCTATATATAAACTTGAAAGAATAAATCATTAAAATTTTCTTCGTCACCTGACATTCTCTCTTTTATGAATGTTGTTACTCAAATGTTGAATTTAAATAAATATTTATTTTATCTCAAAGAATACATCTTGAGAGAGTCAATTCTATTTTATTCACAAGTTTCAAGTTACATGTTATATTTTTTAATTATACCGAAAATAAATATAAAATGAAAATATGAGAATATAGTATAAAAATATATAATTATTTTTCAACAATGATAGAACGCCTGAAATATTCCATTGCATTATTCTGTTAATTTGTAATGCTTCATCAAGCAAAATAATAATATGAAAAAAAAAAAATCAACAAATTAAAATTTATGTTTATGCAACGATGCTATTTATTGAAGCTTATTATTTACATTTCATAAACAAATTTATTTTATTATTATATTATTACAGGAAACAAGGGGGGGCATTCACAAAGCAATTTAACCTCAACTTTAGCCCCAAGTTTATCCCTGGTACTAAACATGGTGCTAAACCAGGGGCTAACCATGTCTAGCTCCTAGTTTAGCACCATGTTTAGTACCAGGGATAAAACTTGGGGTTAAATTGCTTTGTGAATGTCACCCAAGGATTATATTTCTGCTTTGCAAAGATAATTTATATATATATATATATATATATATATATATATATATATATATATATATATATATATATATATTTTTCCTTTTCCATAAACATTAAAATTGTTCTGTGAATTGTTGAAACTTTAGAAAAAATTGAAAAATAATATATATTATATATAGTAGCTTGGGATATTTAAAATATAATATTTAAATTTTGGAACTAAAAACAAAAGGGAATACTAATAAAAAAAATATTAAATAAGTTAATAAAAAATATTACTTGCTGTATTGTACATACGTAAAACGTCATCTCAATGTAATTAAAGACAAATTATAACACATAGCAACCTCGTAGTTAAAAGTTCTGAAAATCATGTCGGCGATAAAAAAAAAGTTTATTTTGCGTTGGAAGTTTTAAATGTTTGTTTTTAGTTTCATATTTAACTTCTAATAATGATACAATATATGCTAATAAAATAAAAATATGAAGAAAGGTTAAACAGTTTTTAAAACATAAACTTTAAAACAAATAGCTACAAGAAAATTGGTCACCAAAAACACAATTTTACAAAATATTTTTAAAATAATTAATAACAACATATTAATGATACGCACAATTATTATCTATTACTCTAATATTATAAAAATTAGTGAGTTTGAAAATATTCTAACTTGAAATATTAGTATCTTGAATCAAAATCATTGAGAATAACCAAGCGTTGAAGAAAGCTGTGATGAAAAAGTGATTTATGTATAAGCATGAAATATGTAAAATACATTTTTCACAGTGTGTAGATCGGTGATAGTGTTTTATGGTGTGAGCTATTGCAAAATTTAAAAACAGGCAGCAAAAGGAATGGTTTTATTACTCTTTTATATAATGCTAATATTTATACACGTCATGCTGCTGCTGCTATACTATTATATATTATAAAATCTTCTGTTTCCTTTAAAAATTTATAGTATAGCTTACATTAAAATAAATTTAAATAGCTATTATGCTGAAAATTGATGTTGGTATAATTTTGTAAAAGAAAATTTATGAAATTTAAAATCAGTGTTTTGAAATACCAAACTTGTATTTATTATACTGTTACAATTTTAAATAAATTTTTTTGGAATTAATTGATAAATGGGTAACAATTTTAGTAAATAAATAAACAAATAAATTGTTTTGATTTTGATACTGCTACCAGAAATAAAAAAGCCATGGCATTAACACGAATGGAGTATTGACCTATTTTTTATTGCAGAAATGGATAGAGGGTGCAAAGTTATGCTACTTAAATTTTTTCATGTTTTTTAGAGACCGGGAACTATTTTTAAAAAATTATTGAAAGTCCTTTTTGTGACGTCACGAGGCGGCAAGCCCTATATTTTTCTTAAGGATCGGCGCCTCGTGATGTCACAAATAGAACTTTGAATAGTTTTTTAAAAATAGTTCTCGGGCTCTAAAAAATCTGAAAAAAAAACAGGATAGCATAACTTTGCACCCTCTATCCATTCCTGCAATAGAAAAAAATAGGTCGATACTCCATTAAAGAATTTTAAAATACTATGCTTTTTTAATGTTCTCATAAATTTAATTTCTTTTCAAATCTATTGTGTTCAATAAGGAAGTTAAAAAAGTATTACCGTTAGTCCTTTGGCTTGAATTAAGAGTTTTTTTTTTACAATTCATCTTCAAAATTGCCATAATGGTGATTAATTTGAAGTATCTTTTAAAAATTACACAATTTATTATACTATGAGTATTGACATAATTATAATGTATTAAAGTAATTTAATTACTAATAAGTCTAAAAAGTAACAATAATTATATTAATGATGAAATTTTAGTGAACTCTTATAGCAACACTGCTGATAAAGTCTGTACTATATATATTTTTTTATAAACTTTGTTAGACTTTTTTACTTCTATAACTTTTTCAAAAGAAGCAGAAAAAAAGGTGAGAAATAGACACATATATGTAAATTTGTGTAGCACATTAAAGAAGTTTGTAAGAAAAACTTCTAGTTGTGTAGGTAATTGCATCAAGGTGCAAAGAATAAAAAAGAATAAAAATTAGTTTCAAGATTTTTTTTTTCTTTTTATTTCTTTCCTTTTTTTCCCTGTACAGTAAATAAGATTGAGAAAAATCTATACAACAACTTTATTACATAAAGTATTTTAGATTCAGGTCATGAAATGAGATTTGGTCACTTTTTGTGGTACGTGTTAGCTTCCGCAAGGGAAAATGAGAGAGAGAAGGACAGAGAGAGGAGCCTACCTGAGTCGCACCCACGTGGTTAGCCCCCTCCCCACCCCCCCACCCCTATAGTGGCAATCTCAACTACCTTATATAAGAAGAGCCACCCTTTCTTTCTACCTCTATTCTTTCCTGATTTGGAATTCTAACACCAAGAGTAAAAAAAAAAAAAAAAAACAATTTTAGCAAAAATTGATTTCTCTATAGAAGAAAAGATAGTAAAAAAAAAAAAAAAAAAATGTAAGAAGTAAATTCTAGTTGCAAATAAGAATCTTTGTTTTTAAAAAAACTTAAAATGGGAAAAAAAAAAAAAAAAAAAAATCTTTTTCTACATAATATTGAACGTAGCTTTTCATTGGCACAAGTGCAAAGAGATGATAATGAAAGTACAGTGTCGGGGGGGGGGGGGAGGGAAGAAGGAATATTCTTGTTAGTATCAGTAGAAATGAGGGATCGGCGAGCTGTAGATAAGCCCGAGAGATGATGAGAGTGCGCGGGGGAAGGGGGGGGGGGATCTTCTCAACTCGATGAATAACAAAAGTTCGGGGAGGAAGAATACGAAGAAATCATTTCCATTTTACTGAATTCCTTATAATATAAATTGCTTTCTTTAAGGGTAGATATTATTTTACATATAAGAAATTTACACTTCTTTTCGCCCCTTCAACCTTACTTGAGATAAAAAAGAAAAATGTTCAAGTATTTTTGGTTTTCGAATTTTGAATAATTTTTAATTTATAGATTAAATAATCATTTTATTAGAATATTTTAAGCCAAAAATGAATACTTCGAGGACGTAATTCACGAAAGGATTTGTTCCAATTTCCTCACTAACCATGGTTAGTGAGAAAGCTGAATATTTTTCTAGGTAACTCTTTTATGAGTCGCCCTCTTATGTATTATACGTATATATTCGCGAACGCAACCAAATTCAGCCCTCTAGCGGCCAAAAGTGTGAACTACTAGAATGCGGCTAGCTGTTCATAACAGTATAGGAACGACATACCATTCCTGAGTTAATTTACGTGATTATATAATATTATCCACTTGCAAATTTTTTATTATCATAATAAAGTTAAATATTAGTCTTAATAAATAAAATAACAGATAAATGTGACCATACACCGTGTCATTTGCTTTAAATAGAGTCTTGCGCGCGGCGCGTGGTATATATGCATAAAATGTATATGTCGATCCATATGATATCCTTAAATTATTGTTAATTTTTCTTACTGATTGGGATAAAATTATGAAATTAATTTTCAAGGTGTAATCGACCCTCCTAAAAACTTGGAAATAATTTTAGATTTTCTCCCCGACGCACCCCTGAGGGTGCATGGAGAACTACCCCGAAAAACAATCTTTCTTTAAAATTGTGCTAAAATTATGAAATTAATTTTCAAGGGGTAATCAACCTTCCTGAACTCGGAATTTTTTTTAGATTTTCTCCCCGACGCACCCCTGAGGGTGGAGAACTACCCCGAAAAACAATTTTCCTTAAAAATTGTGCTAAAATTGTGAAATTAATTTTCAAGGGGCAATTGACCCTACTGAACTCGGAAATAATTTTAGATTTTCTCCCCGACGCACCCCTGAGGGTGGAGAACTACCCCGTAAATCAATTTTCCTTAAAAATTGTGCTAAAATTATGAAATTAATTTTCAAGGGGTAATCGACCCTACACTGAAGTCGGAAATAATTTTAGACTTTCTTCCCGACGTACATCTGAGGGTGGAAACCTACCCCTAAAATCCATTTTCCTTAAAAATTGTGCTAAAATAAAAAAATTAAATTTTCAAGTGTTTATTAACCCCTCTGAAACTCGGAAATAAATTTAGACTTTTTCCTCGACGCAACCCTGAGGGTCAACGGCTACCCACCATATCCTTCTTTCTTAATAATCGAGTTGAAATTGTGAATTAAATTTTTATTCGGGATTTATCGAAATTTTTCAGAGAAAAAGTATCCCAGACTCACTTTTTCACTTGCAGTATATGATGATGGTTTCACTCAATGTGTTCAGCACCGTTAATTGGCGTGATGGCACATGTTGGTCCGCTCAACGAGGCTATGTGTGTAGGTGCATGGCCTCTAACATCTGAGTTGTGACCAATTCCATGCAACGTCTTATCTCCACTTTCTGTTCGTCAATTGGTCTCAAATCTCTTCTTGTAAACCTTTTGCTTCAGAAAGAGATTTGAGACCATTGACGAGCTGAAAGTGATAGACGTTATGTGGAATTGATGGTCACACCTTAGTTGTTAATTAAAGTCACACATAGCCTCATTGGGCAGAGTGCAGACCCCAACATGAGCCTTCACGCCATGTAATTATTATAACGGTGGACATCCATCATCATACTGCAAGTAAAGAGGCGAGTCTGATATATTTTTTTTCTATGAAAAATTACGATAAATCCCGAAAAAAATTTAATTCACAATTTCAACTCGGTTATTAAGAAAGAAGGATACGGTGGGTAGCCGTTTACCCTCAGGGTTGCGTCGGAGAGAAAATCTAAAATTATTTCCGACTTCAGTAGGGTCGATTTACCCCTTGAAAATTATTTTCATAATTCTAGCATATTTTTTAAGGAAAATTGAATTTCGGGGTAGTTTTCCATCCTCAGGGGTGCGTCGGGAAGAAAATTTAAAATTATTTCCGAGTTCAGGAGGGTCAATTGCCTCTTGAAAATTAATTTCATAATTTAAACACAATTTTTAAGGAAAGTGGATTTTAGGGGTAGGTCTCCACCCTCAGGGGTGCGTCAGGGAGAAAATTTAAAATTATTTCCGACTTCAGTAGGGTTGATTACCCCTTGAAAATAAATTTTATAATTTTAGCACAATTTTTAAGGAAAGTGGATTTTAGGGGTAGTTCTCCACCCTCAGGGGTGCGTCGAGGAGAAAATTTAAAATTATTTCCGAGTTCAGGAGGGTCAATTACCTCTTGAAAATTAATTTCATAATTTTAGCACAATTTTTAAGGAAAGTGGATTTTAGGGGTAGGTTTCCACCCTCAGGGGTGCGTCAGGGAGAAAATATAATATTTTTTTCTAATTTAGGAAGGTCGATTACCCCTTGAAAATTAATTTCATAATTTTAGCACAATTTTTAAGGAAAGTGGATTTTAGGGGTAGTTCTCCACCCTCAGGGGTGCGTCGGGGAGAAAATCTAAAATTATTTCTTGGTTCAGGAGGGTTGATAACCCCTTGAAAATTAAGTTCTATAATTTTAGCTCGTTTATTAAAAAAAGTGGAAAATACTAATAGGTCTGAATAACGGGGTATACGGCCGGGTAGCACTCCAGGGGTGTGCGTGGTAGAGGTGGTGCCACGGGGGTGTGGTAATGAATCTGTATTAATTAATTATTTCAAAGGTGTAAATTAATTACCTATTGTATGAAGTTTTCTCCATAAAATTCTTATAAATTTTCAAATTGTTACATCTCGGTCATATTCATTGGAAAAACTTTTCGTATTTCCTATGGGGGAAAAAAAACACCCCTGAAAAGGCTGAAAGGGGTGCGATTGGCTCCAATAATATTGTAAAGACCCTGAATTTAATTTGACAGCTGGTGCGTCAAATTTTACGTTTTTATGTAAGCTTCTAATCGCACATTATCAAATTATTAACCTGCTTTTCATACTCCATATTTCTTTCGAGCCGCATTACGTCCGCCATTTTGTGACGTCATCACTCTGCAGACAGCGCCGCCATCGGTCATTTCGTTCGAGAATACTAGACATAAATATACATTATATTAACAGACACATTTTTTTCTTTATACAATAAATATAATTGCAAAAATTTTAATATACATTATCATTGCATATAATTTGCATTTTATGTATACACTTTATTAAGGATATCGTATATTTTATTAGGGCTGTAAATAACCGAGAAAAATGTTTAACCGGTGACCGTCAACTTTTAACCGGTTTTTAATCAAACCGAAGTTCGATTAAAAACCGCCCAGAATTGTGAAAATTTTTCATCGATTAAAAAAACCGTCTAATCGATATCGGTTAATTTTATTCGATCGGTTAATTATTTGAATTTATTTGATCGGTTAATTTAAGGGGATTGGGTGCAGAAATCTAGTTTTTTGCTCACTTTGCGTCGCTCTAGCTCCTGTTCTATTAAATTTAAAATTACTTGAATTTTTTTTCGCAAACAAAACATACTTCGGAACGATATTTGTTTATTAAAACTCAATTAATTGCATCACATTTTTAATTAAAATTAATCAAAAATGGCTCTGGCCGAAAATATGATGCATCTTTGGGATGTGATCGTGTCTACAAAATATTACTATTTTTGAAAATATATTTTTTTTTAGATTCTTTAAAACTTCTTTTAGCGCACAATTTTGGAATTTTTTGGAAAAATAAAGTTTTTAGCCCGCATTATTTTTTCGCGTATATAGTTCTATTTTCGCTATATTTATAACAAGGAAATAAAATACATGCCATGATTTTAAACACTATTTAGTAAAATTGTGCACTAGATATAGCCAAGTATAGTTGAAATAATAATAAAAAAATACGATCGTACTGATATTGGACGCAGGATCAATTCCCAAGTTTTTATCCTATTTGCCCTGTGTATAAGAAGCTTGGCATTTTGGTGGCTAGAGGCGCGTCAATCGCAGAGCGACTGCGATGGTTGAGCCGAGGTAGCGATGTCTTTCTACTTCTTTGTAAGCAACCTTGACTGCAACGCGGCAGGGGAGGGGGAGCAAACAACCTGCAAATAGCGCTTGAATGGAAATGACCATAGGCGGGAAAGGGTGAAGAAACTCTGTAAACTCACATTCATTAGGGAATAATTTGACGTCATGCGACCCTTCCATTAGTATTATATTGTAGAAAAATGAAAATGGTTCGTGACGTCAAGTTATTTCTAAATGAATAATATGACTGCAGCAAGAACGTGCAGTATGCCCTAAAATTTCTTTTAAAGAGATTATAAAATAACCCTTATGTATACTTCATCCACACAAAAGTTTCTGCTGCTTCCGAGAATCCGAACTTACAATTAGTTGCAATGCTAGGCGGCCAGAGAGGTCCAGAGAGTAGGTCAGTTATCGTCACATCTCTCATTCGTAAACAAGCGAAACATAGTTATAATGTACGTAGCTTTGTATATAAAATTATTGCTCCAAAATTTGAAGGAATTTATGATTTCTTAATTAAATGGGTAGTAAACGTGCACGTGCTAGAAGAGTGGAAAAAGGAAGAAAAACAAGTAAAAAATCAAAAGCAAATGTGCTACGATGGGAAGTTATGAAGAACAAGGCGGCAAAAAAAGAAGAAGGAACTGTAAATACTACAAATGTGCTACCCCAAGAACTCTCATCTTACAGCGATGAAATTGCGAGTTCAGTTGACACCTCATCAGTGCAGAGTGTTGTGATTGCGCAATCTCTATCCTCGGAGAGCATCGTGTGCCCTGTGTCTCCGACTCAGCTGGAGTCCCCGCCTTGTTCACCACCTCTCATACCTTGTCCAGACACCCCTACCCATGATACAGTACGTGCTCCAAGCCCACGCACGCCGGCGCCGTGCACCTCTACACCTCTGGGAGCTACCCAATATACTCCGAGCACAAGTCAACTATTTGAAACAATATCAAGGTAATTAGGAACATAATAAAATGCATTATGAAATTATTTTTGATAAATAAAATTTAACGCAGTTTGGAATTAAAATATTTAAGTATTTTTTCTGCATCAATTATAATTACTAATTATAGAACGTTCTGTGCTTCATTTTTTTTATAAGATAAACGAGGATTAAATAAAACAATAAAAAATTATTGATTGAGATCTTATACTAAGTATAAAAATGATCAATGATTATCTAGTGTATATAATATGGTATATGAATGAATGAAGAACTGTGTGTATTGTTTATCAAAAAATATTATTAATCGTTATATAAATTTACCGAATTATAATATATTATTAAATTGAAATTATAATTATAACTTTATTATAATCAAATAATATAAAAAATTTAATACTTGACAAAATAAATTATTTATTTATTTAATTTAACGCAATAAAATGCAGAATATTTTTAATTATCTAAAACATCTAACAGCTAGTATCATTTAAAAGATCTGTTCATAGACCCCGCCCGAGTGGTGTACATTTTGTGCACATGATCGACCTTATGTCCAAGTGCGTACGGTCGATTTGATGCAGAATTTGTATACTGGAGAGAAATTCCATATGTCCTCCATCCTTTCTTTTCCCCACCTCTCCTTTCTCTCTCTCTCTCTCTCTCTCTCTCTCTCTCTCTCTCTCTCTCTCTCTCTCTCTCTCTCTCTCTCTCTCTCTCTCGTCTCGCTCTCACTCTCACTCTCAAAGTTGCGTGGATCTTATCCTATTCCCTTGTTTGTAAAAGTTGTTACGATAAAAAAATTTATGAGCATTATGTTTTCTGCAAAACGTATTGGGAATATCTTTCCTAAGGAAATTAATGTACATGACGTTTGCATAGCCTATTCTTTTATGCAATGTATTAGAGGTTTGCACGGGCCCGGCAGATATTATTCTAATATGTTAATATTCTAAATAAATTAATTTTATTTTCAGAGGCTTCCAGTCCAGCATCGCTGCTGATGAACCACTGCCCTATGAAATTGAATACGTAAAACCTCCGCCGAGATCTCCTGCATCGAAAGGACTGCGTGTGGTGGATTCAAATCATCTCATCACTGAGTTGCTGCGGATTTCTCGACACCACAATAGCAAGTGTACTTGTGGCGTGCTTGCACTACGGGAAGAAAAGAGGAGGATAGGACTCAAAGCTACTTTTATTCTCAACTGCTCAACTTGCAACCGTGAATACACCGTGTCTTCTTTGCCCAAGAATGCAAGTGACCTCAACATCAATGCAGTGTGGGGAGCACTTAGTACAGGCATCGGGCATACCCAGTTACAAGATATATTCGCATGCATGGATGTGCCCATCATGTGTCGACAGTTGTTCGGAAAACTTACAACAAAATTGAAGGAGGTAATATTACTAATATTATTTAACTTTCTTCGCGTTCCAATTTTTTTAAGATTTTATTATATTTATGTATAGATTCAATATATAATAATATAATTTATATAATTTAATATAATATAATATAATATAATATAATATAATATAATATAATATAATATAATATAATATAATATAATATAATATAATATAATATAATATAATATAATATAATATAATATAATATAATATAATATAATATATTATAATATAATATAATATAATGTATAACATAATATATTATATATAAGCATGGGGACATTGTCTGACATAGAATGCATGAAAGAGTGTCTCCCATGTATGTCTTCCATGTATTTTTTTGGGTGGAAGACATACATGGAAGACACTCTTTCATGCATTCTATGTCAGACAATGTCCCTATATGCTTTACTATAGCAGATATAACAATAATTTTTATCAACAATATTAGCACATTAATTACAAATTTGGAGGTTACTTTATTAATAAACAACAATGGCTATCAATGTAAAGAAATTATTGTTTTCTAATATATTAATTAATAGGGTCAATAATCAAAATAATAAATTCAATTTGCATGTAAATTCAATGACAATAACAAATATTTATTTTTCAGACATGGGACGATCAGATGATCGAGGAGATGAAAAAGGCAGGCAGGAAGGCGCGTGACCTGGCAATCGCACGCAATGACATAGATCCAGATGGTATCCCATTCATAACGGTCCTACTCGACGGTGGTTGGATCAAGAGATCATACGGACACAACTACAGCTCCCACGGATGCACGGTACGTTTGTGTACATCCAATATCACAATTTACACTTTGAGGAAGCACGAATGTTACATCATCTTAAAATGTTCGCCTTGCAGCTAGAGACCAATGGATGCAGCATTGTCATTAATTTAGGGTTGTTTGATACAATGGCGTAACTACAAAATGTGGGCCCGGAGGCCTGTTCGGGCCCCTTCGCCGCGAAGTGGCGGCTCCGGACTCCAGAGGGTGGGGGGTGGGTGGGGGAGAGAACTCCGCCGGAGTCAAAAAAATTTAGGAAAAGTAGGCGTGGCACTTTTTTTGTAATCAAGAAAATAACACATTTAAGTCAAATTTAATATTTGGGGGGCTAAAAATAATATACATAAAAATTTATGTATCCTGAATTAGCAGTGTTCAAAATTTTCAAAAGGATTTGAAAGGATTTTCAAAATCCTTGCTCTTTGCTAATTGTAAGGGACTTAGTGATTAACAAGACCGCAATATATTTTTATTGTACACCGTCGATAAATATTATTTTGGGCTATGCTCGTTTAAATTTGATTATTAATTGAAATGATCAAATCGGAAAAAGCAATAACAAAGTAAATGACAATAAACAAACAAACAAACAAACAAATAAATAAATAAATAAATAAATAAATAAATAAATAAATAAATAAATAAATAAATGAATCAATCAATCAATCAATCAATCAATCAATCAATCAATAATCAAATAAATATATATTTATTAATTAATGAATTAATTAATTAATTAATAATGAAATTAAAACCATGTATTGGTTATTTCATCACAACATTCAAATTTTTTTCTAATTGATTTTCTCCCTCTTCTTGTTTCAGGGTGTTATAATATGCTACGAGACGAAGGAAATACTCTACTACGATACGCGTGGGGACCGATGTGTACGATGTGACGTAGCAGAACGCATGCAAAAGGAAGTGCAAGAACATGACTGCCCTCGAAACTTCAGTGGACCTGCCACAGCAATGGAGTATGACATCATTGTAGAAGGCTTCAAATGTAGCATCACGATGCACGGTGTGCGCTACAAGTTTTTCGTCGCTGACGGTGACTCAAACGTTTACGCACAAATTAGGAGAAGTGTTCCTTACGGGAGAAGTGTGAGAAAGATTGAGTGTGCAAATCACAAGACCCGTTGCTTCACATCAAGCCTATTCAGGATAACCAAGAACACCAGTCTGCCTAGAACAGCTATTTCATCGCGTCAGTTGCTTGCAGAGAAAATCCCACGCATGACACATGGAGCACGCAGCGCAATACGCCACTGTGCTGAAGTGAAGGACTCGGTTGACGACTTGCGACATGACTTCTCCAACATTCCAAATCACGTGTTTGGGGATCACAGCAAGTGTCGCCCCTACTTACGGCAGTTCTGCAAAACAGGGGAGAAAAATTTACTCCCTACACTGCACCCATCGGTCCTCGAGCAAATCCAACTTTCTCTCCAGCCCCTGATGGCCTGCGCCTCCACCCTCATATTGAACATGACCAGCAACCTTGCCGAAAGCTTTTTCAATCTGGTGTCCAAGACAAACAACGGCAAGCGCACTGACAATACTGGCAGTGACTCGTACAAGACGAGGGTGATTGCAGCGGGTCTCAACTTCCAGCGAGGAGCACTGTGGCCACAAAGCCCGTACAAGAAACTTCACGGCAACAGTCCCGGGAAAGTCTTCAAAACTGTTCTCCAGCGCAAGCACGCTCAGCGAGTTTACAATGCAGAGCGCCGAACGACTGTGCGGCCGACTAAACCCGTAGGTGTACAGGCAGACCAAAACTACGGGGCCGTCATTGACATGGAGGACATGGAACCTGAGGAACTGAAAAGAAAAATGAGAGAAAAAGAAGACAGCTTACAGGTATAGAAAACATTATGTTAATTGTAATCTAAATTACGCTATACATTGCCTCAATCTCATATTTTTTCATTCAGTTTGGAGTATAATATTTATATCTTTATAATGTTTTAATTGTTTGTTTGTTTATTTGTTTATTTATTTATTTGCCTACTTACCTACTTACCTACTTACCTACTTACCTACTTACGTACTTACTTACTTACTTACTTACTTACTTACTTACTTACTTACTTACTTACTTACTTACTTACTTATTTATTTATTTATGTATTTTTTTAATTATTGCATGATATCATATGACTTGGTATGATAAAAATTTAGAACCGGTTCTGTACGAGAAGCATACGATTTCATGCGATATCATACCATGCGACGCTGTGTGCGCGCAAATAGCTGATTGCATAGGTTCTTCATTTATTATTTTGAATCACAGGCTGCGAAAACATGCGATTCTATCTGCGACTACCCCAAGTGTAAATTTGAGTGAAAAATTTGGTAAATTTTCATGTTAAATATTTGCATGACTATATATGACGTCACACAATTTTTCCTCCAGATTTTTTGAGGGTTCTAGAAGGTTCTAAAAATAATTAAATATACATTGCATAAATCGAGATTATCTCTCCAAACATGGTATGTAAAAGTTAATATTTTTCTGCATTAAATTATATTAATGGTATATTTATAAATATCACCTCAAGGTTTACTTATTGACTTTCTATATTTCAGTTAGTTAATATGCATAGATAGTAAATTTAAAAGCAAAAATGTTGCACTTTTTAGCCGTCAGTAGCAACATGAAATTCAGGGTAGACACATATTTGATTAAAAAAATAAAATATAATCTGGTTTGTATTGTACAATTATGATAGCATTGATAGCTATATATACGATAGTTACAAAAAGGTATTCAATGTTGTTTTTTTTTTTAAATTTCTACACCTTTAAATTCTTATAAATTGTATGCATAAATATAAGGATATGAAAGTGTTTGGAAAGATTCAGAAATAAAAAAAAAATCGATATACATTATCATAGCTATCTTATTTATACAGTAACCAATAACAATTCAGATAACATTTTATTTATTATGCAGTCATGTGTCTGCTCTGAATTTTAGGGTGTTTTTGATGGCTAAAAAGTGTAACATTTCAAACTTAAAATTTACTATTAATGTGTACGCAGATTATTATTTATTATTGATATTTACAATACTATAAAAAAATTAATGGACAACGTGCATTAAAATATAAACTATTTAATCGCATATTTGGGGAGAGAATCTCAATTTATGTATATTTAGTTATTTATAGAACCCTCTAGCACCCTCAAACGAGCTAAGGGAAGAATTGTGTGACGTCATGCAAATATAAAACATGCAAACTTGGTGGAGAAAGTTGCATAGGTACGTCGTCATGCATATTTCTTATGTAACGTTTGAGAGTTTCAGAGGGAACAAAGGATTCTGAAAATACACTTTATTTGACATTGCAATATTTCATTGTGTCAAACACTCAATAAAATAAAGTTAAGTTGTCCATTGTTTATAATAATTACCACACATCCTATATTTCATAATTTATATATTGCATATAAGATTTATGATTGGGAAAAAAATATGTATAATATACAGTACTTTTTAATTAAAATATTACAACATAAATTTTGTTTAATTGATTTCAGGTCACGCGTGAGCAGCGTGATGAACTGCAGAGAAAAACTGTGGGTCAAGCCAGCAACCCTGACTGGCACGACGCCCGTATGGACCGCGAGACAGGGTGCGTCATCGGAAAGATCTACAAACGGAAGGACACGACGCCCTGTGGCAGCCTCGTCTATTCATTTTTATATAAAACAAGGTTCACTACCGCCGCAATGGAGTATGGGAGGCAAAACGAGTACATCGTTCTACGGCGACTTGAAGTCTACTTCAAAATCGAGATTTTGGAGTGCGGCATATTTGTCTGGCTGGAGAACGGTGTCTTAGCAGCAACTCCAGATGGAGTAGTCAAGGGAAAAAGTGCATTAGCGGAAGCAAAAACTGCACCGTCAGTAAAAGCCATCGGTCTGCGTGCAGCTGCAGTAGCTAACAAAAACAACTTCTGCCTGCGAGTCAACGAGCAGGGACACCTCGAGCTCAAGCGCAACCACATCTACTACTACCAAATTCAGGCCCAGCTCAACATTGCCGAGAAGCAAATTTGCTACTTCGGGATCATGTGCGATGTGAATCAGGACATGCACTTCGAAATCATTGAGCGTGACGAAGACTTGTGGAAGCAGATGATGGTCCCTAAACTTCTCAAGTTTTATCGTGATTGCCTGCTACCAGAGATCGTGGACTCTCGTAATCACCGCAAGTTACCAATCAGGGAACCTGATTATGCAATCCCACGGAAGCCACGACAGCCTCGCACCAGGAAGATCCTTCCTGCTGGCACTACTGCTTTGCCTCCCAAGTCTCCACTGTCTTGCGTTGGCTCCCTGCAAGAATCCAGCTCATTTGGAGCCACCGAGAAAAACCAAGCACCGCGTGCATGTTCTCCACAGGCTGGTCCCTCCACTTCCAATATAGAGCAGTCACGTGCTGGCTCTCGCCAAGAGAAACCCCTCACCCCCATGGTACGGCAATCTCGTTCTCTGCGAGCTGGGGTCTCCTCTCGCTCCCTTGTGCTACAGCAGCATCCCGAAAGACCCCCACAAAGCTGCAGTTCTTCTACCACCTCGAAAGTTCGGAGGGAGCGAGATACCTCTCCAGTGCTTTCTGCTTCTGTGTCAAAACCCAAAAAATCGCGTGCTAAAAAATAAGGAGCTAAGTACCCTGATCGTACATGCAATATAATTCCCATATTTTTTAGATATATTACAGGAGCTATTTTTAATACAGTTTTAGTATAGTAACAGGCAGCCCCTGGGATTACGGAAAAAAAACTGTATATTTTTTTTCCCAATTTTTATGATAATAAAATGTTTAAATTTTATCAGTATTTTCTTTCAATTCCCCTAAATATTTAGCAGTTCGAAATTATTATTTTTTTACTCATTAATAGTCAAGAATTACACGTTTTAATTAAAAATGTAAAAATAATTAGAACAGCCTTCTAAACAATATTATGTTTGGGATTATTCGTTTTAAATCCATAATAAATTATTTTTTAAATAAATAATTATATAAAAAATAAATAGAGAATAGTCATTATCCAGGAAATAAGTATAAAGGCGGATAAAAAATGTAAAATTCTATCACAATAAGACCAATACTTCTCTCCGCATTTTTTTCCCATGTATTATAATGCGATTGCTCACTAATCAATAATAAAAAAAATGTATATTTAAACATGTATATTTGGTGGTGTAATATTATGTTAGGATATAAATGAGAAAAACAGAAAATTTTACCCCACTTTTTCTTCATTTTTTTTTTTTTTTTTTTTTAAGTTTTTAACCTAAATAATGTAAGTACTTTTTAGCTTTATACAGAAAAAAATAAAAGAAGTATAAGTCATGTTTATTATTAATTATTATGCATAATATTCTAACTAAAATTTTTACAATTTTTACAATATTCACTACATTTTGGTCAGACATAGTTATAGTTTCAGAGCATCCTTATATTTTTATTATCCTAGCGGGATAGAGAAAGAGAAGTGAGTAGACAATGCAACTCTCTTTGCTTGCTTGCTGCTGCTCTCCCCACTCCTACTAGCATTGACCGCAGTGTGGGTGAGTTCTACAGCTCACACTTCCATGCCGTATACAACCATACTGCCAGCACCCTCTACTGCCCATTGTTAAGGAACCGCGGCGCACCCTATCGTCTTAACCAAAACGGTTAACTCTTCGCCATCGGCTATTTTTTGGCAATTATCACGTTAAATTATAATATAAATTTAATACAAATACCATTAACCATTACTATTGCATACAAAACTGAATACAGAATATTCTTTTTTCCTTTTATCAACATCATACATTATAATAACATGTAATGGTTTTTAATTATTATAAAGTATAGTATAAAAATATAAAGTATAGCATAAATATCATTAATTAACGTTATTAATATTGATATTGTTTATTTAACATGCATTATTGAATATTGTTACTTTTCAGTGTCACAATTGCATTCTATTTTTGAGCGTGGGGGGGGGGAGATGAATTGAAAATTTTAATTAATTTTTTAACTGATCTTTATTTATCATATTATATATTTTTTTGTGAATTACACTCGAATTCCTTTTTTCCTTTCTTATAGTTCATAAAATATGTTTGTTAAAGTTGATTTCCTAAAACGGAAGTTGAACAATAGTTCAACTTACATTGTCAAAAATGTAAGTAAATGATGACAATGTATATAGATAATAAATTTTTATGTTTGAGAGGATAGTCAAATACCTTATAAATCCTCAATGGAATTCATTTGTTATTTAAAGTCTAGCAATATTCTATGAATAAAGATATAAATATATATTTATGCCAAACTACCTGCAGGTAGTAAGTGCGAGCTGGTCTTTTTGTGCTACTTATACATTTTGTATGATTTCAATCTCTAGTATTTTTCTCCTCTTTTCGCAAGTGCCTGACAAAAGACGCTCACTCCCTTCCCATCTCTGTAACTATTATATGATGAAGAAAGTAAATGCATTAAGGTTCAATAAAATAATAATAGAAAATAAAGATATAAAAGAGTTTTTAAAAGTTAATTTCTAACAATCTAACCTGATACGGTATGCAAAAACGTTCACCTGTAGTATTTATTAAATTAAAAAGTACAAGAAAAATATATTCATGCCGATATAGTTATTATAAATTATTTTCTGCAAACAGACTGAATTAACTTATTAAAAACAAATTGTACGTGTTTTATTAGCAATCAGTGCCATCAGTGCAATTATTTTTTAACCTAACTGCGAAAATTTAGTAATTTACTAAATGCACAGTTCAAGTGTCAATTATTATTTTTTTTTTCATTTTTAAAAATTAATTAAAAGAAATAATCGCGGTTTAAAGTGTTTAAAATTATAACACGGCTAGAAACGGTTAAAATTTACTGTCGGTTAATTTTTAATTTTAATCGAAGTTCGGTTAAATGGTTAAATTAACCGTAACCTCGAGTAACAGTATTTTTTGAAAACGATTAACCGTGGGTTTTTAACCGGACGGTTAATCAACCGGTTAAAATTTACAGCCCTATATTTTATCCTAAATATATGCAGCTGTTTTTGTTTTGTTTTTTAATAAAGGCAACCATCCATCATTGCCTATATATACTTACAAGAGAGTTCATATTGTGGGCGGTGAAATACATTGTTCTATGGTTAAAAAATTGAATAAGCTTTTTTAATGGAAAGTACTGTATTATTATTTTAATTTATTAATAGTTAGTATTAAAAATGTCATTTATGAATTTTATTCTTTCTAAAAGTGCAAACGGCGAATCTGTATATAAAGTAAAACTTTGGTTGTAAATGTTTATTAACTATGTTAAAAAAAATTCATTCGCGAAATGGAGTGTTGCTAATTTATGACGTTGTTCAATTATGATTAGAAGCATCTAGTTCCAGCCTAAAACATCCTTCATTTTCAAAAAGATTATTATCAGAAAGAGCTTATTATAACCTTATCAGAAAATCCTTATCGGAAATTAAGGGCATATACAGACATAATACAGACATACAGACATAATATACAGACATAATACATATACAGTATACAGACATAATACATATACAGTATACAGACATAATATTATTATATTCATAAGAAAATTAGTTGCAAGTTCTTAAACATATCTCGGAAAAAAAACTAACACCCCTACACTATTATATATATATTTGTATTTTAATTTATGTATATATTAAATTTTTTATTCTAAATATAATTAAAATTATTTTTAGTTTATATAATTTGTCACATTATTATTTATAATACAATATACAGATATGAATGCATGAATTCAGATTTTCAACACTATACGTTCACAATTTCTACATTTTTTTGCTCCTTGTGCCATAAAAACAACTGAAATATTGTAAAAGTCATAGTTTTAATAAAATTTAAAAAAAATATATAAAATTTTACATATAAAGTTATAATGAGCATCATTTCCATACCTACATATTTTTACAAAAAAAAATATGTTGAATATAATTATGCTATATGTTGAATAATAATAAGCAAATAAAATATTTCTATATAATATTATATAATAGGTTTTATACTTTTCTATACTTAAAAAACAGAAACAAAAAAAAATATCAAGATGAAAATTTATTTTATATACTTTATTATATAAAAGTTTTATATTATAAATATGTATATATTTTTTTTATTTACATACATGTGTGTTTATTTGTTGAAGTTAGTATGAAATAATAGTAGTCAGTTTCTCTTCTCGGCTTGTGAACTCCATGCTGTGTCCCACTTAATGGCTTGAACTTACCGGAACACTTGGATTAATTTCCCTGGAGACAGACTCAGTGGATGATGCTACTGGTGGTGGTACAGAGCATTGTTATTGTTGCTCACTGCCACTTTATAATGTGTGCAACAACAATGAAAACAACAAAACAATGTTAAAATTTAAAAAAAAAAAACATGTAAGCTTGTATAATAATTATAGCTATTTATTTTAAATTTATAATTAATTAATTATTAATCCAGGAATTTTGTATGATTTTTCTCACTTTTTAAGTTTTACCTTTAAAATTGCGTTCCAGTTTAATTATGCCATCTTTTTACTATTGAAGATACGTAGTACAGTCGCGTTATTTAGTTCAGTGTACAGTAATCACCTTGGAAAATTTCTCTTTGCAGTCCTGTTAATCACCGTGCCCAGTAAGAATAACATAGGGTATGGTGATTAACAAGGTTTCAAGTGAAAAATTTTCCAAGGCGACGAGTGTACATATTTGCAAGTATTATTGAAAATCTATGACAAGTTTTACGAAACTTTATGCTACTAAATATTGATAGAAGAACACAATGAACTTATAGTTTATTTATTTTAGTCAGCGTAAACAATTAAATGATATCACGAGTTGAAATAAATTTCATATTTTCTTCTCTATTAAACTCTCCTCTCGTCCTTTCTCCTCTTATTTTGCACCATTTTACAGGGAAAAATAGGTGAAAAAGACGAGATTACATATTTTTTTCTCTTCTTGAACATAAAATGTTAGAAATATTTGGGTGGTATTCACGAAGAGTTAAGGAGCGTTTTAGGGAGAGATATTTTAAAAAGCGTTTTTCTTACCATGTAAATTGTCTTCATTTCATCCTCATTTTGAGTGAAGAGGAAACAAGATGTGTTTTAGGGGTAAAATGATTAGTTTTAGACGTGCAAAAGATGAGTTGAAGATTTATTTTTTTTACTAAGGATAAGTACACTTTGAGAGCAGCTGAAATTTATCATTTTTTTTTGAGCTGGGTGCTCCTCTTACCTCTTCTAAAATTGTAATTTTGTGTATGTTTGTCTCTTGAAGATGCAGCAAACTCTACAATTCAGATGCTGATATATATTGCTGCATTATATAAATCCATAATACTGATTACAGTCAAATTTAAATGTCATTCCCTCCGGATGTAACCGGAAATCTAAGGTTTCTGGTCTTCCTATTCATATTTCAGCGTTACAATTTTACACATATGTCAGTATTTCTACTTCAAACCACTCTGTAAAGTTTCAAAACTAAATTACAAATAGAAGAGCTGCAAACTTTACACTTCCGGCTACGTACGGAAGGAATATCAAATTAATTTGACGGTACTGCATTTTTCATACATAAATTATTTTTAAATCGTTCTAAATTATCATTTAAATTGTATGTATAATGTACTTAAATTCACGGAGAGAATTATTTTTTGGTAAAATTTTGTAAAAAATTAAATTATCGTGCATTACTTCAAAACAAATTATTTGTAATAATTTTTATAGATCAGGATAATTATTATTCATGAACTCTCGGTTAAAGACTAAATTTTTACTGTATGTTCTTTGATTAATAAAACATGTAGTTGCTAGATCGGGGTTAATGAACTTCTCTACAATAGAGGGAATTGACCACATAAGTTTTCAAGCCACGCTACTTTGTTAAGAGTAATTGGAATCACCGAACAAATGAACTCTGTTAAATTGTGTTTTTCATTGCTGTAAATTATTGGTGCATGAGTTTTTTACGTTTAATTTCTAACGTTTTGTTCCATTTAACTTGATTCCAACTAGCAGTGCTTCAATATATAAGCATTCATTTCATTTTTTATTTCATAAATTTATTAAAAAAATAATTAATAATTACACAATTTAAATGAAATAAAATAATATCAATCATAAATACAAAAGAAATTGTCTTTTTATAATAAAATTGTTATTATACTAAAATAATAAAAAAAATATGAATATTTAGTTTAATATTTTGAGTTTAAATTTCCATTCAATATTATGTTAAAAAATAATTTAAATTGCAAAAAACGATACTTATTATTATAAATTGTCATTCATTGCTTCAGTTATAATTGAATAAAATTATTTTCATGTATCAAAACAATTTCATGAACTCTCAATGAGTTCTCAAATTTAATAAATATAATTGTACTGCAAATAACTCTAATAATATATCATTGTTACCTCTAATAAATTAAAGTGAACTACTACAGTACGTTAAATTATACAGTGTGATACAATCATATTTTATTTTAAAGTAGAAATAATTAAAAGACATTCATGTCCATATAAGCCGGGTTTTGAACAAAAAGTTTGTTGGTAGTTTGATATTATCTTGTGCAAGTATAAAAACTGTTAGCTCTTCGTTTCAATCGCATTTAATCTGCAGTGAAAACAGTCTGCCCTTCTTCTGAACTTCTTTATTGGAAGCCTGGAGGCTCTTATACTGCGACTCCATCATATCTTTGATCTTATGGCAGCGGACAGCAAGCAGCAGCAGCCAATATTGCTCACACCTTGCTGCCAAATCTAGGCTATATATCGCCTCTAGTGAGAAGAAAAAAATACTATACTCATAATAATATATTATGGATGCAGTAGTTTTATATTGAATTATATGATACAACCTGCATGACTTTTTTATTATTTATTTTGCATTTTAAATTAAGTTTTAATATATTTTTTCAAATTTTCAACCCTCTTAACAGGTTTTTTATGTACTGCAGAAAAAAACATGAAATTTAAAACTCTGCAAAATTTAGAAATATTCAATTAAAAAAACAATTAAAATTACTCAATTGTTTTTGTGCTAGACAGAAGAAAACACTAAATTAAACTTATTAAAACAATATAATGATATCAACAACAAAATCAATAAGTAAGTACTGTAAATCGATCGATGCTCTTCTGCACTCTTATTACCATAATAAGAAGAATAAACTCCAGGAAGGAGGCTGCAGAGTGCTTTGTAAATTTTGTTAAGATAATAACTTTCTTACATGGATATAATAATGAAGATACTGAGCAAAGATTGCAAGAGTACATGAAAAAATGCCATTATATTATTATGTTAGATTGCAATATTGCATACAAATTCTTTGAGAGGCTACTTGTCTGGAGTTAGTGCATATATTCCATAGTTTTTTAAATTAAATATATAATTGTAATGAAGTGAATAAATATTGGAAACCAAGTTACATGAAAAAAAGAATATACTAGCACAATATTATCAAGGAATTGATATCAAGGATAATATCAAGGAATATCTCAATTCCTTGATATTATACTAGCAGTTTTTTCTTCTTTTCTTTGTATATTTGACAAATTAATTTACTACACGATCAAATTACATCAATGTCTCATTATTTGAATACAAAATCGGTACACATAATAAGAAATATTCAAAAATAAGGGCAATTTTTTTTATTTAGTCTTATAATTCTTTATAATTGAACAATGACAAATAAAACTCCCCATTTGTCATTAATTTGAAAACTTTAATAAGTTCCTAATTAACTCATCTGTTTATTTCCATGTAAATGTAACCTCAAGATATTGAGAAATCTTTCTGGCTATTTCAACATGATATTAGTATCTAAAAACTACATGTAAATTAACAATTAATTTGTAAGTTATATAAATAATATATTTCATTGTTATTGTAAGAAAAGCTTTAACAAAAAAAGAAGTGGATGAAACCATACAGATAGTAAGACAAGCTTGGGGCTGTCAAGAACTCCATACTCTATCTAGAAGGTTTGGTGACAGCTCTCCTAATGAGCTCTCTCTCTCTCTCTCTCTCCATAAATATGGGGATGCTCTGATATGTACCATATTTCAACACCATTCTCACCCTCTTCTCAATCACATCAACTCACAAACACAAAATTTCCTTTCCTATCAAGAACATTTGAAATGAAACATATGTCAAAATATATAGAAAAAGAAAATAAGAAAGAGGGAAAGAAAATTATATGACATGTAAAAGAAATAAAATAGAGTAAGTATATGATGAAGATATATAAGTTTTCTACATTTTTTTCATATTATATTTGAATTGTAAGTTTTTTTTTCTTTATCAGTAAACCTACAAAACTCATGCATAGCAAAACATTTTGTGTATTCTTTCCTTTATTTCTTTACCTTTTTTATTTTACGTGAAAAACTATTCACATTCTCATTTTTCAACTGGAAACACATTCTCTCATTCCCCCTCTTCGTTCAAGAAGAGAGTCTTCCCTCTTTCTCTTTTCTCACACTTACACGAATGTTCTTATCTGTTCCATTAAAAAATATATTTAAATTTGGTTTTAAAAATATTCTTTTTTTTTTTTTTAAAAAGAGTAAATTTTCAGTTTCTTTCGTTTATATTTAAGGTAGAGATAATACGGATCAGCTGTTTGACTTATTACCCTTTGATTAACATGTAAAACTTAGAAAATTCACAAAAATTCTATTTTTTTTTAGATTAAGATTTTAGGGATATTAGTGCCTATAAGCCATAGAAAAAATTCAAAACAATTGAAAAAGCTGATTTTTTTAAAATTAATTTTTAGTTTTTCTCTCCTTGAGAAAGCCGTATGCTGAAAATTAAAAAAATTAATTAAAAAAAATAGTCTCCTTTAATTGTTTTTTTTTCCTATGGCTTTTAGGCACTAAAATTTGCCTCTCAAAAAATTTTTAGAATTAATGTGAATTTGCTAAGTTTTGTATGTTAATCAAAGGAGACTACATGAAACAGCTGATTTGTGTTATCTCTACCTTAAGCATTGTTTGGTAACGCGACCTATAACAGTGAAACAAAACCTGTAAGCTTGTAAATAAACATCAAGGAACAATTTTCAAGCCTTTTCTGTTGCTGTCACCTACTTTGTAATTATAATAAAGTAATTTGATCACATAAACTTTGTTTTTACCTTAAGCATTAATGGCTTTAATTAGTGCTATTAGTATATTTATATATAGAAGAGAAGGTATTAAATTTAATTACTAAAAAAAAAAAGCAAAATATATTATAGACATGTAAATTTGTTTGTTAAAAGTTAAGATGTTAGAATAATTTATAATCTTAATGTTTAAACCAGAGTTATATTAGCATAACTTAGAATATTTATGAAATAATTAAATTTATATTAGTTCGTTAACACTTTGTTGATTATAATAAACATTTCAAATACATGACATTTTAAATTGTTTTAACATTTGGTTTTAATTTATATTAATTTGTAATATAAAAAAATAATACAGTAAATACTACGCAAATCATAATAAGTATATACATCACGAAGCGGCGTGAACTTTACTCTCTTGTGAGGGCATTACCACAGTCTATGGAGGTGGTGAACTGCTGTCAGTGTCATAAATCGTTGCGCTCCAGCTTTGCACTTTTGGAGCTCACTGACACACGAAAAATATAATTTTTTGTGCGATGATGTTTTATAAAATATTAAAATATGGGCGGTAAATATTCGGTGCAATCTTTGCTTAAAAAATTCATGTAAAATTAATTAATATTCAACAACTTTCAATCAAATTGTAAATTATTCGCAATGAAAAAAAATTCAAAATTAATTTCCTACTAGGGATTAACATTTTTTCGGGAAATGAAATACGTCATCCTAAGGAAGCAAATTTTGGTCATTTTTTATGACATGATTTATTTTATTTAAGCCCATATTGATTTCAATGCATTAATGCTTTATACCAGCCATTAAGTTCAAAAACTGTATAAAATATTATCAATTGACACAAAATAGGTTATAGAAATTCTTCTTCAAATAATCCAGTTATTATAATTTATTTTTTCATGTCTTTAAGAATTATGAATTATAACAAAAATTCAATTAAAATTTTTAAAAATAGGAATTTTTATCTTGTTACTGCATGTTACAGATAGTTAGAGAAAGATTTGATGTCCTGGTATATATACGTTGAGAGAATCATCTTTGGCTAACGTTGCAAAGGGTTATACAAGGGTGTTAAAGCCGCGAGGAAATTGAGTTGGTAACTGGATTACCAGCCCGGCACATTCACAACAAAGGAAGAGGGCAATTGCAGTGGCAATGTTAGCGTCGTCGCCACTGTGTCGCCACTACATACTTACATACAAAAGTCACAAGAGCTACTTTGATAAAGCCACAATAATCTAACATAAAATACATGACTGTACATGTAGGTCATTATTTATGAAATTTAATTTATTATTTATATAAAAAGAAATGAAGGTATAATATTATAAAATGAATTCAAATTCTTTTATCTTATTTTGATTCATAAGAAATAACAAATAATGTTAGCTTTTTTTATGTATAAAAGAACTAAATAAAAGAATTCTTTTGTTATATTTTATAAAAACAATAAGAAAAGTTTCTAATTTATAAACATCAAAAAGAAAAGTTTGAAAAAATAATGTTACAAAAATAAACATAATACTAATAAATATTAATTAATATAATTAATGAAAAGTAGCTTTCACAACTTTAATGTATTTGCTTGAGGCGTCTATAAAAGTTAGCAATAATGTTAGAGAGGAAGCTAGTTTGTGTATAAACAAGCTAAACACTGGGAACTAGCTAGGATAGGTGGGTATGGTGTAGTAATACTGAAGTGCCGAAGGCAAGTGGCACATCGCCTGGGCAATACTGACCGAGCACGAGCCTGGACCACACGGATAATCAGATTTCACCCCCTACACATCAATTGGACTAACATGTAGCCCTCAAGGGATTGAAAACACTAAAATTAAATTAGGACCTTTGGCAGGCAGCACTCACCACCGCTTGTGGTTTTGCATTCAATACCATGTAAGAAGATCAATGCCCAGTATTTAACCTTTGTTTATTTTATACAAAATAATTAAAACAACTACTTGTGTTTATAAATATTTTTATATTAGCTTTTTTGCTTCGTTTTTTATTTTTTATGACGTAATTAGCTTATATTTTAATATAATTTCTTGATATACTTTGTGATTTGAAAGAATTTAGGTAGAAAAAATATGTTATCTCAGGTAAATAGCTGTAATGAGTGCGATTCACGAAGCAGTTAGCCAGGTTTTTAACCACTTTTAGATTAACTACGTTTAAATATACCTGATTTATACGTGTTAATTAAACCACCTAGTTAAACGTGATTAAGCTAAACGTGGTTAAAACCCTGGCTAACTGCTTCATGAATCGCGCTTATTGTGTTCTCTGGTTTGAATTTCCAAAAAATACCTTAAAAAAAGGTACTTAAAATTACATATTTTCAGTGCTAATTTCACATGCAAGTTCAAAGCCAATCAAATTCTTAGCGTAAAAATATCATAAATACAGATCCAATAAATTTGATAATTTTTCTTGAATAAATTATATAACATAAAAAAATGAAAATAAGCCCCAATTAAAACCCAGAGTTAGTTAAAACTTTTACGAAAATGTACAGTGATTTTTGTTGAACTGTTCAACGATATTGTATTCTATATTGTAATTTTTTTCTTAGACAATCTCGTTTGACTGAAAATAAGATTTCTTTGAGAATTAGTTGAGGAATCGCTGATTGTTGTTTTCGTTTTGTTGTTCAGTGCATTGGTTTGACTAAAATGTTTTGTTTGATTTTAAGAGAAATTTAAAATCTAAAGAGAAGTTATTTTTTTTTTTGTTATCAGTTGATAGACCTATATATTGAATAGAGAACACAATGAAACATTTTAGTAATATTGTTTTTGTAGCTTCCGCTGTCTTTCACGTTAAATTTAAATGGAACACACTGTTATCACTTTTATTTGTCGGCTCAGCAAAGTGGAACCAACTTTGGCTTACCCACGCGTACATTTTAGTAAAAACATTAACAGGAAAAAAAAACACAAAAACTGTGTTAGCTTTAATATGTAGTTAGTTGACATTAAAATATTTTAGAGTTAAAATATTGTTGTTAACTGTTTGACTAAAAAATTTAAGGTTTAATGTCACTACGCTTAGTAGACTATAAACTTTTTAGAAAGTAAAAAAAAAAAAAAAAAAATCCTCAAAATATTGTACTTTATTTTTAAACAAAAAACAAACACACCTGCACACAAACATGCCCAAAAAAAAGTAAGATCTGAGAATTATACCTAACCTCAGATCGAGTTCTTATTAAGTTTTAACGTAGAATTGAATTTTATATAAGTATTTATTTGCTTTTGAGTCAAATCTCGTCTTTTCAAAATTAAAATTTCTCAGAAAGTAGGTTTATTTTAACATTTAAAAGAAAATTGTATTTTAATCCTTATTTATTTATCATATTTCCCTTATGAATACATAAACAGCGAGTCAGAGGCAGGGGACACCAAAATCAAAAAATTCCATGAAGAACTTAATACGAAAAAGTGCGTATCTCTTTAAAATATTGAAAAAAAAAAAATAAAATGAGCAATAATTAATACATATTTAATATAACTATGTTTGAGGGGTCGCACACAGCATTGTATCGCGTCGTATAGTATCGCATGACTTCGTATGATAAAAATTTAGAACCTGTTCTAAATGAGAAACGTACGATCGCATGCGTTGTGATAAAAAACGAACCAATTTGTGCGCGCGTACCGTACACCTGCTTGAATAGGTTCTTATTATATTTTTTTTTTATTTTTTTTTATCAAACGCCGCAAAATCATATGGTTCTGTGTGAACAGCCATTAGTGTATTTAAAAATTTAGGGATCATGAGAAAAAACTTTTGATTTCGGAGAAACTGGCATAATTAAATTGTTAATCGAGTAGTTTTTTTGTAATTATACATCAGATTGTATCATAATAATATAAATAGGTACAATAGGCAATATTGGACCGAAGATCGAACAGTACTTGAGTTGTGAAGAAAAAAATAATAATAATCATGGAATCGTACATTGATCATTTTTGCAGTTTATTCAATTTTTATAAATATATAATTTTTATTTTTTTTATTCCAATTTTTGTAATTGATTCCTTTTTTTTTTTTTTTTTTTGAATTTTATGACATGCATGAACTCAATCCATTTTTTAAACCTTAAAATAATATTGCTGATATGTTTGTTTTGTTATCTAGATTGAATGTCATAATTCATCACTTTTTTTTAAATATAAATAAACTGAAAACTAAATTTAAAAAAATATTACAATAAAATCAAATACTGATAGGGAAAAAAATTGAATCATCTGCGTGTTTATTGATGAGGGTAATAAATAATTTTTCTTTTGCTGGCTTTTGCAAACATTAATTTTAATACAAAATTACTGTTTTATGCATGAATTTTTGTATTGGTTGTAAATGAACACTCGTCGCCTCAGAAAATTTCCTTTTGTGGCCATCTTAATCACCATGCCTCGTAAGAATGACACAGGGAATGGTGATTTAACAATGCTGCAAGTTGGAAGTTTTTCAAGGCATCGACTGTAAAACATTTAAATGTTATATATATATATATATATATATATATATATATATATATATATATATATATATATATATATATATATATATATATATATATATATATATATATGTTACCACCAAAAACCGAATTCGGGCAAAGGCCGAAAAAAATGAGCAAAACTTGATGCTCAAAACTCGAAGTAAGATTTCATTTCGGCTTTTGAACAGAATTTGAGCAAAACTAGTTTTGCTCATTTTTCAAAGACATTTTTTTTTTTTAATTTGAGTGGAATTAAGCGTGCACCATATGAAGCCCTTTTTGGCATGATTAGTAATTACAATAATAAATGTGAAACAAGTAATAAACAATAGCTCTTTTTATAAACACTTTTCGACATTTTATTTTTATGTTCTTTATCTGACCTGAGTAACGTATAGTATTATTATTTAAATTTATAGGCAAATTAAGGGAGAAAATAAAACTTTTATTCAATGAAACAAATAGCAACAAATAAATAAATAATTGATTAAGTAATAAGTTAATTGATTAATATTTAAAAAAATATTTAAATAGTTAAATGAGCAAATTAAAAATTAATTAATATTTAAATAAATATTTAAACAAGCATTTGAATAACTACAGCAAAGAAGTAAAAATAAATATATTATTCCGAAGATAATAATAAATAAAAAGTAAAGAACAGCTGTCACAAAATAAAAAAAATAATTTGTCTTTGAAAATGAGCAAAACTAGTTTTGCTCAAATTTTGCTCAAAAGCCGAAATAAAATCTTACTTCGGGTTTTGATCATAACTTGATACGCAAAACTAGTTTTGTTCAAATGGGAGCGAACAAAAGTCGATGTAAAAGTCTTCATCGGGTTTTGCTCATTTCGACTTAAGCAAAACTAGTTTTGAGCATCAAGTTAAGCTCATAACCCGAAGTAATCGATTATTTCGGGTTTTGAGCTTAACTTGATGCTCAAAACTAGTTTTGCTCATTTTTTTCGGCTTTTGCCCGAATTCGGTTTTTGGTGGTAACATATATATATATATAATATGATCTCAGAATGCATTACAGATAAATAAAAAAGTTATTATAATTAATTGTTCTTAAGCCCATAGTTTTGAAGGGTCGTATTTCTAATATTATATATATATATATATAATATATTAACAGTTTTTATAGTTATCTTAAATATATTCTGAAGCAAAGAAAATATATCAGTCGTATCAGTATTGACAGTCATCAATAGAAAATTGCAACTTATTTATAGCATGTATATAATGTAAACAACTTACTATTATAGGAGATATTTTTAGACTCCATGAAGGATGACCTTTTCCATTAAGGTAAACAATTAATAATTTATACATTACATATATAATATATACATCCACAGACTTAACAAATGAATTTTAGTAATTATTTTCAGATCGTCCGCCTTAAAGTTAGGCAACTTGTTTAACATTAAGTCAAAGCGGGTTACATACACACAAGGGGCAATGGTCCATGATGTATTTATAATTATAAAATTAATACAAGAAATACTGTTGATAAAAACAAATAATAAAATTATACGTATTTCATCGGCAATGTAGATTAGCCGAGTACCATTATTATTAATATATATATATATATATATATATATATATATATATATATATATATATATATATATATATATATATATATATATATATATATATATATATATATATATATATATTAAAAATAATGCAAAATGTGCTATAAAAAAATATTAGACTTACAGTAAAATTAATCTATTTATTCCGCCAGAAGTACCCGAAAGTGAAAGGTTTGTGATCCTTCCATTCGTATTTGCATTTTAAAATTTTAGCTACAGGTTTGTAAGAAGAGTACTAACATGTTTGCAAATTTTCAATACTTGGACATGAACAAGAAAACCAAAAACCTCTCACTTCCGGCAGGAGTATTATAAAAATCTGACTGTATTAACTTGTACTGGCAAGTATATTACAACAGTCAAGGTATCTATAGCACGCATATGCAGATGCAGTTAAGTTTATGCGTGGTATAAAAACTTTTTTGGAGCGATAAGGATGCGAACGATGTCTACAGCACATGGCAGCAGGCAAGCAAATGATGGATGTGCCCATCTATTTTGCCTGCTTGCTTTCTGTGCATTAGACACAGGCTGACGTGATGCCACCATAACGTATACGTGACGTCATAACTTATGTGTTCAGAATAGTGCGGTAAAAACCTTTTGTTTTTGTCAGGTTTTTAATGCAATTAATGTACAGTTAATTGTTTGATTGGATTTTATTTTCATATATTAAGTATTGAATGGCAATATAATAAAAAAAACTTTAAAATTAATTGTATTTAGAATTGTACAAATAAAAATGAATTTGAACTGATTTTTTTTTTTATTATTTTTATTTTAGCATGTATCAGTAACACCTATATATAACATTATAAAGTATAATATGTTGATAATTTCCAAATATTAACTCTATTTATACATCTATAATAACTAATAACTCAAAATTGAAAAAGATAATAAAATGTAATTTTTTAAAAATTAAACTTCACTAGTCATCACCATATAATTTGAATAATCTTTTACTTACGAATGAAGGTTGATTATTGAATGAATTATGCATATTCATAATGCATCGAAATTGATTTAATTAATTTAATAAATGATTTCAAGCTAACAACATTGCACACTACATCTACAAGCTCTTTAAGAACCTGTTAAAATCTATCATGCAATAATTATGTGTATTTATATACTTAAAAATGAATTAACCGAATTTAAAAATTAAATTAAGTAATTTTGAAGGTATGTTAATATAATATACTGTATAGAACTGCTCACATAAAGTAAGTATTGAATATAATGAAATGCATTGAAAGTATGGTGAACTTATGTATACACATCCCTTATGGCTTGTTCAGCTCACATAATGAGAAGCAAAGCTCAATGGTCTGGCTAGCTAGCTATCTTTTTCATTTCGCAGTGAAATTCCCCTAAGATGTTGGAGACTTCTTGCAGGTTAAATTAGAAAGCTGAGATAGCTGGTTGGTTGGTTAAGCCAGCAGGCCGGGCGCCCGGCGGGAAACATACACTCTAACGTAAGAATTAAACTCGTCAGCGCAGGTAATTTGGTAGAAAAAAAAAAACTTTTGTGTATTTTGTGGGTCTTATATTTTATCATGATATATACCGTCTTTACCTTACATTAAGTCCACGGGATGAACAAACGTTATCTTTTTAAGCTTTTCTTCGCAGTAATTTCAACTTTTTCTCTCTCTCTTTTCTCTCTCTCATACTATGTTATTCTCTTTTCTTATTTCTTAAGTAGAAAGTGGTGTTTTACGTTTTCAATTTTCTTGTTTTCTTTTTTTTTTTTTTTTTCTTTACATTTTTAATCTCCTAAAAATGTTTTATACTTGTAGAATTATAATAGATTAATGTTCTTAAAATTGTTTAAACTAAGAAATTAAATATAAATGTTGTTTAAATTAAAGTTTAATATCAGATATATTTGGTTGCACATTATAAATAAACCAGGCGCAGATCCAGGGGGGGGGGGGGCTGGGGCATACAGCCTCCCCCCCCCCGAAATTTTGGATTTAACATGGGCAATACAGGCATTTCCCCCACTCCATCTTTTTTTTAACATTGGCGTTATGGAGGCAGCCCCTCTCGAAATTTTTTTTCTGGATCCATGCCTGAAATAAACTTAACACCCTTTTTTTTATTTTGATATACTGTTTGATAGTTACTGCATGATTTTAAAATTAAAATATTGTTATCTGATAATAATTGTATTTCTGATCAAAACATTTTTTTATCGAAAACAAAAAAATGTGATAAAAAAATGAAGATTTTTTTTTTCAATACAGAAATAAATTCACAAAATGATTTTATATTATCTGTGTTAATGATTTGGGATAAAAAGCTAAAACATCATGTATTTAGTGCTTTGGTTCTGTAACTGTTACTAAATAAATAATAATTTGAATCAAGTAGCACCGCTTCATGAAAGATAATTAAATACATTTGAGCTCCTTTTAAGATGTAGTCACGAAAACATTCAATTACTCATTGTAACCTCATCATCCTTGTATAATTGAAATACTGAAACATTTAATTTTACTGAAAATAATCACAACTTATATCAGCATAGTGCTGGTACACAGGGAACCAATTTTGTTTTAATTTCTTCACACGTATTCTCATCTTTATTCAACGACACGCCAGTCAAATGGGAGGCTTGAATTTATTGTGCTGCACGTGCAGAGTGCATACGTTAAAGTACGTCACCAAGCAGAATGTCACAATTTTATACCGAGCTGGTCACTGCATGTGACATACACTAGAGTTTAGATTGCTACATGGTGACGTCATCAAATAATCGGATTTAACCTTAAAGATATCCAGGTTTTTGGAAAACGCCTTCATTAACCCTAGCATTACCAAGGAATTTTTTGACACACGCTATATCAAGGGGGGGGGGGGAGAGGAAGAGGTCGAAATGACCCGATAATTAAATCATATGTTAAAGAAATTAAAGTTTTTTCTCAATATTATTATTATTTTTTTTGCGGAAATGCATTGCTGGGTGGCTAACTAGATTGAAAAAAAATCATAATTTTTGGAGCAGTGTATAATTTCATACTTTTTTCCCACTTTTAATAAGTTATGGATCGCCTCGGATCATGGTAATGCTAAGGTTAATGGAGTCCAGTGATAGAAATTTCAAATATAGGCTATTTTAACTAAGGTTTTCATATTCCCCTTGTTACACAAGGCAAATATTGGATGGATGACAAATCCAAAACTCCATGTTAAATGTTGAAAGCGATGGTCTATACATAAATCTTCACTCTATCTATACATGAGGTGATATCAAGTGAGGTGGAATGATGCTAGAACTGCGCAATTGCTTCAATATCATATGGCGGCCATGTTGACGATGTCACCTACATGGTATCACAACTTGATTTCACCAAGGTGAATATTTCATTGAGTTTAATTGACACTTTATTCAAAATTTTAACAAGGCACCTTATCTCTGCTTTGCTCTATCGAAACGCATCTGCTATCAGTGAAAAATATAAGTTTTTTTTTCTTGTTTCAATATTATTTTTTAATCTCCCTCTCGATATGTTGAACTTTCAATAATTATATTCTGAACTATAATCTATCCGAGTTGAATTAAATTTAATATCTTTCTTCGTCTGTCTTTGTCTCTTCAATAACGATGTTTATTTATGAAAAAATGGACAATGGAGTACCTCAAAATTTGTTATTACAGAAATGGATAGAGGTTGCAAAAATATGCTACTCTGAATTTTTTTAGATTTATCTGAGACCGGGAAGTATTTTTAAAAAATTATTGAAGGTCCGTTTTATGACGTCACGGGCGTTAATGTCCTATCCTTTTCTTAAGGAGAGGCGCCTCGTGACGTCATCAAAATGAACTTTCAATAATTTTTTAAAAATACTTCCCGGACTCAGAAAAATCTGAAAAAATTCAGAGTAGCATACTTTTGCACTATCTATCCATTTCTGCAATAAAAAAATGTCATGCAAACTGTCCATTAGAAATACATGCACAATCTTCATTACATTTTCTTTTTAAGCGAGGATGGAAATATAGATTTTTTTTTCATGTAACAAAACGTCAAAAAGATAAAAATTTTAACCATAGAGTACCTTGATTCACCTGTGCAAATGACGTCATATTGAATTAGCGTGGCAAACAGTGCACCAAAAAAATGAGCACCGTACTGGTGTACCTCGATCTTTGCTTGATTTACCGCGAGTGGTATTCCCATATAAGAACTTCAACTACATAACATATTGCCAATATGTTAGTGTCACAAACTACATTTTCTATATAATCGTATTTCTTATATATATGTATTTTATTTTATATAAGATAAAAATTTAATAATAGAAATTTTTTAACTTAGTATAAGTTTTTATACATTCTCAAAATAATACAGTTCTTTAAATACAAATTTATTATTTCAAATGTAATATATTTATAAATTTATGCTCATTATAATAGTTTATCTTATAAAAAAATTAAATTCACTGAATATACACAATTTTATTAGAGCTATATATGATCATAGTTCGTTATAAGTCATGTTTCTTTTTATGACAGTACTATGATATTCATGTTAAAATAATAATTTTAAAGAAGCTTTATTAATTTTAAAAAATGACTCTGACGTTATGTTTAATTTTTATGATTTTATATAAATAAAAACATTTGAAAAAAAATAACAGTGCATTATTTAAGTAAAAATATAATATGCTTTTTTAGATAAAAAAAGTCACTAAATTCACAATTTTAATTGATCCTGGATATACTTTTGGGTGCGATTCACGAAGCAGTTACTGTCAGAATCAAAAAGATGTACCCCTCTCCTTATGGAACTTGTATGCTATTCACGGGTACACCTTTTTGAATCGGATAGTAGCCAGGTTTCTAACCCCGTTTAGCTTAACTACGTTTAACTATAACTGATTTACGTGATAAACCACCTAGTCAAACGTGGTTAAAGCCTGGCTAACTGCGTCGTAAATCGCGCCCGATAGCTCCAAGTATTCCATTATAATAAATATGACAGAGCAGCTAGTATTTGATACTTTGAAAGCTAAATATATAAAACTTGAGTTAAATTAGTAGGATGAAATCCTAAAACTCACTGTCGTAACTAAACTCATTTTGTCATAACTAACAACAACAATAATAAAGCAACAATAAAGCTTTAAAAAACATAATTAGAATAGCAATTAATATACATTTTTATGATCCTAATTTTCTTGTGTTATGTTATAAAATTATAATGCACATTTATTTATTTTTTTTAAGTTTATCTTTATGGTAGCTAAAAAGTTAACTTTATATATTACTGGAAAACTGCCATAATAATTTATAAGTAAAGTGTCAAAAAGTTTTTAAGCTCATTTTTATTTTCATTTTCATTTTTTTTTATATATATATTACAATATATATATAGGTCAACACATTCAAATAGTAATATAATGCAAATTTGTTCTTATATAGAGCTTTCAAACATATTATGTGGTTACATTTAATACAGCTATTGAATTTCTTTTTATTGAGTTAGGTCAGGCATTGACCGGTCGTTAGAACAGCTGCACATGTTCGATATAAGGTCCCCCCTTTCAGGCATGCTAGAAGCTAGGAAACTGTGGTCAGTTAAAACATAGATGTAAATTTTGACCTAGATTATTTATTATTTAATAAAACTTTAAACATACCAAAATTTAATTGAATATTTTATTAATTTATCATATAGATTTATAATATTAATTGGTTTTAATTTGCATTTATAATAGTATAACTTTATAATATAATAACCTAATTAATATTATGTTATTAATTATTATATTAAAAATTAGGGTTTATGATTTTAATTTAAAATCACAGTTCAGTGATTTAATGATAGATATTGTATAAGGACACCTGTAACGGTACATGCTAAGAACAGATAATTAACACATATATATATAGATATATAATTATATATAATGCTATTATAATTATTGCCAGAGTAATGATATAATTTCGTAACATCTTTGATTACTTTTCGATTGTATACACAGCTGGTAATAAACTTTTTAATCAAGACATGATGCCAATCGTCTCAAATAAGCAAACAATTAGCTCATTCACTCAATCACAATATTTATATAATGAAAATTTCTTATATATACATCATGCTATCAAAATCAATCAAATGATGAATTTATTGTGTGCTAAAAATATACAATATTATTTATGACAAACATTATCTTGTACAATATTGAAATTTATGTAATTTATATAAAATTACAAGTTTTAAAATATTTGTACCGGAAATAAACTAATAAAAAGCCTCTTGCATTGAATACAGAAAAATATTGATTTTTCTCTTGAGCAAAAATTAAAAAAAAAATAAACGAAATATAAATATATAGAATTTTGATCGCTAATTTTGTTTGCATTTGCTTTGTAGTTTCATTTATTTTACGTGTTCTACTCTCATGGTCATAAGTTTTTAATCCCCACTTTTAATTGGCACAGCTTGCAGGACACTTTAGACCTTAAATTTGAGGACTTTAAGCAACTTTTGATCTTCATTCAGGTTATTCTTTAAAACGAAAACAATATAATATACTAGAATGTGGTAGTGAGATACAGAAACTTTTGTAATTGGGTGTATAATATGCTGTTATAAATACTCTCATAAATGTATTTATACTACAAAAACAGTAATATTGTAACGAAGCAAAAACATGCAATTAATTTTCTCTACAACATTATAGACTACATGGAAATCAAAACTAAAATTTTACTGTAAGGCTTAATTAAATTTCATCTCTTGTATTTTCTGCATCATATTTATACATTATATAAATATATATAATACATCTATACATGTTTCTAACATTTGATATTATAATTTACACTATTAACAATTTAATATATATATATATATATTATAATATTCATGTTTGAACTTTGTATATATTGTAACCAGATTTTAGTATAAACAAAAGGAGGTGGATTCAAATTTCCTTGGCAGATATTTAGCTTGCAGAACAGTTAGTAAATTCAATGCAAACTTGTGTGATTAGACGTTCAAATTGAGTCAAATTACTGTAGGGTACGGTAAGTAATTATTAGACCGGAGTCTAACAACTCTCTCAATGCTGATTGTTTACGTCCCATGTCACTAAAACGGAAATGAAGTTACAGTATGATTAATTTTAAATTATCATGGGAAGTGTCATTTCTGTTCTTATTTTTTAAATTCTGAGCTGTGAAGTTAATAATTTGTATATCATATACAGTATAAGAAAATAAGTTTATATCAAGATAAGACAGGGTTCAAAAGTTTTGCAGTTAGTTTGGGAGTATCAGTGGAGTAATTTTTAATGGTATCTTTAACTGTTATGGAAATTTTTATTATGTGAAAATTTATTAATATATATTGTTCATAATTCTTAACTGCAAAGTAAAATTTAACATGCTAGTAAAATTTCAGGTAGGAAAAATTTCTCAGGTAAATATATATATGTGTATTTACCTGTATAAATATATTCATAAAATACTGTACACCCAACACCAAATGTAATGTGAAAATATCGGGGAAAGCAGCATTGATCCTGTAACAGCCATGATGAGGGTTGACAGCGTGGCGACCTTTGATGTTTTTTTTTTAAGAGTTTACTTTATTACTTTTCCTGACTTTTTTTACGGAAACAATGTGATAATTAAAAGTGCAATTAACTCAATATCATTGCAGTAACAAAGGTCGCCACGCTGTCATTCCTCATCACGAGTGAAATGTTTATCGTAATGCTCCTTGCTGTTACCACCATACGGTTGCTTTCCCGAGATTTTCGCAACAGATTTAGCATTGGGTGTAAATCTTCAGCTATCTTCGTATAGCATTCTACTGCTGTTACTTAAATTTTGATTAAAATTTTATCCTATAATTGTAATATATAATGTAACATTTTATTGGTCCAATACTTAAAATACCTGGATTTGGTTCCAAAGCAAAATAAGAGATACAAAATATTTGTTTAACATTATATCATATAATCACTGAACTATATACTATGGAAAGCTAACGCCCGTTCTTCTACACCCTCCGCGCTGAGGCAAAAAAAAGTTTCTCCTCTTACCATCACAGCTGATCCCTTAACATGAAATAACGTTGAAAAGGTCTGACCTTCCTACTATAGTGGGAAGAAATAGTGGGAAGAAATCAGCTGGCAGGCAGGTAGAAGCAATCTTTATTTGCTTCAAACCCTAGTGTGTAGTCTCGCCCCCTGCATATAATATTTAAATTAATTTTTATTTATTATCTTAGAACATACAAAGATGTGCTTCAATATTACTTTTCTATTACCTGTAGGTTGTAGTATATGAAGTATACTTTATTATGTAAAAATAAGAAAATAAACAAGTAAATACAGTTTGTTCTTTTTTATTGTTTACAGTTGAGGGACATCTTTTGAAAAGTGCAGCGTAATTTATTCATAAGATTGACATATGTTATAGTTAGCTTTGTGAACATATACTTTGTAAGGAACAAAGTTATTGAAAAAAAAAAAAAAAAAAAAAAGCTTTTAAAATATAGGTCATTCATTTCAACAGTCTATATATGAAATTACATTAAAAAAAAGGATCTTGAAGTAAATATATTTTCTAGAAAATATCACTCAACTTTTTATATTATATATACCTTTTTGAAACTGAAGAGAATATAATTATATATATATATATATATATATATATATATATATATATATATATATATATATATATATATATATATATATATAATTATATATATATATATATATATATATATATATATATATATAGTTAGTTGCCTAGTTAAAAAAAGGGCAATTTTTATTTTCAACTTAGATTATAATCTCATCTTTTCACCAGGAAATTGAACCTTACTGAAAATGCAAATTGCTGGTTTTGAAACTAGGGGTCTCCTCAGGATATAAATAAAACTAACGATGAGTTTTATAAATATCTTTAGAAACAATTCATTTTCTATTGAACATATTTTATTTTCAATTATGAGAATGAAAAGGAGCTATCCTCCACTGAACATACTCGAATGAATAAGTTTCTGGGCAATTTTAGAAAGTTTGATGATGACTTTGGTCCATATTTAAACGAAAAGTTACTAACTTTTTTTCTTCTTCATGTTCGAATATTCTACTGTTTTTGTTATCTCTTTTTTGTTCCTACTTATTTTGGTAGACAAAGCTATTATTGATTGTGGAACCAATAGAAAACTGGTCTTTATACAATATATACGTACCGATAAAGGCGGCGGTTGTTGGTTCGCCCACTGTACATTCACGGTGCCAAGCAGAAGAGAGGTCTGCACTGCACCATACTACTGACTTTTGTAAAAACTTTAATATAATGTAATTTTTATATTACTTAAAGGTTATAAAAATAATAATATATTTTAATAATATTATAAAGCTTAAATGTTGAATGCTTCTTATATAATCAAAGACATTAAATTTTATAAAAAAAAAAAAGAAAAACAAAAAACATTTTGGATCTTTGCCATAGTACACAGTGTAATAATAATTTTAAATCTATTTTGTGGTTAAAAATAATTTTTAAGAACAAATAATTTTATGTTGAATGTATATGAAAATAATAACACTAAAATCTTTTATCATGTTATAATAGCTTTTAGAAATGCAATATAATGAATATAGAATAATTGTAATTTAATATGCAGCAGTTTACATTCAGTTTTTTTCTTTTTTTTTTTCCTCCATTTCAATTTTATTCTTGAATTGAATTCACTGATAATTTGTCATGATGTTTCCAAAAGAAATAGGAAGCTCTCTTTCCCCTCCCCCCACTTTCTCTCTATTTTAATTTGAGATTCATTAACCTTATTATATTTGATGTATTTAGAAAACTTGCATTAAAAAATAAATTAATACAATTGTCCTCTCCAGAATTGACCGTAAACCATACAATAATTAGTATTGCAACATCGTTATTGAAGGATACATTTACTTTGAGTAATTCGAGTAGCACAGTGTGGTGTGAAACGAGCCTCAGTTTTGAGGATTTGCCAGCTAAAGCCGCGGACGCATTGAGTTTAAGTCCTCGTAAGTCATTTTAAATGTTTACACGCGTACAATGGGAATTAAATTAGTTAAAAGCTACCTCCCTACGGGCTCTTAAGTAGGTCAACTTTCAGTTCCTTTGCAAAACAATAGAATATTGTGTGCAAAAAGGAGAGAAAATGTAAAAAAAAAGCATGACACAAAAAGCGAGACATTTTATATATACAATAAAAATTACTTAAGTTGAGGAAAAGAACATTCTCAGAAATTATTTAAATATTAAAATTTGAAAGAAAGAAAGAAAGAAACTTCACAAGAAATGAAAGCTTATAGTGCAATTTTATGTAGATTGCAAGTGAATGTATCATACAATTTTTAAATACATTTCTTCACCTCCCGATTCCCGCATTCGTTTTGATTTCCCCTCCCCTCTTTTTTTATTAGTGTTTATATATTTTTTTATTAAAGAAAATGGAGCCTTCACCAAGTTTGCTTTAAAATAACATTTCAATGGTTTGTTATTAGTTTTTTTTTGTAACAAAAATGCTGCAAAATAATTATATGATACCAATTTAAAATGTTGATTTATCAAAATAAAATAAAACAAATAATTTATAAATATGTTTAATAAAAGTAAGATATTATATTTAAAGAAATTGATATTAAGTTCAAATTTCAAGTATCACCTACTTTGTTGGTGCTATTTTATTCTGTATCTGCCTCAACATTGAAATAGCCAACAGTGTTCATAAATATTTTACATAAAAAACACTGCATGTAATATGAAACACACCCACCACAATAACAGTGTTTTGTTTCGCTGCAGTAATCACTTAGCCAATTTGAGGGCAGATTGGAGTGACCTTCATTTTACATTATTTAAATAATCAACTTTCATTTTTAATTTAAAAGAAAATTTTTCAATATTATTAAAAATAATTAATCTCAAGAAAACACAAATTGAAAATAAAATGATTTTATTTCATTCTATAACATTATTATTGGAGGGAATGTAGAAAAAAAATGTCGTAAAAAATTGATAAGATTCATCACCCTTTTGGTGACACATATAAGATGACCTTTTTCTCTTTCCAAAGGTACGACAAGAATGATAGAGGTACATGTAGGAACTATAGGGCACTGACATATGAGAGCATATTACCTAAGGATATATATGGGTCAAATAATAGAACATATATGGTATTTCCCCTAACATCCATCATTTCTTCTCATGAAATCTCTATGGGATTGAAATAACATAGTATAAAATTTATAATAGAGGAATCAACATTGGAAATAATATCGTTTTTCTTTAAAAAAAAATGAATGAGATATATAGTGAGAGAGAGAGAGAGAGAGAGAGAGAGAGAGAGAGAGAGAGAGAGAGAGAGAGAGAGAGAGAGAGAGAGAGAGAGAGAGAGAGAGAGAGAGAGAGAGAGAGAGAGAGAGAGAGAGAGAGAGAGAGAGACAGAGAGAGAGAGAGACAGAGAGAGAGAGAAAGGGGGGGGGGGGAAGTAGTATAATAAATTTCAGCCTTACTCTACATATCATTCAATGTAAAATTAGAATTCGTTTTTATTTTTTTTAAAAAATATATACGACAGTTTGAGAAATGAAAATACCAGGTGAATACGTGCGCAAGAAAAAAGAAGAACATTTCATGTTGGAGAAATTGTATTTTCTCTCTTTTTAGACAGAAAGAAAGAGAGCAGAACAATCAACTATCAAAGACACTAAAATAGAGAAGGTATGGTATAGTACAATTTATTATAAAAATATATACTGTGATTTTACACTTTAAAATAAATTATTGTAAAGGAATGATTAAAAAACATTGTAAAAATACTTTTCTTTGCTCGAATTTTGAGTATAATCATACCATATGTTTTCACTGTTATTTATCGTGAAATTTTGTGTATTTTATATAGGAAGCAGTCAGTTTGGTATGTCTCTCTGTGTTACATTCCCAAGAGTCTGGGAACAGATGAATTGGCCTCTCTCTCTCTCTCTCTCTCTCTCTCTCTCTCTCTCTCTCTCTCTCTCTCTCTCTCTCTCTCTCTCTCTCTCTCCTCTCTCTCTCTCTCTCTCTCTCTCTCTCTCTCTCTCTCTCTCTCTCTCTCTCTCTCTCTCTCTCTCTCCTCTGCACTTCTGCACTGCACTGCAATGGAGAAAAGGCGTGTCGAATGAAACAAGAAAGAAACATATCGAACATTGGAAGAAAAGGAACATTTTAAGTCAACGGTTTAGTACAAGATCGTTTAGCTAATAATAATCTGATGAATCAGCCCCATTTTAACAGCTAAACTCCTCCTCTAACATAGCCACCCTTCTTGCTATATAGCTGCTGAGTGGAAAGACGGAGCAAGTTCATCCCTTGAGGTCCGCTCCTTCTTCTGATAACATGATTATATCCTCCCTTCCTCTTTACACAGAATATCTTTCTTCCTTGTCCTTTAGTAGTATTAGTGTTGAGAAAGAAGACTCTTATGTAGTCACTTTAGTTTTACTAATATTTTCACATCATATTAATTAAATTTTCATATTTAAACTAACAAGTATTATCTAATTATACTTCGTATATAAATATTATAATTATAATTACATTAATGCTATTTAATTATGAGATTCATATATTGTTATATATATAGTGTATAAATAGTGGTAAGGGTAAAAGTTTATAATTAACATTATTTAAAATGTATATTTCTAAATATTTATTATTTTATCAAAATAATTTTATAAAAGTAGGAAAATAGTATCGTAATTCTTGATTTTTTTTTACACTTTTATATTATTGTTTAGTGATAATAGTCTTAATTGTGGTAAATAATATAGTGTACATTGCAATATTACCTTAAAACAAATTTAATTAACTATATTAATAATATGATCAATGATCATATTATTGCTTAGATAAACCCTAGCATTACCACGGGAGAGAAGGGAGGGCGAGGGGGGAGGGCGAGGGGGGAGGTCAAGACGACCAGTTACTTTTTAAGGTATAACCTGAGAATTTGTCTTTCAAGGTCAAGAGGCGTGGCTACACTGGCAAATCTGACAACACTGTTGCAATAGTAATGCGAATAAAAGATTAGGAGGGGGTGGTAACTACAGTCCTTGAGAGCGTTGCCAAGTTTTTTAGGACATATCAGAAACGATCATCGCCACGGTTCGAAATATATGAAAACAATTCAGAAAAATAGTCAAAAAATTAGCTTTTAATCCATGTAAAATTTAAAAAAAATTCTCGAGCCGTTTTTTGTGCAATGTTGATTGAAAAATTTAACATTGAAAGGATACAAAATACACATTTTAATAAATTGATTATAATTAAACCAACGGTTAAAAAATCTGAAAAGAATCAGTAGTATTTGGACAATTGTTGTAAGTCTACCAAATTAATTTCAAGAACATCTGTCGATACGACTTTTTTCGTCCGAATATCTCAGGTTAAGCCTTAAAGCGGAAAAAAGTGTGAAATGCTGCTCTGAAAATTCTGAAAAAAATTATAATCCTTGGTTAGCTACCCTGCAATGTTTTCCCGCAAAAAATAATGAGAATTCACTTAAAAAAATTTTAACGTATGATTGAGTCGTTAAATCCTAGCTCCACCTCCGCTTGGTATTAACTACAACAATGAAATCAGATGTGCCTGCACTGCCATCACAATGCACTTACAATTAGTCCTTTCAGCACTTACTCAGCAAATTCAATTAGTCTGTTTTGGTACCAACTATGTGTATAAATATATAGTCTATAATGTTTTACATAAATTATAAAAAGAACTTAATGAATCGTATACCATCTTTCTTAAAATGTTAATTTAAAAAATTGGACAGTTTAGAAAACATAATTATTATTAAAATGACTGAAAATATGCTAAATTTATTAATTAATATAATATTTTTTTCACTGTGTATTTGCAATTTTTTAAAGGAATGCACATAATTTGCGATCTAATTTTACTTGTTAGTTTGAAGTAAACGAATGCTGTGAACAAGAAATAATATATAAAAAATGTAATCTCCTATCGATAACCATTAAAATAATAATTTACAGAATACTTTATTTTTCATTGATGGTGCCATGAGAGTAAACATTACAAAATGTTAATTCGCTTCCGTTTAGTGATGTTTGAACTTTATTTAAATTCCTAAGAACCAAGAAGTGTTTCCGGTTCCTGTTGCTGGGCTGAAATACGTCACTAATCCAGCTGATGTCGTCCCTAAATTCCTATAAAGGCTATTATTAACCTTAAGGGAGCCTTAATCTACAGATTATGAGACAATGCTTTAATGTACAAGAACATTACAATTAAGTATTTGATATAAATAGATAGTAAAATATGACAATGTATGATAAAAGTACCAAAGTTGATTTTTTTTTTAACTTTGTTGTTTTATTACTCTATTAATTTTCTCCAAATTTGACATAGTTGGGTGCGAATTTTACTAACAAAGTCATGCAACAGCATATCACATAAGCGGTGGTTGTCTTTCAAATTAATATATAGAAAAATTAAAATTATTTGTTGAATTCCACACAATATAATTAATTTTATCGACAAGTATAGTGTAATCTTACTGCACTAAACTTTCTTGCTCAAAAACAAATTTAATGTAGTATTTTTATTTTTCTATTAGAGTTTTAGTATTTTCAATATAAGAGTATTTTTATATGAATTTGACGTGAACATAATATATTTTTCATGTCCACTCGTTGCCTTGGAAATTTTCCCTTTGCAGTCCTATTAATCGCCATGCCTTGTGTTATTCTTTAGGGAAATTGTGATTAAAAAAGGCTGCAAAGTGCAAAGGGAAAATTTCCAATTTGATGACTATATTCAATTATTTTTTAAATGCATTTTACTCAAGTTAAATTAATATGTAATAATACGCTAATGTAGACAGTTGACTGTTATTGAGTATTCAATTTTTCGCATAATTTCCTCATGGAATTGAGTAAATTTAAGAGTTAAAAAATTATTATATTTTTACCTCGCCTTATTTTATGCAACCTGCTTCACTTTGATGATAAGTTGGTTGCCTTTTCATTTAATTGAGTATAATTTTTGTTTAAATTGCTTCAGTATTCAAACAGAGCGTTCCTAGACCACTCTGTTTCAAACGATATAAAGAAAGTAGAGCATTCGTTTCAACGATATATAGTAAAAAATACATCACATGATGATGGTATTTTATATATTGTGTGCAATACTATCGCATGCATAATGTAATTAAAAGCTAGGAAAAAATGTCAATTTTTAAATTAACTGTATGCATATTTACACACTTTTTGCTGAATAAAAAAAAAAAAAAAAAAGAAAAACATTGAATACTCAATAAAAAAAACTTTCCTTTTAATATATAAAATATAAATAGTACTGAATGAAGTATATAAAGTTCTTTGAGAAATAATTGACAACTTCATTCATGTTCATGATTAATATTAAAGGGGTACCATCAAAGTGAATAATTTTTTTTACATATTCGGGCTGCTAAGAATTATTCTAATATCCCTGTTGTTCAATAATTTCCTACAATGCCTATTATAGTTATTTTACAATTAATTATTTAGTTTGAAAAGTGAGTTCTATGGCCGTTGATTGATTCAAGCTGATGCGCTCCCGCAGCGGCCGGTGATACGACAATAAAGGGGCGGCGGGAGGAGGTTCTTATGATTCGCGGGAAATTCTCGTCGTATCAGCGACTGCTGCGGGCACGCACCGACTTGAATCAACCAACGGCTTTTGAACTCAATTTTCAAACTAAATAATTAATTTTAAAATAACTGGGCATCGTAGGAAAATATTGAGACACAGGGATATCAGAATAATTCTTAGCTGCCCGAACATGTAATAAAAGTATTCACTTTGGTACCCCTTTGCAATATAAAATAAGACAAAATGTCATAAGCAAGTGACTTATTTGTATTTAGAAATAAAAATAAGAGACATAAATAAAATAAGCAGCTGTATTATAAAACTAAAACACATAAAAAAAATTGGTTGACAACGGACAAAATACAACGCTTTAGGGCATAGAATAGCAAGTTTTTATACAGAATAAGAAAGTTCAGGTAAAAAAATGTATAGAACTAGGGAAAGGAATTGAAACTTAAACTCTCTGGGCCTAAATAAGTTAGACTGTCTTGTCTGTGTATACAACTAGGTACAGTATGAACGTTACTCCTGCTCTGCTATCTTACAATAAAAGTAGAAGTGAGAATCTTTAGAATTTTGTTTGGGTGTTCATTTTACCAATCTCAAAATTACAAATAGACATTTTTTTGTCTTTAGAAGCTACAGTTTTAATAAATGAGGCACCGTTAACATTTCGCACTGCTACGAAGTGTATATGTCAAAGACAAGTCGTTTTCATTCAATTGAAACATTTTCGGAGAATCAGTTGCTCAAGCAAGCGAGGTAAGCAAGTCGCCTACGGCATAACATTCTCTCTCTCTCTCTCTCTCTCTCTCTCTCTCTCTCTCTCTCTCTCTCTCTCTCTCTCTCTCTCTCTCTCTCTCTCTCTCTCTCTCTCTCTCTCTCTCTCTCTCTCTCTCTCTCTCTCTCTCTCTCTCTCTCTCTCTCTCTCTCTCTCTCTCTCTAAGATGAAACAAATGCTGCCTCAGAAGTAGCATATACTACGTGGTGGTGGATACATGCTATACCTTTCCCACTTTTCCCCTAAGGACCAATGCTCATAGACTTGTAATTTCTCCAGGGTATGAAAATAATATCAATCATTGAAATTGATTTAATTAATGAACATAACATACACAGCGAGAAGTTTTCTATATACAGTTTAACGTAGCAATTTTGTTTTGTTTGTAATGAAATTAAATGTAGTAATAAATTTAATAAAGCAATATAGCTTCTTGGAATTTAATAAAGTAAATGCATTTAATTGAAACACGTTAGCAGTTTCAGTAACGGTAATCAATATTGAAGATGAATGAATTTTTATGCACTTTTATATAATAATTAATATTATAATATGTCTATAATATAATAACGTGTTATAGTATGTTTCGTGAATCGGGCCCATTATATACCCATTATATTGTAAAAAAAATTGTTGTCTCAAAAAAATTTCAGAAATTTTGTGTGTCTGCATGGCTAACATATGTTAATCAAATGTGATTACATGGATCAGCTAATCTGTGTTACCTTCCCCTTAACCTAAACTTTGAATATGACGGTCAGTGTATAGGTCATGATTACCCCAATATAGATAACTTTAAAACAATTTATATTTCCAGTGTTTAAATGAAAATGCTATGGTCAATTAGCGATGAACAATTTTTACCACTTTTATGATGTGGGCAGGGGTAGGATAAGTAGAAGAATGGGTATTACTTAGCGGGAAAAATAACCCTGGCCTACGACAATCCTGATGCCTCCCACCACAACTTTACCGGGCGCCAAATTTGATAATGATGGCGCGAGTCAAATAATTTCTCTTTATTACTCTTTCATAAGTAGACAAAAAAAAATTATGAAGCACAATAAAATTCATATTTATTTTACTATTGTATTTTTTTTACAATAATATTTTACTATGGAAGGAAAATGCATATTTTCTTTAATTTATTAAGTTTTGATTTGACTTCGTAAGTTTCTGATGCCTAATCAGCTGATATTGTGGAACCCCATTGTGTAGAGTACCCTCTCTTCTACCACCTTAGGCAGGAGTGACGGATGCCACTTACTGTCAGCTGAGTGCAAAGAGGAGACAAGTCACTTGAATCTCACAGTAGGACAAAAAATAAAGAGAACAAAAAACTACATTTGTCACACCCCTCTAATGTGGAGTATAGTAGGCCAACAAAGTCAAATGCAAGCACACTTTTCCGTTCAGATTTTCACCCCAATTCTATAGTATTTTATTATATTTTTTCTTTCATAAAAAAACCCTTTCCACTTTGAAAATTTTTCCACCTCATAAATCTCCCTTTTTTATCATTGATTTTTGTACCACCTCATTTCAACTTTAACTCCTATCAAAAACCTCTTCTTTTTTATATTACAAACGTATTTGACCCTTTCCGTGTAAAAAAAATGTTTTATTGATTTTTGTTGAAATAGGCAAAAAAAAAAAAAAAAAAACAAAAAAAAAAAACAGACAGACAGGAAGGATTCTCTCTAACTTGTTGATTTTTACACACTGGAGAGAGGGATAGGGAGAGAGAAAGAAAAAAAGAGAGAGAGAGAGAGAGAGAGAGAGAGAGAGAGAGAGAGAGAGAGAGAGAGAGAGAGGAAGGGGGTGATACTACTGTATAGTCGGATGATTAAGAGCACTAAAGCTTTCTAAAGCGTCACGACATTCCTAAAAGAAACTTTTTGATAAAAAAAAGGAACATATAAAAAAAATATATTTTTAGTAGAAAAAGCGTAGGGTGTCATTAATTAACGTGGCTGTCTTTACGATATTGCGTTTAGCAGTTAGAAAGTTTAGCTTGGTGGTAACGTTACCAAAGTCATAATACCTCCTCGCAAAAGTTCTTACCTAAAACAAAATCGTTTTCCTCTTCACCTGTCAAGCTTTAAATTATTTTTTTTTTTCTTAGTACAAGGGTTACATAAAAGTAAAAGAGGTATTACAGCAGTAGCTATGTCATAAGAAGCAGAAAAGTTTCACTTAAATTCTGTCATCAAGCGTATTGGAAAATTTAAGAAATATGTGTAATTTTTTTATACTAGAGGTAAATTTTCTTTTCTTTTTTTTTTTCAAACTTTTTTTTTTACCTGCTAATATCTTTAAATTACTTTGAAAAATATAATTAATGAGTTAAAAAAGAAAATTTCATTAACTTTTTTCTTTATGTTTACAAAACTTGTTGTTAGTGTTGATTTTTTTTTAATAAAAAGTTAGCATGACAAATTTAATTTTGTTATTATGATATTTTTACAGTACTAAAATGAATTTTCTGGTCTCAATTTTTTTCTTTAAATAATGAAAAAAAATTTTTGTTAATATATTTTTATATTTTTAATGCGATATAGTAATTTTCTAAATATTGGCGTCATAAAGTTAGTGCGAACCTAGTGGTAACTGCTGGAACTACGTGCGTCTGGCGAAGATTGCTGTATATGATTCACATTGTAAAATCATGTAAATGCTCCGTCAACAACCACAGCATAATTTTACAGAAATGACAACACCATATAATATATAGTTGTCAAATACTTTCGGACAAATATAAAAAAATATTTCAACTTCGTAAGTGACTTCTTTCCTAAAAATTTGATAATTTTTGTGATTCTCCCCATGCTATAGGTATTGTCGTATCCTCGATGCAAAGAGCAAAATTTTCAGACGTCAGCGCCATCTCTTGGTCCTTTATGTCCTCTATACAATAAAATCATAATTTCTCAGGTATGATGTATTTGAAAGCTTCAAATTTAATTTCCATGCAGTATTTTAAGACTTCAAATCAGTATGTTAAAATCTCTTGAAAATATTTTATAACGTAACTACGTAGAGAATCCAAGAGAAATGTTGACAAATATTGTTAAAATTTACCATATCATTAAAAATAATCATGCTAATGGATAATAACAATGTTTATTTTATGAATTACAAAAGTTACTGAAAATATTATGGTTTAAATTTGATCACTTTTTTGGGGATTTTTTTTAATTATCTGATTTATGGTGTTTCTATAGCTGATCAGACGCTCACAACGTCATCAATAACCTACCTCAGTGAGCTTTTGTGACGTCATGATCGTCAGATCGGATATTACTACCTTAATGTAGATAATTTAAATAAAAAAAATAGTTCCCGTACTCTAAGAAATGTGAACAAATTAGAAATAGTACAATTTTATGTTTGGTTCCCTCAGACAACTAGACAATTGATTGGATGGATTGCCACAGATCATCATGTTTTCGAAAGGACTCACAAAAAAATCTTAATTAGTCAAAAATAATAAAATAATCACTTGGGTGGGACCAATAGTTCTAAAGTTGGGGTTAATTTAAATTGAAAATTAGACAGAAAAACATTGAAATTGTAGGACTATTGGGACAAAAAAAAAAAGCAGACGAAACTTTATGATTGTTAATATTGTACGTCATAGACTTCTATCTTCACTGTCCCACACTAACAATCTCACACGAAAAGTGGGTGTAATTGAGGGCCTTTCCTCAACAACCAACGCACTATTGGTTGATATTACATCTCGTCTTAAATTCTTGGCACCTGACGAGGAAGTTCAACTTACTACATCTAATTTTAGTACCATTAAGCCTCTTTACATTTATTTTTGTTTTAAGATGAATATATGAGACTATTAAATACATCTCTACATTCAACAGCAATGTTAAAAAAAAAATAATAATTATAAAATAATTTTTATCCTGTGAGTTATAGTTTCCCGTAATACAGACATGCTAAAAAAGTTGTATACCTCTTTTAGCTGCAGGCGTATGTGGCGACTTACTATCATGAAATGTGTATGTATTACAATGTGCTTTTTAATTCAATAAAACCTTTTTAAACTGAAAATGAAAAACTAATATTATATATTCTAAATGGGTAATAAACGACATAATTAATTTTATAATTAAGTATAACCAATTTTAAAAAGTTAAAATTAGTACTGCTCCATTACAATCACACTATTAGGTTTTTTTCTCGTTATTTTTCTGGTGACGTAAAGCGCTATAATTATAATAGAATGAATTAAAAGTAAAGTGATTAATTATATTAAATATGCTCTGTTTCTTACAATAAAATCATGAAGGTTGTCCTTGAAAATAATTCATTACCAATAAAATTGTTGTGTCCTAATTGACAGGTGTTATAAAAAATCTACACCCAAGTATAACAAAACTAATTTCTTTTTCATCTATAAGTAATTAGAATATTTAGTATTGTGAGGTTTCCCTTGAAAATAACGTCTTCAACTCATCTTTTACACGTCCAAACCTAATCTTTTTACCTGAAAAACACATCTTATTTCCACCTCGCTTAAAGTGAAGATAAAATGGTGACAATTCTTTTAACACTTGATGCTCAATAAGAGGAAAAAAGACGTATACCGTATTTTTCCTTCTATTTTTTTCCTCTAAAATGGAATAAAATACGAGGGAATTAGACAAGGAGAGAGCTTAATAGTGAATAAAAGATGAAAATTATTTTGAAATTTCGAAATTTTGTATTAAAGTGTTATACACTTGAATATATACAGAATAATATATATATATATATATATATATATATATATATATATATATATATATATATATATATATATATAATATATATATGCAAAAAAAATTTATTGTGACGGTCAAATAAGAATGCTATCACCGCTATGTACACTATCTCAGGGTCTGTCTGGTCTATCCGTCAAAACAGGGCTCAAACTATTCAATTTAAAAGTCGCCCCTGTGGCCACTTATGGTATTGAAATCGTATGGCCTCATTTATCTGTATCCGACTTTGATAAATTAGAATCAGTACAAGCCATGTTTGTTAAAAGACTACTGTGTCTTTCAAAATTTACCGAAACTAGACTGGCCTATAAACTGATAGATTCCAATTATTTTATTACAGAAATCAAAGAAATGTTTAAACTTCCAATGACAGATCAATATTCCAATTTTCTGGCTGTCAGGAATCAAAAAGCTCAGGATATTAATCCTGAGTTTTACAGCACTGATGCTATAATATGACATGTAAACATTGGTGTCTGCCCCAATTGGATAGATCCAATTTTAGAAATGTCTTAACTCGCCAAGCTGTTCACGGCTTCGACCATCTAATTTGTAAATCCTCTGGTTATCATAAAGCTGAACAATCTTGTGTATGTAAATTATGTAATGAATATTGTAGCCAATATCATTTAAATATCTGTAAATCTAGAATTAAACCTATCAGTGATTATGCCAAGGGAGACTTCATATAGTCTATATATTTTGAATAGCAATTAAGCAATAAGTTTTTCATTCTATTTATTTTCTGTCATATTTTGTTTTATATATGTGCCTATATATATGATATACTATGATGTAACAGGCTGTTAATATCATCTGTTATTTTATTTTATATTCTTTTATTATCATTTTCTATTTTTCTATTGTTCTGTAACTATTATATATAGTTTGTATGTGTGTTTTATGTGTTCTATTACAGTGTTATTTTATAATGTATATTTCTAATATTATTTTGTATGTACACTTTTTGTGTTTAATAAAAGACTAATAATATATATATATATATATATATATATATATATATATATATATATATAAATTTTAACCCTAAAATACAATTGGTCAGAAACTCTGCACTGCACTCTCACAAGGAATATCAAATGTATTTGTGTTCTAGCTTAAGAATGTTACCCACCTGTATATTTGCAGACACCTTGTCAAGCAGACACGTTGAGAGAGTGTTCAATACCAAGTTAATTATTACACTGTCCATCCCTCTTCCTCCATTACACAGGGTCTAATTAGATAATGCAAAATCGTAGTCAATATTTAATAACGTATTAATATTCATAGAAGTTTACCTCTCTAAAATATTAATATATCTTATTATATATACCTTAAATAATATAATAATAAACATATTATATATATATATTGTACTATATTATATAACTACTGTTTTGTTATTTATACAATATATAAATCCAATAACATGTTCAAACAAACAAAACACGCGATCTTGAAGTATTGTAATATACAAGTAAAATATTACTCTATTATAGTATCTTTTTCATGAAACTTAATCACATAATTCTTAGTATATTCTTCATGTTGTATTGGTTTACATTTTTTATTATTTACAAACAATTTATTGGTAGCAATATCAGATACCTCTTCAGATATTCTGAGTGTTATAACTATTTGATTTATTGTTTTTTATGGCACATAAGAGTGCTTTTTCTGTGACCTCATACACAGAATTGGAACTTGAGGATAAGAAGTATAAAAATATGTTTCATAAGATGAATAATTTCTCGGATTTATTAAAATATAGAAAAATAAACATTGGTAAAACGATAATAATAATTGAATTTGTTTTATTATATTAATTGTACGTATTTATTCTATATTATAAACTTCTGTATTAGGTCAATTAAACAATTACATTGCACGTTCCTATATTTTAATAATATTTGTTCGATTAATTTATTTAATAATTTATTGTTCATGTTTTTTAATGTATCCCCTAGTTGATAAAATTTTCTTCTTGATGTATTGATTATTTTTAAATGTAAAATATTAAACTCAATGTAAGAGGAAAACGAAGGTATATATTCAAACTCAAATGTTTCTAGAGCCCATTTTATTTTCATATGGTATACAAAGGCAGTCAATCGTAATCGAGATTTAATTTTTTTTTTTGAAAAAGTTAGAAATGTTTTTGTTTTTAGAAATTTTATGTTTATTAATAAATTCGTTAAAGGGTACTTTACCACTTTATGTGCACTGGTGCTCAATAGTGCTTTCTAACATATCCTATTTTCAACGTTATTTTTTTTAATTATATTTTAATTTGTATTGGTGAAATAAAATAAAAAATAAATAAAAATACAAGAACTACAAATTATTAAGAAATGAAAATTGTGCCAAAAAGAAGTGAGATTTAAAAAAATCTGAGAGGGGGCATGTATTTGTAGAAGAAGGAAAACTAAGGAAATCCAATTCTACCACTAAATTATAAAACAATTCAAATGACATCAATAATATATTATTGTTATATTTACCTCATATTTGTTTTGATATGTCAATTTTTACATGATACTTCTTCTATGTTTGCCATTTGGTTGAGTGTCACTAGAATGTACGTGACATACTTGTGTTCTGTCTCTCTCTCTCTCTCTCTCTCTCTCTCTTGGCACTAACGTACATATGAAACCATTTCTCATACTCGAAGATATCTTTGCAAGACTCAAAATATCCTCCTCTTCCTTCTTGCAACAGAAACTTCATATGATGTCCTAGAAATGCAAGTAGAAAAATATAATAAAAATAATAAAGAAAATAAGAAGGTTCTTATATCCTTGAGTAATAAAACATTTCAAAACTGCATGGTACTTGTGTGGTACATTTTTATATGAGAAAATGTATAGAAAAGACAAATAAGAAAGGTAAACTTTCATCGTTAAAACCTTCTGTTGTCTATTTTCAAGTATATAACATACAGTATAAATATATACTTTTAGTATATTTTTTTTATAAAATATATCATGTATAAAATTTTTGTGTATTTTTTTATATAGGAAAGAAAAATATAATGATGCACGTGAAAACTTTACATTTATAAGATGTGTATTAAAACATTTTTTTTAATACAGACAATTTTAACAATTCTCATATATATTAATTTAAATTTGTTTTAATATTTTAAAATATTTTGGAATATTTTACACACGGAAAATGGAATGACTGGTCATATTAATGCTGGTAAAAAATTAATTAAATATTCAAATATCATGCCAAACAAAAATTTTGCTGTTTTAAATTTATATTTTTGCAATTACATAAAAAAAACTGTGTCTGCACATATCCGCTACTTTACTATTTTTTTAACTCTATTGTAGAACACTGGTCGATCGCAACTTAAATGAATAAAAAAGAAGAGATCAGCTTTGGCTGGACAATATGATTAAAATGAAATAATAATAAAAAAAAAAGCCGACTTGGAACAGTTGGAACTTTTCTTCACGTTTTATATTATCACCATTGTCATCAAATTGTATGTCAAATATCGATGGTGCCGACTAACAGCGTTTTGCTCTGAAACTTGAATTATAGCAAATGAGGCGTAGCTACCAAAATATAACAGCTTTTTACCAGAGAGCTTCTCAGAATTTGGTATTGGAACCAATTAATGTACATAATTGAATTGAATTTTCATATGGGGGCAACTGGTCACATGCATTATATAACATCGGAAAACATAAAATATTTACTAAAATCTAAATTTAGGATTGAAGTACGTCACTTATGACATATTTGACTTGTGTGTTTTACTGCATGCTGATTGAGAGATCAAGTGGAATGACTATATGTAATAGAGACAAATTTAGACAAACCCCTTTTCATATATAATTATGATGAAACTTCACCAAAATTACCGTACAGCCAGTGGTTGTTAAATGAAGTGTGGCGCAGTTCATAAACTGGTTCTCCACCGATCACTGAGATCAAGCAATGTCAAACGTGGTTAGTAAATTGTATGGTGACCATTTTCAACAAAACAACACGCTTCTCACACTCAGCGGTAATTCGTTGCGCTTTCCCCTTGTGGTTTCCCTGGCTTTGAACCATTTAACTTCCGGTTCACTGAAAAAAGTTGTAATTAACGTTCATTCTGACTGAGGTTTCCACGTTTCCCTCAGTCACAGGGAGCATTGCAAGATCCTATTCCGGATGTACCCACGAAATACAAAGTTAGGTTTAATTTTCACTGCAGTTGGCTCGAGTTGTAAGTAATTAGTAAGTGCGTACTCAGTTGTAGTGAAAAAAAAAAACAGAAAAGGTTTCATATGAAAAAATTCATTACAAAGCATGTATTTTTATACCCTAAAAAAAAGAAATATATACACGTTCAATTTGAAGTTAAAATTGTTGTATGCAAATATTATCAAGATAGAAAAACATGAATACGTATACAGACTTGAATAATAAAAAGTTTTTATTCAACTGCCATCAATTCTCTTTGGAAAGTTCACTAAAGATATTTGAATATCGCCATTCTTTTTATCGATTGAATATTAATTTGAATAATTTTTATTTCATTAAGCAATTTCCTTCCATATAAAATTAACTTCGTTTGTTAAAGAACACTCATTATATTTAGTATTTACTTCAAGGAATTATCTTCTCTAAATGTTAAAACGTAAAAATAAATATATATTTTTTATAACTTTATGTTTAATTGTATAATTATTAATACTTGACTACCTGTAAATGAAAAAAAAAAAAAAAAAAATGAGAAGCTATACAACAGCACCCGATCGATGAATCAAATTTTAGAAATTTGAGAGTGATATAGAAAATAGTTCTATATAGATTTAAAAATCAATTGAGGCTTCAAGTGATGCGCTCTCGCTGTGCAACTGTTTGTCGCTAAGGTCCATCTTGCACTTGAAAAATGAAGCAAAGTGTTTTTTTAGTTTTTTTTTTAACTTTTCTAGGTTATAAATCGAGTAAAAAATGTAAATCTAGATGAATTATCTACTTTAATTTTCAGTTTGGACCAAAGTTCCGTAAAGGAATTTTCCCTGAAAAATCTTATTCTTAGTGAAAAAACAAAGTCGCGTATTTTTTTTTACATAGGTTTGGTATAGCGGGTGGGAACACCGAAAAATCAGCTGACTTGAAGCCTCTACTGTAGAGCCAGAAATTTTGGTGATTTAAGGGTAAGATAATGTGCCCAATTAAAAAAAATACATGAAAATTATGAAATATATCTAAAATGTTCTCCTCTACATCCAGTAAAAGTTATAGCTAAAATTTCACAGGTATACAAATTTGATCTAGTTTTTCAGTTACGAATTCTTAAAATTTACTAATTTAATTATGGAAATGGATGAAATTTAAAAATTAATAATTCAAAAACTAGGTTGAATTTGTATACTTGATTTTTAACTATACTGATAGGGGATGTAGTTGAGAACATTTTAAGATATGTTTCATATTTTTCATGTTTTTTTGCATTGGTCATATTATCTTACCGTTAAATCAGGGGTACATTTTATAAATAAATTTTAAATTTTTTCTTTAATGAAAATGTTGAAGCTAATAGTTAACAGGTTATTTCTTGTTTCTTTCTTCTTAATAAATCTCTGTTACTGCATTGCATTGGTCTTTCTAGTTACGATATCTGCCCTCTTCTTGGCTCATATGCTTGCTTGAACGTGGGAAATTGAGTGATTATCTATTGATGTAAAATTTCAAATAAGTAAACGGTACAAAAACAAATTTAATTTAAATTTTCTGAAACTTACAATAAAAAAAGGAAATCATAATAAAACTAATCTGTTATAAATGGATGACTTATTTCAAAAATAAATTATTTCCCAGTTAAAAATTGTTATGTACACTTCTCGCCTCTGAAAATATCCCACTTGCAGCCTTGTTAATCACCATGCTCTATGTTATTCTTATACGGTATAGTGATTAACAAGGTTGCAAGTGGGAAATTTTTAGAGGCGAAGAGTGTACAGTACATAAATTTTAGTCTTGAAGTATTAAAATTAAATGCCTAAAATATGAATATTTAAAAAAAAAAAATACCTAATGTACATAAAGTCAGTCAAAATTAGATTAATTCTTTTTAATTTTTAGACGTGTTAAAACTTTGTAATTACCTCAGGCAGACTTACAGAGAGAGGGCTAACTATGATCCCATGGGGACTTAACTGCCACCACACTGAGAAGAGAAGGTCACGCATGACGGCAAACCGGCAGCCTAGATGTTCCTCGCAACTCATTCCTAATGGCATGCCATTTCACAGTCCAGAGGTTTGGATTCCATTGGGACCATGGCAGTTGGGAATCACAATGCTAAGCTTAGATAGAATACTAGCACTATTACCTATATAACAAATAACACAATAGATGATGTGATCTCTAAAAATATGTACAAAATAGACAAACTTTGAATCAAGTTTGATATTATGTAATAGATATTAAATAAAAAAATTATTAAATATATAAATAATATTTTTATATTGTTATAGAATAAAAAAATAGAAAAGATATTAAAAACACATTTGCTTTATAAATATTTTTTTTAAATCGATATACAATTGAGTATTCTATTTTTGTGGTATAAAAGATAATAAAAAATTCATGTTTTTTAATGTTTTATTATATAAACTATAATATTTTTTTTCTATACTTATTTTTGGTGTAAGTTAAGAGTTTAAATGTTTCTTTAGTGTACACAAAAAATTTTAACAATATTTAGAATATTATCAGTGTGATGTTTCTTCATTGGTCAAAAATAGTATTTTATTTTTCAATGTAATGACAGTAAAGCAACGTGGGTTAAAAAAAATTTATTTACAAATTTACTATAAATTTTCCCTATATACGTTTCTAAATTTCCCTAAAGATTAGAAGTCTAAATATAATATTGAAAATAGATAGAAGTCCACTTTATATAGAATTATGTAAATTTTTATGTAGTGTATGTTCTGCTGTATATTATATATATTTTAACTTTTTATTTCGAAAAGAAAAAGTATAAAGTAAATAAAAAAAGATTTTGATACAATTTTATACTCTGCAACTTTTTTTTCTTTCGACTTCTTTTTTTCTATAAACCAATTTTTCTGTTCAGACAGTGAGACAGGGCAAGTTGTGGGACCTAGTCGCTAGGTCAGAGAGAGAGAGAGAGAGAGAGAGAGAGAGAGAGAGAGAGAGAGAGAGAGAGAGAGAGAGAGAGAGAGAGAGAGAGAGAGAGAGAGAGAGAGAGAGAGAGAGAGAGAGAGAGAGGGGAGGGTGTTACCGGAGGAAAGTGGTGACTGTCAAAGTGCCCTTAGATCCTCGTAACCAGCAACCACAGAACTTAGGTGTAAGGAGACGGGGGAGGGGGGGCAGAGGGGGGAGATCTCTCCGTGTGACATGTGACATTCTCTTCTCCTTTTGCTCCTTCCATTTCTCACTTGCACAAGTTTCAAGCGAACACCAAGTGTGACTGTTCCTCTCTCTCTCTCTCTCTCTCTCTATCTCTCTCTCTCTCTCTCTCTCTCTCTCTCTCTCTCTCTCTCTCTCTCTCTCTCTCGTTCTATTCACTCTTACTATATACTTCTTCATGCTTGTAAGACATACAAAATTTAGGAGGATTTATCGAAAATTGGATGACAAGAAGAAAAAGATAAATGTCGTATATTTTGTTTCTATACTACAGTGAACTACAATTTATAATAAAAGAAATATAATAGAGCTTTTTTAAAGAACAAAAATAACATGAAAAATAAAATAAATTAAGCAATATACTTTTGATAATGAAATAGTAATGAAATGTGTTTTTTTTCTTACGTCTGTATACGTTGTTTTTATTATCAAATTAAGTTTGAAAATAACAAAAGAATTTATTTTTATAAGATAGACAAATAAAACAATAAAACTGTGATTTTCTCGCATAAAAGTGTTATTGCTTGAGTTATAAACTTTTTGATGTTTTCTGCTCGTTACTTTATCTTCTTCCGTGTTTTAAATTCTTCAGATTTTTTTTTTCTAAAGGCATTAAATTTCATCCTGTATAGAATTGAAGTAACGTAATAGAAAATCCCTTATAAAGCCTTCACAAATTTACATGACGTAATACTGTCAGCTGATATTGTTAGTTATGGCAGTCAAGTTTTATGTTTCAGTTATGTTGCGCTGATTCCTATAATATTGACTCTTTCTCTCCCGGCTATAATATAATAGGGGAGTGTGAAAGTATTTTAACTTTTTTTTTTTTTTATTGAATCGACCAAAGTTTATTATTTAAAAAGCTAATTTTTCCCATAAGTTTATATTTTATTAATATAATTAATATAAACTTATAAAATTTTAGCATATTATATCACAGGTTCAGAAAATGTTTTTAAAAAAACAAATGTTAAACATTTTCATTCTAATTTCTGTTTTTTTTTTGTAGACGACAAAATTAAAAAAAAAAAGTAAAATAGCATTTTTTTTTCATTTTTTTTATCAGATTTATATTTAAAACTAATATTTATTTATACTTATAAATATATTATAAACATCTTATATTAATGTAATTAATTTTAATATTTAGAACTTTCACTTTTTAAACTATATTTGATTTTTAAATAACATACTTAAATTTAATTAAATTGAAATTTAATATTAGATTAATTTTTGTTACACGTCAAAAACAGACTTCAATTTGAACACAACATTTTCTCTTAGACCACTCATAATTTTCAATATTATATTTTCAACATATTTAATCCGATATAATTTTTAAATATAACGTTTTCAGTAGCTCGCAGAAAGTTTGCACGGTCGGCTGTGTTGACTTGCCAATTGAGCAACGGTGTAGATTTTAGACACCAAGGCTGTTCCACCAAACAGGTAAGACAATAATTAGACAGGTTTTGTCTACCTGGCACAATTTGAGGAACCTGATTAACAATAAAGTCACCCAAATTTATCTTTGGTTTGACGTCATGAACCTCTTCCTTTGTTCGTCAATACAATTTTAATTGGAGGGTCGCGTGACGTCAAATCAAAGATAAATGGGGAAGACTTTATTATCCATATCCATACTGCGCAGACGAATTTTACAAATTGACACTAAGAAGTATTGAATATAATATACCACATTGAAATATATTGTCTTAAAATTTTAAACAATAATTTAAGTAATTAAAATAGACAGTGCAGAGATATCAAACATAATATTTGTCTGTAAAAAATTACAAATCGAGAATAATGCGGCAAAAATGACTAACTCGATTTGACGTTAACCTGAGTTAGTTGTTTTATTTCTGAAAATTCCCATGGAAACTTATTTCCAACAAAATCAATTTATTTTTGGCATGGCATCTTTGAAATAATTTTGTTCTTTTATGAAAAACATGTATCCTAAGTCCTTGATCTAGAAAGATAACAACCCCTATAATATATTAAGTGTAGATTTCACCTTAGAATTATTTATTGCTGTAATGAATTATTTACAAAATAATCACGAATTTAGTAATAAATTTGGTGCTAAAATCAACACAATAATAAAATTATTTATTATGTTTTTGAAAATAAGGGTAGTCGCAGACAGAATCGCATGATTTCGCAGCATATCATAAAAAAATTAAGAACTTACGTGATCATGTGTGCACACACAGCTTATTCGTATATGGTATGGTATGACATTCGTAAGTTTCTCATTTACAACCAGTTCTAAATTTTTATTATACGAAGTCATACGATGCGATACGATACGAAGGCAGTGTGCGACACCCCTAACTATCTATTTGTGATTAACTTTAATGAAGAGAAAAAAAATATAATTTAAATTTTAATTGTGAATTAACTGCCTATATATAGCTAGGTAAACTCTTCACATATGATCGGAGCAAGTCATCATAAAGCCGGTATTACACGATACAATTTTTCCTAATTATTGCATTCTATTTTCCCTTTTAAGAAAACTTCAACTCCATTTGTTTGTATGGAGATGAAATTTTTTTGCAAGGAAAAATTGTATGTACAATAATTAGAATAATTGTATCGTGTAATACTGGCTTTAGTTTTCATAAATCAACTGAAAACCAACAGTGTATTATTATTATTCATATTTATAAAGCAACAAAAACTCTCAAATAAATGAAAATTATGACAGTTAACAAGTTTTAAACTTACATATATATTTAATGTATTATATAGAAAGCAATCAATTTAATGGTTACCAATAATGTAATTGAATTAAGTCATAGTGACATATTCCATATTGACATATTCCATATTGACAAGAAGTTTACTGTATTGGTTTAAGCAAAAAAGTAGTTAGTTTTCTCTATATATATATATCCACTGCAGTAAAGATCACATGTGTTGACCTGATTATATTTCGATATATAATTCTATGGTCATGTAGTCATGTGTCTGCAAGTATCATTGATATTCAGTATACTAAAGTTGTACTTACTCGAATATTTACTTTGCATGACCATATGTGTATCTTTCTAAGAATATCTACAAGCTGAACATATATATGAATTGAACTGCAACATTTGCTAAGTATACATGGAGCGTTGAAATTGGATACGATGAGAACCTCTGGAACTGGAAATAAATATACCGTCCATCTGATCTAAGGTTTCCACGTTAATTAAGTCAAAATTGCTAGTGCTATATGACTCTTTCCTATTATTTTTTATCATTGCCTAATTATAATAAACTGGTCAGCTGTAAGAATATTTAAATCAATATAAATCAAACAATGCTTTACTTTGATTCTATTTAATTTTTTTATTCAATAATTTAGTGGGTCTTGGTGCACTTCTGATACAGTTGCTACATTCCTGCTGGAAGTTCCCGGAAGTGAGAGGTTTCTTCTGATCCTTCCATTCGTATTTGCAATTTGAAATTTTGGCTACAGGTTTGTAAGAAGAGTACTAACATGTTTGCAAATTTTCAAGACTCAGACACGAACAATACGACCAGAAACCTCTCACTTCCGGCTAATTCTGGCAGGAATATTAAATAATTTTGGCTGTATTCTTAAGTAGTAAATACATTTAATATTATGTTTGCATCTAGGATTCACAGTAAAAGTTTCAAAATCCCTTACGCTGCTTTGAAAAAATATTAATGTATTCAACAAATCCATTTACAAACTTCATGTACAGAGAGTTTACATAAAAAAAAAATCTATATTACAGTTACAAATATAATTTATATTTTATAAAAAAAAAATCTTGTTTGATTATGCAATTTTTCTGAGCTGCAGATGTTCGAATTTCAAATGCAAAATATAATTTATTATCAATGTGCTGCCAATATGTGGGACAGATGTAATTTATAAAATGTAAGATGTTTATTTAAATCATAATCTTGAACTCAATTCAACGATAAAAAATTCTTTACTAGTTGCAATGATTGAAACGAGATAATCAAAGAAATATATAACAGGAATTTTCCATTAGTACAAAATAGAAAATATGTATTTATATTCACATGAGGCTCAACATGATCATTTTATTAGGAATCAAGATATAAATTTTATAACTCCGAAGCCTAGTAGACATGAAATATATAGAACAAAGCCTTTTACGCGTGTTTGAGAAATTATATTAAATTACCATGTTCCTCAAAGTCGTATTCCTGATGTGAAAGTGTTTGCAAGAGAACTTAAAGATTTTCTCATCGATAAGTATTAACATTTTTGAATGAAAATTTTTAATGTGGTGTGTTAGTGTGAAATTGACGTTTCTAGAACCTCAAGAATTTGTATTATTGTAATTTAATGCATATTTAATTGTAGGATACTATGGAAATACAAATTATCAAATTTGAATTTTATATAGTAACTACACTCTTAAATATTAGATACTGAATGGGTTTTCATTACTTTAAAAAAGTACTTAATTTAAGTACTTTCTTGAAATTGCACTGTGTTTGAAGTAATTAAAAAATTAATGTACTTATTTTAATTACAAAACAAATTTAGTACATTTTTTTCAAGTACAAAACAAATTAAGTACATTTTTTTTAAGTACAAAACAAATTCAGTACATTTTTTTAATAAAAGTACTGAAATTTAAGTTCAATGAGTTGCCACAGTGGCGTAAAAAACCGGAAGTTCAAAACATATGTTGACCGACCACGAGACCGTGCAATCAGTGACTGCTAGTAATTAGCGATTAATTATAGAGTAATCTTAACCGTTAGGGATGTTTTATATAGAGAATCTCAAATATGAATATACGTTTGTAATGTGGATTGTTTAGTTTCAATCGAAATCGATCAAATTTTGCGAGAACGGTAAGCTTTAAAATATGTGAAAAAATTTCTTCTTCTGCAGTCAATATTACTATGCATCATATAATATATAATTACTTGTTAACTAAATTTTGACTTTTGATGCATTGCCATTCAATTTTATTGAATTTTTTTAATCGTAAGGTATTAATTAATAAATAATATAATAAAATATCACTGTTATTTTATCCTTGTGAGCTAAATCATTATATGTTATTTTTTTCTGAACTATTATTAAATACATCTAATATGTAACAATACATACAGCAGGTAAAATAAAGACAATATGCATTTATTGACAAGCGTCAGATATAAATTCAAGAAATAATGCATTACGTTAGCGTTACATGTTCTTTCAGTACATTAATGAAGTCAGTACTTTTTTTTGGAAAAAAGATGTGATTAAATGGAGTCAAAAAAAGTACATTTTTTGTACTGAATCTTTTTTTCAGTACTTTTATTGTAAATGCTGAATTAAGTACTTTATCCAAGTACAAAATATGTAGTGATTAAACAGAGTCAAAAAAAGTACAAAAAATGTACTTGGACTAAGTATCTAAAAGTTTAGTGTGTAGAAATTTTCATATTCTACCATCGACATATTTTATTTTTTTAGCTTGGTAACATTTAGTTGCCACATAATTAGTTCTGCATGATGGAACTTGTGGAGTCTCCAATGTATCATAGAATTTCGTGTTTCATTGCAAGAAATTTGACCAAAAATGTCAAAGCTTCATAAGGTCAGGACAGAGAAGTTAGCTCCAGTTTCATTATAAGGTTATAATAACCTCTAGATGTCTGGAAATTTCAGTTGAATTTCTGTCCACAAAGCACGGAGGTCCATTATCTTACCTGATAATATGGTTGAAATGGAAAAAAATTTATTGCAGAAATGAATAGAGGGTACCAAAGTATGCTACTCTGAATTTTTTTCAGATTTTTTTGAGACCCAGAACTATTTTTAAATAATTATTGAAAGTGCTGCCACGCCCCCTGAAGGCGTCAATAGGCGTTCAGTCTCTATCCTTTTTATTAAGGATTCAAGGATTCAGGGGTGCCAACTGAAATAACAGGACTTTCAATAATTATTTAAAAATTGTTTCCGGGTCAAAAAAAAAAAAAAGAAAAAATTCAGAGTAGCATAATTTGGTACCCTCTATTTATTTCTGCAATAAAATTTTTTCATGCCATGTATGTTGTCCATTCGTATATTTAAGGGAATTTGGGTGCAGGTGGCAACCCTGATATATCTTAATCGTTTTTTTTTTTTTTTTTTTTTTTTTTTTTTTTTTTTTAAGCATCCAGCTTTTCCATCAATGACATAAATATCGAAATTCATGCAATGGACAATCTGCATCGGTTGATTTAATGCAGAAATGAATAGTGCTAAGTTTTGATACTCTGATTTTTTCAGATTTTTTTATCTTTTAAATCCCGGAAATTTTCTTAAAAATAATGATTGATAATGCAGAGACGTTAATAGGTTTCACTTTTTATTAAAAGGAAAGGACGTAAAAGGGGTTTGTGGGTTCAAACCTGACTTTAAAAAATATTTTAGCAATACTTTCTGGCTTATAAAAAATCAGGGCAATATAAATTTATGGCCTTTATTAATGTCTGCAATAAATAAAAAATCAAGCAAGTTGTCCACTCGTGGCAAAGCTGTAGGCTCAAAATCACTAAAAAAATTACACTGAAAGATTAATATTTTGAAGATCATTCAATAAATACTACATATTTTAGTTTTAATAATTTACTCTAGAACTTATTGAGGTATCCTAACATTTATTTTTTATAAAGTAATACATATTTTCGCACTTACTTCCAGATTACATAAAATATCAACCCTTAATCGTATTTTTTTTTCGGTATTAAAATATTAATTTTACATTTAATTAATATTATTATATTTTCTTATTACCTGATGGTATAATGAATTTTTAGCGTTTTTCAGACAGTCTCGTGAAAATATTCATAAAACTTTGTAGAGTAGGTAGAAGGGGGTTGAGGGTGAATTTCCCGAGTTAAAGACGAGAGCATAGCAAACACAGAGGGTCAGCGGCTGCCTCAACGCATTTGCTCCCCCCTCCCCCTCCCATTTCTCTCACGTGACCACTCGTCTCGCCAGATACTTCAAACAAAATGGCAGGGCGAGGAAAAATAATTGTTTAATTATGTCAATTAAAATTTAAAATATATAAATTAAAGATGTGAATTGTTCTATGTACTTCATGTTAATTTAATAACAATGGCACTTTATAGAATAATAAATACATCAAATGAAACAAACAGTCAATAATGACTATTTGCAATATTTGAACTGGTAAGGATTTATTTAATATGGGTATTCAACATAATATCTAGACTATATTTAATTGAAATAACATACTGAACACTACATATTTATACAAGGCTACACATAAAAATTATAATTATTAATTATACAGTATATTTTTATAATATGTGCTTCATGATTAAAAATTGACAGGAGTACAAAATTTGTTAATTTTAAAAATGTAAAATAATTTTTCCATTGAAAAAAAGTAGAGGTGTCCGTCCTAACTGAGGTGTTCCACGGTTCCTTCAATCTCACCTCAGCAAATGCTGGGACGCATAACAGACCGTGGCCACCATAATTTCCTTATCTTATCCCTATACTTTTTTTTCTTGTGAAATGATATCATTGCTTGAATTAAAAGAATTCAATAAAATATAATCGAATCTTAAAAGAAATACTATAATTGACTGTTTTTTTTTTTATAAAATAATAAATTTACGCTGCAAAATTATATAAAAAACTTATGATCCTAATCTGTAGTCTGTTTTCTGAATAAATATAATAAATAAATAGGTAGGGATTTTTTACTATAACCTTAATATTCATCTCTTTGGGATGAAATTTTAATCAAAATATTCCCCTTCGATATTTGACAGTTTGTGTAACTAATTTGACCGTAGAAATAAGTGAGGTTTTCTCTCCCAACCACAACAGAATACAATAACTTCATAGCCATAAATCACATTTTAAATTGAATAAAGCCAGGAAAAATTGCCTCCACACATTTCTCATGAAAGGAATATTATCATTTTTTTTTTATTTTTAATTAACTTGAAACTAATTTAAAAAAAAAATTAAATTTATGGGCACCAAAAAAAATCGAATATAAAGTTCAAAACTGTTTTGTCTATAGTTGCACCACCCAATGGAGTAGTTTGGTGGCTATTGTCAAAATTCAACCACCTTTTTTCTTTATTTAAAATTAAACCTTTATAATTATCTCAAAGTTTAAATTTACTGTTTGACTAAGACAATTATATAGCTGCATAAATTTTACGGAACAATACCAGTCATACTGTCAACTATTTTGGTGATGCTGTATTGGTCCTCACCCTTTAACATGTTAATTAATGTTATTTTAATCATATTATTATCTTTATTTTTTTAAATTTAACTGTGTGTAATTTATGTATGCATTGATATTAGGTGAAATAAATAAATAAAATTCCATGTTAACAAAGTAATTGTAAAAAAAAAAAAAAAAAAATCCTAGTATTAAAATAACATAAAGAATAATTTTTAAATGATTAAAAAGTGTTAATATAGAACTTATTTGTATACTAAAATAATAATATGAGTTAAGTCTATTTAATAATAATTTACTTAATTACTCTATTATAATTTTAATTATTTTAAACACGACACAATTATGATATTAAATAGTTTTAAAATAAGTCTTTAGAGAGTCTAAGTATTTTAGAAGGTACAATAAACTAATTTGCGCACACCATAATTTCCTTGTCTCTTTGAATATTTAATAGAAGGCTTTTATGTGTGGTGGAGATAGAATTCCCTTTCGTGATCAATTTTTCATGAGTTTCTGAAGCTGGGCGGCCAGCTACGGCCTGGATTTGCCCGGGACTAAACGCTCCATATAAGGAATATAAACTTCCTCTACCGTCACTTTATTGTGACGTCATGATAACAACTTTTTTTTTTTAAAGTAACTTCACTTGTTTTTGCATTCTTCCTTCATTTAAAATTTTTCCCTAAAGGACAAAAATTCTACCTATTATTTAAATTTTATGGTATGCTAGAAGATATTATATTCCAGACAGTGTGAAAAAAAAATATATAATAATATTCATTAGCACATTCTCATCTCAATTATATAGAAGTTATTTGAAGAAATGCTTACCAAAAATGCATTGAAATAATTATAAATACTTATAAAAAAATTCATAAAATATTGTATAATTACGAATGGAGAATAAATTACGTCTACATTGTATTTAATGAAACCAATCCATTTCAGGATTAAACTCCAATAACTTGTGTCTATTTCTCTAAAAAATAATTCACAATTTTAAAAGAAATATTTTTTTTTCAAAATATTGATGCACACAGCCATAATAGAAGTCGAACAAAAATAATTTCCTTATTGAATTTATTAGAAAAAAAAAAATTGAAAATTTCAATGATGTGCAATTTATTTTGTACAATAGTTACCTGAGAAACAAAGTTTGAATACAAACCTTGCCTGAGAATATTAAGCACTAGATAAATTAAAATTTTTCGTTTCAATTGTTTTTTTTAATTAATGTACAGTAAAATTTTATCCTTTCTTGAATGTCAATATATTGTATATTGCTTTGATATCTTTGTTTTAAACAACTATTAATATTGTACTACTTTTTCTTCTTCTCAAACTTATAGTTCCTAGAGGTTTAAATGTATAATATGTGATTTATAAATAATTGAAATAATAAATATAATGAACAATAAAAATCTCTTAGCAATTAAATTGAAACCAACTTTTTCATATATTATATGAATTACAAAGGACTCCCTCCACAAAAAATGACCACTATTTTATTTATGCTCAATTTGCAGTAGATTGCATGTACGGGAATAACTCTTTTGGTTTCAATTTGGAATTGGATGAAAATAGCTCCATAATTAAGCTTCATATAAACTATAATATTTTTGTGGCTGCAAAATTTTGAGATGGTTGAATAGTCAGCTTATTTTGTATTTTTTCAACTGTCCTATCTAAACCTATGTAAAAAACAACAACTCGAAATTGATTTTTTTGCATAAAATAATTTTTTTAGAGAAAAATAAGTTCTTAATTCATTATCAGAAGAACCCTAAATGAGGGGGTAGGATATGTTCTCAAATTGATTGCTCTATATTATATAGAGGTTTCTATAATTGAAGCCTCTATATTAGTGATATTTTTGTAAGAATAAAGTTTGATTTTAAATTTTCTATTTTTTTTTTTTTTTTTTTACATACTGGTCAATTATTTTGCAAACACGATGTGGACAGATTTTTTACGTCATTGTAATTTATATATAATTTACTATAATATAGCAATTACATTGAAGTAATTATAAAATAATTGGAACCAATTTCATTTAATATATAATTAAAAACGTATTCCATGATTTAATTGTTCACTATTATATATAGACAACAATAGCTCATATACTCTCCCACATCGTTACAATACATCAAGTGTTTGGAAACAGAAGGACACTTACTATGTATTACCAAGATCAAATTATAAAAGAGGTAACGTAACCATTATATATAAATTATAATAAGAAAAAAAACATGTAGTTTATCTATGCGTAATTTGTAATTCTTAATTCTTCAGTTTCGATGACGTTATTAGAAACTTTGAAACGTTGAAACTTTGAAAAAGCACTAATTAACGTTTCAAAGTTAGTTTATACATGTTAATGAAAGGTAATGACATATTTCATGAGCTATATATGTATTTTTTTTTATTTTTGTATTTTTTTATTTTTTAGAGCGGTAAAATAATTTATCATCAGGTACTGATTTAGAAACATTACAAATTTTTAAAATAATGAGGTCTGTTTGTAAATACACAAACAGAAATAATCGATTATTATTGAAGAAACTTCTGTACTTCCATGTATAAGGGATCATCGATAATAATTGATTATTTCTGATTGTGTGTTTACGAATAAACCTACTTTTTTTTTCATCACAGAGAAGATAATTATTTATTTATCTTGATTCGTGCAATCTTCAAAGCTCCTGCAAGAGTAAAATTATACATTGAAATATTAATATTGTGAAGATACGACAATGTTTTTACTTACCAGTGCTCTAACACCCAATCCACTTACTTTGTTCAATTACTCAATTTTGAACACCTGTGATACCTGTTTCCAGTTTGTACTTTGGTTCATATAGGCTCTGCTGATAATAGCACTTGGCTGTATTGTAAGCGCCGGCGCCACCAGGGCGTGACAAAGAGAGGTTTACACTCACCAAAGTGTAGTGGACCGCCGTGACCTCACAAACTGCTGAAAATCATCATCATGATTATATTTAAACCAATTTTAGTACATCCTTCATAATCATCAAATTTCAACACTTTGGACTTGCTAAAATATTAAAGTTCTTCAGTTTATGAACGTTGCTAAGAAGCGAATGAAAATTTAATATATTGAAATCAATGTCTTCTTTCAAAATATATACCCCACATTTTCTTAAATTACTCATTTTCAATCATCAATCAGAAGTAATTTTCAACTATAAAATGTGTAGTTCCCTTACTTTTTTTTATTTTTAGAAAACTGCACTTGTAAATATTTAGATACTGTATATTTTTCAGTTCCTTCATTTTCACGTTTAATGGGTTCCTGTTAATTGGACTTGATTTTCAGTACTTTTCACAATTTTAAGTACAAATTTAGTACTGAGTTAAATAGAGTCAATTTTAGCAGAAAAATTGTCTTCAGAATAAAGAATCTAAAATTTTGGTGTGTATATGTTGGCATCCGGACGCGAATTCGCTTCGGACGCGAATTCGCTTCAGACGCGAAATTTTTGTTCCCAACGCGTTGGGATCATTCAAAAATTCCAAGAAGCGAAATTCGCGTTCGGAGCATCGCAATTTTGATCCCAACGCGTTGGACACTTTAGCAAAATTCACAACGCGTTGGGATCAAAATTATTTGATCACAATGCCTTCGGAACAAACGAGAATGATCTCAATGCGTTGTGAACAATGTGAAAAACGTCCAACGCGTTCGGAACAAAATTAAGATGTATTTTAATGATTTCCATGACGCGAAATTAATGGCGAGAAAGTCAAACTCATTGAAATTTTAAATAGGATGAGTATCGCGGTTCGCGGTGAACATTAATAAATTAAAAACACAATATTTTCGTATTATGCTAATTAATTAATAAATTAATTAATTACTTGAAACGTAAGAATGGAAGAACAAAAAATAGGGACGTATTATGAATAAGAAAACAGCACTTACCTTTCAAAAAAGCATCCCACCAGTTCAGCAGTTGACATTCAAAAAGAGCGCCAAAGAAAATTGGGGCTTATGATGCATGTCAAGCGCCATGATTGGTCAAGCATAACTAATCGTATATCTTGACGTCATAAGCCCCATTTTTCTTTGGCGCACTTTTTGATTGTCAACTGCTGAACTGGTGGAAGGCTGAGGGTGGTGACTATTTTTTTGGTGCACAAGTATAAGTTTGACATTATTTATAAAACGTTAACAATATAAAAGTTGAAGCGGTTCTTCTCCTTTAAAGGTACTTTCTTCATTTCATCGTCACATTAACCACATTGATATATATTCTTAGGGAACTGATCATTTTATGACCTATTTGCTTGCAGGTGGACCATCAAACTGTTATTAGTTGCTTGCATTGGTGCATGAATAAGTGCGGACTATTCTCAAAAACGAAATAATAAGTAAAAACAACAAAATTACAAGAGAATTTCAAAGCAACAAACTGTACATGCCAAGAACATCAGTCAATGCGTATTTTATAATTGAATTATATTCTTTCTTAGCTTCAGTATAGAAACTTATTGCCAAAATGACATGCACGATAAATTTATTATGTAATAAAATAACTGTACGGCAAAGACAGACATTGAGAGATAATATGATTTTATTTTTACTAAAGGCAGAATCTTCAAAGCAAAGTAAAACCGATTTGAGTTGAAACAACTTTCTTATCAATTTTCACCAAGTTGTTTGACTCAGGTAAGGTAATGTTAAACAAAGTGAGCAAGAATTCAGTCTCTCTCTCTCTCTCTCTCTCTCTCTCTCTCTCTCTCTCTCTCTCTCTCTCTCTCTCTCTCTCTCTCTCACACACACACACACACACACACACACACTTTCCTTTGATACCAGTCTATAAATGTAACATATTGATTTAAAATAGAACCATTTACTGGTTAATATTATCTATTAAACAAAACCAGCTATATATACATACGTATTTAATATTGAATAGTAGCTTTCATGTTACTTATTTCTAATATTTCAACTTCTAAATTCAATGAAAAAATTAAAAATGTATGTATTATTTTCATTCATTAATTTCATTGAAGCAAATTTTTTTGATGGATGCTGTGATACACTAGCTAAACGCTATGATATTGGTAAGAACATTAACAGGTGTTTTCTATCCAAAAATTTGGCAAAAAAAAAAAAATAATTGAACTCTGATTTTGTTTTCTGATCCAGGATCTGCTAAAAACCTTCGCGGAACCGGTTAATACTTTTCTGTTTCAAAGTTACAAAATATTCTAATATATTTTTTTTTCATTTTTGCCTTAAGGCAGTAAATTTAATTAAGATTGTATTACCTTATAGCACCTCCTTACAAAAAATAATATATTTTTTTGTCTTAAGCCTGTATTACACCATACATTTTTGCATACCATGTTTCCTTGCAAGAATATTTCATCTCCACACAAACAAATGGGGTTTAAGTTTTCTTCTAATGAAAAATTGTATGCAATAGTTTGAAAAATTGTATCGTGTATAAATAACGGCTTTTTGGCAGTAGAACAGACTATTTGTGAACTGAAAATTTATATGTCTCGTAACAACTCAAAATACCAGCCTCTGTTCCTTCTTCATATGAAACATGATTTGTATTGGGATGCTAAACAAGTCGCCTCTATAACCAAATATCAAGACTGAGAGGTAAAATAAATTTCTCAAGTTTCAATGGATTTCCAAATTTAACGTAAACATATTTTCCTCTCAAGTTTTTGTATATATTTATTACTTTGATTTTTATATACTCTGATTCACATTTAACTTGGTTTTCATCTTGTTTGTAACGTCTTTTGACATTGGTGCGTTGTTTGTAACGAAGAACTTTACTGGCCGAGTCGAGCCGAAGGACAACCGAGCGCTTCCGACGAAACCCAAGTTAAATATGAACCTTAGTATATAGACTGGCGTGAATTACTTTTTATTTATTTGAAGCTATACGATTTATACTTCGGGGTTGAAAAATTATTAGATTATGTCATATTTAAGGATAAAAATGTAAAAAAAAAAGACTTCTTTATTACATGTGAAGATAAAATTATAGATGTAATGCTTTTTGATGTCATTATATATAATTTATGTTAAAAGAGGGTATAGAAAATAAAAATCTTGAGTTTATATTAAACTCATCGTTCAGTTGTTTACTCAATTCAAATACTAAAAATGTCCGATCCGGCTATACTTTAACATGGCCGGACATTTTTATTTGAACAGAGTGTACCTGTCGTCACGCACATACCTTGGTGTACATCCCTGTGTGTGACTCTTGTGAAAGAAGGAGTGGAAGCATGAGATTCAATTATACAAAAAGAGGCAATAACGTTTCTTGGCTATATTTCATGTACTTTTCTCTTCTCAAGAGTATCAATAATTCTTCTACTACTTTTACCTCTCTTTTTTTTTTTTTTTTTTTTGTCTTTTCTCACGTGAAACACATGAGCGTTCTTTTTTATTCTGTTATCCTTTACTGACAGAAAAATTTTGATAAAATTTATAATATTATTAATTTGAATTATATAGATAATAAAATTATATTGTAAAGTGTTTGATAAATATATTATAATTATTATAGGTTACGGTAGACATTATGAAATTTTATTTGTATGGTGATAAAAGACCTCGAGTTATGTGTTGTAAATTTGTAAATTAAGATATTTTTGAACTCTAGCTCAATCTTGTTGCATAGTCATGAAACGCCTCCATGTTAAACATTTACTATGATTATGACGTCACAACGTGTTGCAGAAAATTTTTAGAAGTGCAGCTAAAGGGTTAAAAATATCTGAAAATAATTTAAAATACATAAATTAAGGTTATGTGTCTAATTTTCAATAATAAAAGAAAAGTAATTTTTCAATTTTTTGATAAAGTTGCAACGCAAACGAGTGAGTTTGACGAAAATTAGCCAAAGGTTATGTAATCGCAATAATGTAAACTCGTCGCCTTGGAAAATTGTCCACTTGCAGCCTTGTTATTAACAAGGCTATATAACAAGGCTGCAAGTTGAGTTGTTAATCACCAAGCACTGTGTTATTCTTACGGGGGATAGTGCTGATTAACAAGACTGCAAAGGGAAAAGGGAAAAAGGGAAATTCTCTGAGGCGACGACTCTATACAAAAGTCAATGATATATATTATCATATATCTTATCATATTTATAATAATATTAATAATATTGCATGTAAATTATATCACAGCAAAGTGCAAGCAGTTTTATAATTGTAAATTTATAATATTGTACATTGAGACATACAATATTTTTTACAATTAAGATTTTTATAAGGAAGACAATTAAAGTTACTTTTGTATCATTCTTTAATACCTGTAACAATATTGTATGTTGTTTTGTAGGTTTAAGATTGAATTTAGGGACAAAAAAAAATGTCACTTAAGAAGTTACATTAAAAATAAAAACGTATTTGTTCAGAGGAAAACAAAAACATGCCCGTCTGTCTGTTTTTTACGATCGTCGAGTCGTCTTGTAGCTTTGTTGTCTTGATAACTCTCTCTCTCTCTCTCTCTCTCTCTCTCTCTCTCTCTCTCTCTCTCTCTCTCTCTCTCTCTCTCTCTCTCTCTCTCTCTCTCTCTCTCTCTTGCTGTTCTCTAGGGACTTGCAACAGATCCAATAAAGCCTAGTACGACACATCAAGTACTTGTCTTCCTCGTTGAAAAAAATTCTCGACGTGCAATCTTCTCTGCCAGAACTAAATTAGATCATTTTATGGAGATGAAAATAACAGAAAACAATTGAATACTTAATTATATTAACATAAAAATGATATATACAATTCAATTGTCTTTTTTATAAATTCTATGAATAAAAATTTATCTACAGTAGCCGTCACATTTAACTGGTTCATTGTCGTGTTTGTAACGCTCTCAGTCATTGGTAGTCGGTTTGTAACGAAGGACATCATTGGTCGAGTCGAGCCGAATGACTCCCGAGCGTTTCCGATCATGAGCCAGTTAAATGTGACGGCTACTGTACAGTACATCATAACTGAAGCCTGATGTATTACACGATACAATGTTGCATGATATTTTTCCTAACAAGAAAATTTCATCTCCATACAAACAAAAATTAAGTTAAAGTTTATTTGTAAGGAAAAATTGTATGTAATAATGAAAAATGTCATATCGTGTAGTACTGACTTAATAAATTAAATATTAAAATACAGTGTAATAGTATACAAGTTTTTTCAGCAAAGAGGTCGATAAAATATTGAACTTACAGTTTAATTAATTGAATAAAATTACAATTATTATTAAAATACAAAGTCTCAAAATTATTAAAAATACTAATTGATCTTCATACATGTCATAAATAGACGCTCGTGATAATTTAAATTTAATTTTGTAAAAAAATCATGAACGTTAATATTTCTTGCAAACAAAAAAGGCACGTAACTTTTTTTAAACATATTTAAATACAAATTTGACCACTTTTTATATCTTGACAGGGATACGAATATTTTCACAAGATGTAGTTTAGTCATGTAATTGAACAGTAATTGTACGATACTGTTAAGGAATCTTTAAGTCGAGTATTATGTGAACGAGGATATTTATTGTAATTACAGCAGCTAATAAAGAATAATATATATATTTTCAAAAAATTACACTATATACTACTACACTTTTATTATAACATAATAAGTATATGATAATTATATATTATACATGCAGTATCATGCAGGTGGCTTTCCCATATAAGGAAATAATTTTATATTAAAAATAAATATCTACTGAAAAAAATATTTAAACAAAAAATCAAAATACTTAAGTTAAAACACCAACAAGGCAAAACAGTTTTACAATTATTTTATTTTTTTTTGTTGGTTTTAAATCCAATTAAAATTAATTTACCAGTTACTTGAAGTACCTCAAAAATCCTATACTTTGAAAAGGTATTCTTGTTGCCTATTTTTCCATTTACGATTGATCCACAATGTGTTGACGTTAGCTCGATTGTGTCTCAAGCGACGATGTTAAATAAAATACTTCCCACACTCGTCTGCTCTGTCTCTTCAAACGTAGACTGCCTTTTAATCTAAAGCTTCATAAATAGTACCATGTAATTGCAAAAAATTCAAGTCCAATTAACTGCATGACTAAAGTTTCAAGCAGATCTTGGAAACGTTAACTTTTCCTTCATTTCTAACCTTTCAGACATCTCAAGCTTTTTAATTATTTTTGTTCATTGTGATTTTTAATATTTTGTAATTTTATCATTTTTATTGTTAGTTTATTTTAACTTTATTTTATTCAATTTTTTATAAAAGTTAAAAGAGAGATATATTTTCTTACTTCCATTCAATTCTGGTGAGTAAAATTTTTAACATTTTTTGATGACAAATATTGTTATTGTTATGATGCGTCGTCAACGGATTCGTATATAATGTATTACACACCGTCATGTGAACATAATCATTGCTGTTTCCAAAGAGTTAATTTGCTACCAATATTAATGACTTTTTTTTTCTTTATTTTTTTACACACTATTGTCGTAGGAAAATATTTCTGATACCTGAGATGTGAATGTTATCTTATGGCTTGTTGCTTTCATATCACCTGTATGATTCTAGTTACCTTATGTAACAGACTAGGGATGAGAGAGAGAGAGAGAGAGAGAGAGAGAGAGAGAGAGAGAGAGAGAGAGAGAGAGAGAGAGAGAGAGAGAGAGAGAGAGAGAGAGAGAGGAGGCAGCAAGTGGTCTCTACGGCACGTCACAGACTAGAGTCTTTGTCTTAGAATCACACGTTATCTGCTCCACCTCAAGCCTACTTGTCTTCATGTTTCACTGCCGACTTTGGCTGATGACTTTTTGTGTCTGAGTGGATGAACTTTAAGAGAGCACAAACGTTTTTGCCTGCTTGTGTGATGCTCGACTTTCGAGGTGAACAATGGGGGAAGGGGAGGGGGGCATCATCTTCGAGTAGAAGCTATAGCATTCGTGATTACTGCCTGAGGAGAGAAAAAAAGTTGAAAAGAAAAACTTATTCCAATCTTATTCGAAAAATTCCTCATAGCTTTCCTTTCTTTTATGTATTTTATATATTTCTTTTTTTCTTTCTCTCGAGAGATAAACATCTGTGATCAGAAAAGAGTTAGGAAAAATATTATTTTCTGCATTTTGATGATCATAACTTTCTATGAAGAAGAAAGTTTTTACTGAAACTGTTTTGATAATATTTATACATAGATTATGAAGAAAAATAAATTGTATCTCAATGTTTGGATACAGAAGTATTTTATTAAGAAAGTAGGTCATATGCCGTTTCTTCGATTTGTTTCACTTTTGGGTCACGAAAATTAAAAACTGCTTCTGATGCACAATATGGTTTTAGCTTAAAATTAATGGAGGCTTTAATTCAGCTAAATGAACTAGTCAACATAAAAAATTAATAACTATCAAATTTTTATACCTGATATTTTAGCTACTGGTAGGAGATACAGAGTATAAAATATGTTTCATAATCTTCATGTAAGGGAATTTTTTTAACATTGGGCATGTTACCTTTTCCTAAATCCAAAAAATTCTGAAAAGTACATACCTATAAATATAATTTTTCCAATGATTATTAGGGAATGCATACGAAAATAGAAAAGAAGTGGTGACAAATTTAAAATATTGCTGAAAATATATAAAAACTACAGTAGATTTAAATATATAATTATATAAATTTTAATAGATTTAAAACTTCACAATCGAATAAAAATATAACTTAATTTATTATATGATAATGTATTTTATTTAAAAAATTAATATGTTTCTATTTTTAAAAAAATGCTAACTTGTTTTTAATGTTTACAAGATAATATATAAGCTTTGGTCCATCTGGCTTGATCTTTTGAGATGAAACTAAACTACCATATAAGATGCATGCTCGGCTATTTTATATATATTTTTTTTGTAGCTAAGCACACATACATTGCATACATAGGCATAGTCAGATTCCCCTTTCCTCCTTACTATTCTTAGATCCCCAGACTTTGGTACTTTGTGTCTCCGTGTCTCGACGTTTCTCTCTCTCTCTCTCTCTCTTTGATGTAGAATAAAAGCAGGAGAAGGCAGGAAGGGCAAATGCTTCTACTACTGCTTTTCGATGCTATTATTTACATTTCATTGAAGTCAAGTCGAATATAAAAAATATACTTCTTGACTTCGTCGTATTTTTTTTTTCTTCTTTCTCCCTTCAACTTAAATCGTATATGTTATGTATCTTTATTTTAATGGAGTTGTAGTTCTGTTTTATATTTAATATATATCTTTGTCTATTTATATTTCCCTTCATTCAAAGTCATCAAGGCAAATATACAACATTTTTATCAAATATTTTACTTAATATAAAACATGATGAATCTTTTTATATAGTTTTTTTATTGCGAGAATGCATTAGAATATTAATTAAATATCATGGTTAAGTTTAAGTTTTAAATCATAATTATTATAGTTTCTGTAGCAATTTCTAAATAAATAATAATTTATTCACCTATATATAAATATTATATTATGAATTTTATTGTGACAAGAAAAAAGTTTGATAAGCAAATAACAATGATAAATATATATCTTATTGACATTATTGTCATAAATATATTTTAATTGGTAAATGCAATTGGAGCGATTCACGAAAGAGTTATCTGATTTTTCACTAGAAGTTTGTGTCATTAAAATATGAATAATTTTCTTCATGAATCTCATCAATATATTATTTTGATGAAGCAGTCAAAATTTATTGGAAATTAAATTGAAAAAAGTCTCTTTGTAATGAAAGAATGCTTTTTGTCATATATAGGCCTTAAAATCTTAAACACAAAATTTTAAAATTTAAAAAGAAACTATGGAGCACAATTTAAAGTACATTTTATTTTTAAAACTTGTTTACTATTTAATTTAACATATTTAACTTTATAAAAAAGTTACACTAACTTTTAAATGTACATCTTTAGGCAAACGAAATGTTACTTGTGTTGTGCTCCGATTCTGAACATTGACTCAAAATCGATAGAACAAAAAAATGTAGTTAAACAACATGCCCTAAAAATAGAAACAGCAAAATATTTTTTTACATTGAACGTAAGTAGAGTTCACGCTGCAAAATCTACACTTTAAGACTCCACAAACGTTACCCCTGTTTGCTCTGTGTTTGGGGGCACCGACAACTAGTCTATGAAGGCGTGGTGAACTTAAATGTGTTTGGTATATCTAGGCTTGGTGCTCCTCTTACCTCTCTTTAGTCAGCAAATATGCATCTCTTTTTTGTCTTAGAACTATAATATACAGCTTCAGTAAATAAAGCAGGAGTAAAGTTCATGCTGTCCCGAGGTGTACACATGGAATATAATCAATTTTATGACCATGCATGGTACAAAAAACAACAAACAATCATGTTTACAAATAGAAAGAGTAGGTAAAATGTGAATATAGTGGTATAGAAACAACATGGCGACGAGCGCACTCAAGTGTTACCTGAGGCAATATTTTGCCACTCTAAACAGGAATCCAATTACTAAAAGAGCTCCTTAATTTCAATGTGCCCTTTAAACGAAAAGACCTCGCCCGAGTATTTTCGTCGTCGTTTTTCTTCCACATTTTCTTCTCTTTAAGAAAAGCCCTGACTTATAAATGACTCTTTCACTGTAAAATACAACTTGTTTTTTTGTGCATGGTTTTAAAATTTATAAAATTATATGTTTTACCAACAGTTGGAGTTCTAAAAATATAAATGTATTATTTTTTAAAATTGTGTATCTACTTTTTTTAATTTAAAAAATAAAATGAGAGAATTTGATATGTTCTTGAGATGGTATCATTAATAATTAATTAAAGCATTTTAATTTTAACATTTTCTTTTTATATTACATTATAAATTCATTATAAATTAAAGCATAAATTAAAAAAAATATATACTAACTTAATAATATTGGAGAAAAAAAAACATGTATTGTCGAATTTCATGTAAAACAAGTACACGTTGCAAAAAAGCACAATTTTTTGCACCCAAATAACCATTATTACACACTCTTTGTTCTTTAAGAAAATTATTGAAGCTCAATGATTGGTCATACTTCTTTAAAAGTTTTTATCATAAAATTTAACATTAGAGATTTATTGATTCTGTTTAACACTCCATATGGAATGAGGCCAACGACAATTCCATTTTGTGTTTTTGCGACCTCATAATTCATATATGGTGGCCCGGAAATGCTCGAGACATGTTGTATTCAAGAGGGTGGCAAACTCCGACTTGAAAATATGGGGCAGACTGTGGTAAAGTGATAGTTCCTTAGAAGGTAAAAAAATACTTTCAATTTATGTCAAAATCTTGGAGATTTGCCCAAATAAAAATTCGTGTTAAATAAATGTGTAGTAAAAATATTTTAAAAAGGTAAGTTTTCTTTTCTTTTTCTTTACAAAACCAACAAATTTATGAAGAAAGTATTTTATGCATATTATTTTGAAATTTTATTGCGTATATATATATATATATATATATATATATATATATATATATATATATATATATATATATATATATATTGGATGAATGTACGCATTTTGTGTATGGACTTTCGTCTTTTGCATTCACCAATTGTGGGTTTTGTATATATTTATTTATTTATTAATATTTTCCTTATACTTTTTATTTTTAAACCAAATAAACAATTATTGTTATATATATACATATATATTTAAATTGCATGCATTGTAGCTTTTGATCAATTTAGAAACGGTCATATTTATCAGGGATACCGGGAGTCTTACTGAAAATGGAAGACATTTAGAAACTGGAAAATCATGACTCGATAATTATGTATTTTTTTTTATTATTTGTAAAAAATTATTAAATAAGAGAATATAGTATTTTTATAAAAAAAAAAAAAAAAAGACAATAATTTGTCATTCAAAATGTAAACGTACTGCGGTATTGAAAGTAAAATAATGAAAATAGTGAATCCCAGGCAAGCTATTCAAAATAATTTCTTATAAAATGTTGTAACTATTTTGAGTCTCAAAATTTTCCATCATATGGAAAATAATAAAAATTCTTTTGAGGCTACTTTTTATCTAGCATATGAGCATCGTTGCTTTAATATGAAAATTCTATTGTTATACATGTAAAAATGATAGTATTTTATTAAGAAACATATTATATTTGTTTTACATTATATATTTTCTTGTAGAGAATGAGAATATATTTTCTCATATATTTTATCTTCTCTTTTTTTTTATACATATTAAATTGAGAAAAAATCATGGAGGTCTAAGTCAGCTGATTTTGCGATGTTCGAAAAATCCTAACTAAAATCTCTTTAAATAAACAACAACAAGAAATGACTGCTTTATGGAAAAATAGTTAAAATTAAGAAGACCCTTAAATGGGGATGTGTTTTCCAGTTAATAAATTTAATAATTTCTGCGAAAAAATTAAAACATTCTAACCTGATGGTTTTTGGAGAAAATGTTCCCCCCATTTTTACTGAGATACTGAGTACTATTACCTATGATGACATGTATACCTAACATGTAAATTCCAGGCAATAAAAATTATACGTGAACTTCATTACAGAGGTTTTCCACGGTTCCCTCAGTCTCACCTCAGCAAATGCTGGGACGTTAAACAGACCGTGCATTCTTTCCCTCCCTTATTCTTACCCATTAACCCTCTTCGAGCTCCAAGCTCATAGAGTATCCTTGTGAAAAAAAAAAGCATATATTACATTTAAATCATTTAAATATATTCTGTTAGTTTATAAAGAATACGAATACACCAGTCATATTTTTGTGTTTTTAAATTATTATATTTGTAAAAAAAGTAAATTTTTTTTTCAATGATTTATAGTCCTTAGAGCATACGACTGGTATAATAAAGGAGGGAAGGTATTAGGATGTTATCCTGTAAGCAGCCAATATAACAATCTCGTGCGTCTGTTCTAATTAACTAATTAATTAATTTATTTATTCACTTACGGCAAGAAAGGTGATATATTTATAAATGCACACTTTTTGCTTCAATATCGTATGTTACATGATACGGCACAAAAAGCAGCAACTAGACAATGCTAAGTTTGTATAATAATCTAACAACACAGCTTTCTGTCTGGTAGACATGTTAAATTATGCCGTTTCAATTTAAAAGTCTTTTTATCAAACTTTCATACAGTTGGTAAAATGCATTTTTTATGAAGTTGTATGAAAAATATATGTCCACCATAATCTTCTACAACTTCCTGCACATTATACGGCTCCTTATCTCATTGTTTTACTGTTAACAATAAACCTTCTAGACATGATCATTTAAATTGGTTGAAACTTGGGAAAGTTATTTATTTGATTATGACAATACAATATAATCATAAATGAACTTTCTCAACTTTCTTACATGAAACAATTTAAATATTAATTACACGGAAAGGATAGGACTGTAAATTATTATTTCAAAATTATTAACACTAAAATGAGTATTTTTGATATTAGGTGCTTGCGTGTGATGTCAGTGTGACCTTGGATAGGGAGTTTCAACACTTGTCCGCCAGTCGTCGATGGTAGCATGGTGGAGCTCCGCAATGTATAAGCATAGGACAAAATATTAAAAAAAATATTTGAAAATATATAAAGAAAAGATTAAAAATTCTGAGGTAAGCAAGAGTTTGTAAATTTTATTTTAAACATTTTGTTCGCCTCACATTTTTTATTTTCATTTTAAATAATTTATAATGCATTTTTTAATCTTTTGCCTGCATGCAGAGTTCTCTATCGCTTCCACCAGAATGACGGGCTGCGCGCGCATGGTTTCACTCAGCCCCTGTAAAGTAGGCTGATTGCGTTGCTTATGCAACCGCCTTATTGAGTATGTACGCTGCCTTAGTATATAGCCCTTGCATTACAAGCAACACACGCTTTAACGAAGGGGTAGGTGGGGGGAGGGAGGGGGGCAAAATGACCCCCCATTCACATTTAAAAAGAGAAGTTAAAGTTTTTTCTCAATATATTTTTTGTTGTTGTTGCGGAAATACATTAATACTGGGTGGCTAAACTAAGGATTACAACCTTTTTTTTTCAGAAATTTTCAAGCAGTATTTTACACTTCTTCCTACTTTGTGATTCGTCTTTCCCCCTCCCCCCCCCCCTTCAGTAATGTTAGGGTTAATTAAGAAATACAATGAAAGGAATTAACTAAAATATTTAAAAACGTAAAAAAGTAAATAAAATAAAATATAGTATCATTAGAAACTCAAAGAAAAAATATACAATAATAAATATTTAAAACTATGGATACTTCAAAAAGAATTAATTTAACATCTTTAATTGGTGAGATAAATATGCAAATATAGAACCCGTTTATATGTGTAAAGAATTTAAAGGCAAGAGTATAATATATTCTCTTCTCAGATGCAATACAGTATAAAATATATTTAACAAAAGAATACTGTAAATAATCTAATATTTTTTTTCTTCATGTTTTATATTAGCATATTCACGTAATTTGTAAAAGAGAATTGTTAGTAATATTCTACTTATAAGTTTAACTTTAGCGTCATTGTCATATTGATTAGTGAGAATGGTAATAATATACCCTCATGAATTTCAGAGCAATGCGATAAATTTAGCCTATAAATAAACATGCGTGAGGTACGCGGGTAATTTAGCAACTTTTGGTTCGTATATATACATTGTAACTTATAAATTTACATAGTCTCTGGCGTCAGGATACGGGGTTGGGTTTTCCAACGTTGAATTTATGCTAAAATTTTCCAGGAGATTTAAATATAAGCACTTATAACGTTTGTTTATTTTTAGAATAAAAAATTTCTGATTGTATTAGTTCTCATACAAATTGATATCTAAACACAAAAATTAAAGAACTTGAATATTTATGACATATTTTTTAAAAAGATAATCACTGGAATTTGGATGGAATAATGGAGTATCAATTTTAACAATTTTTTAATGGAGAAGTAGATAGAGGGTACAAAATTATGCCAATCTGATTTTTTTTTCAGATTTTTTTTAAGTCCAGGAACTATATTTTAAAAAAATTATTGAAAGTACAGAGAGAGTAATCCTTTTGACGTGGGTTCAAACCCGACCTCGGCAAAACTTTTTAGCAATAATTCCCGGCTTCTGAAATATCTGGAAAAATATCATTGACATAACTTTGTATGATCCTCTATTGAATTTTGCTACACAATTTATTGGGGTTGATACTCTATTTCTGTATTGAACATCCTATTGAACATTCAATTCTACCTTTGCCATGTATTTTTATCAGTGAGTGTGTTTGTTATGTAAAAAAAAATATGTGTCAGTTTAGAAAACATGAAATTAATCATATCTACAATACAAGGAATGTTGATAAAGTGATAACGCCTATTTAAGTGCAGAATGGACATGTATAAACATGGTCCATTTCTGAAGTGTCTTAGTCTTAATATAGCCCAGTAATATTATGGAAAATTCCTATGCTGACCCGGAAAAATGTAGGGGAAAGCTGAATTTTTCAGGAGTTATCAGTAATGCTGTTTCAAACATATTTTGAGTTGTACCACCTTGTACCCCCTGTGCTAGCGCCGCCATTTAAAAAAGATGGCGTCCAAATAGTCCTTTTTAAAAAAATTAATTTCTCGGAAACTACTTGTGGTAAGTAAAAAAAAAATACACAGTTTTATAGCTAAAAATATGTTCTGAGCTAGAAAATAACAAATAACTGGATTGTCGGATATTTAAGTAGTATAATTTGCATATTTACAAAAAATTTACATTTACATATTTACAAATCATGGAAAATAATATTGAAAAAAATTATTAAAAAAAATTGCTCCTAACAAAAAATAACTGTATTATTAGCTATACAAAAGTGTAAGAACTATTTTTTTACAGCAAAAATTACGGGAGTTACAGATTTTAAGGTTTGCGAATATATATTATCAACTCTTCTCGCGATCGCGTATCTACTCGCCGCGCTCACTACCACGGTCACTCCTCGCTACCGTTCTTGCTTGTTTGTCTCCTAATTACTATTGCGACTCATTCTTACGTGGTAAACAGGTGTATGTGAATCATATTTTAGTATGGGTTGTTTACATCTTGGCCAGCGTGATTACTAGACATTCCTAGCCAGTCTTCTTTGAGCTATGACATTGTTCACATCGCGCGGTGACTCGCATGGATTTATTTAATACGCGTACTACTGTGATGTTAAAATGAGTGATAACGAGTGACCTGTTTGTGTTATTTGTACGGCAACTCTCTATAAATCAGGCCAGCAAACCAGACAAGTTAAAAGTGCAGGACTTAAAACTCTTTGTGAAGCAAGTGCAGTAAGAAATGACAATTTATTTAATAGTGAGACTCATATATAGAATCTGTTGTACTTCATTTAAATTGCTACGTAAAATACTAAAAATACAGTAGAAAAAGGGATGTTAATAAATTAAAAACTACTGGAAATGAAAACACCGATACAAATATTGCATCAACGCAACCATCACTTCGTTCGTCAAGCAACACTTTCGATTTCAAACTACATTGCTTACTTTGTGGTGAACCAGCATGTGCAGTTACGGAGTAAAAAAGAAATCTTTACTAATATTACTCACACGTGTAGATATTGACTCCATGCAACATCGTCATTCGTTCACCAGGCCAGGGTAAAAATGTTGATAAAATTTTCAACGTTTCTACACTGAAAAAAAAATTAGGTGTTGCTGCTAATGGCTTGCTGTTCATACATTTACATGCTATCAGTGGTTGCGATTCAACATCAGCTCCCTACCGAAGGGGGAAGAAACAAGCCCTTAATCTTCTTTTAAAGAACAAAACTGTTCAAAACATCGCTCTGAGTTTTTGTGAAACTGAAGCTGATCGTACAAGTATTATAGAAGGAGGAGAAAAGTTCATGATACTTTACTATAATTCAAATGCAAACTCACTGAACACAGCAAGATATTTTTCGTACTTCGAAATGACATGTAATCACAAAATCAGTGCAGACTTTGAGCTTGCATCCTTACCTCCGACAAGTGCAGCAGCTATGCATCATTCTCTTAGAGTTTACCATCAAGTGCAGCAGTGGCTAGGGGTGGACTTGCCTCCGACTGAATGGGGCTGGCAAATGAAGAACAATGTGCTGGTCCCGGTTGCAACCTTGGAACCACCGGTTCCCGACAACATACTCTATCAAGTGCATTGCAACTGTGTGACAGACTGCAGCAGCGGACGTTGTTCTTGCAAGAAAAGTGGACTTCATTGCAGCCCCATGTGCGGCCAATGTCACGGCATTGATTGTGCCAACAATCAGACAGGGGATCACTTTGGTGAGGAGGAGGAAGAGAACGAGGACCGTAAAACTGCACGGCGAGACCGCATCATGAGTCCTACAGGGGTCTGCAGGTCGGAGGTCGCGGAGCACCAGTGCCAGTGACGCCACATGCCGGAAGCGTCGCAAAATTTCAGAATGAGCACGGCAACTACAGGTATAAGCAAAGCTTCATTTTTTACCCGGCCAGGTTCAGGATAATACATAATTTTGTTTAATATTAAATAGAACATTAAATATTAATGACACCTGTTTCAATCTTTATAAGAAAAAAAACATAATATAAATATATATATATATATATATATATATATAGTTCTACATGAAACAAAATTATTGTATTTAATAAATTTAAATAAGAAAAATTTCAGTAAAAATTTAAGTTTGAACAATGTGAATAAGATTGTGAAATGTTGTGTATCTCTCTCTCTCTTAAATCATTACGAAAAATATCAATATTTGATTGAATTTATTAGTCGAAGAAACAAATTTACTAACTATTATATATTGATTCAATGTGGCATTATACAAGTTAATTGATACACAAGAATATTAGTTAGGAGTACTGTATATTAATTATATATAAAAAAATTTAGCCTAATTTGACTTCTGTTCAATCCAACAGAATTTTGGAGTATGATGTGGTGGTAATGCAATGGCGTAGCCAGGATTCGTCCAAGGGGGGGGGGGGGGTTCTCAAGATAAAGATTGAGAACAGCCCACTGGGGGGTTGGGGGTGTGGCCCCCCAATAGCCCGCCACAGGTGCGATTTTTTTAAGGACACGCCCCTTTTTTTAGGGTAAAATTATGAAAAAATTCTATTGTAGAGAATGTATGGCCCGATGCAATTTTTTTAAAAAAAATTATTTTTTGCATTTCATTTTTTTCATTCCTTTTAAAGGGGGTGTGACTTTTCAAAATTAAAAATTCACCAAAAAATCTTCTTTCCAAAAATGTAAATTTCACTTTCCTCCGACTCCCCGTTCCTTCCATACCGCCCGGTCAAAAGTCTACTATGACGTCACATTACTTAAGGTCGCGCGCAAGAAAGCAAGCAAGCAAGTGGCGGTGAGCGCTAAAATCCACGTTTTCGCGTCTTTAAGCCCGCCTAGCAGCCGACAGCAAAGAGATAAAAATTATCCGCCACGGGATGATTTTATCTAAAGAACATTCTGCGTTTGTATCCGCTTTCGGCATTTCTTCATTTTAATTAGGAAATTAAATATCACGATGCAAACTCAAATTTTTTACAGATTTCTTTTGTCAACTGACTTCAAACACATAAAATATTTTATCAAGCATCTAATAACTTTATTATAGACACACGTATTGGATTGACATATTATATATGTACAGTACATACGACTTATATTATGTATATGGTATTTCAACAGTATTTTAATTACCTATGATTTTAGCCGCAGCCTTACATTATATAAATTTATATATAATTATAAAATCACGGCAAACACGCAACTAAAACTGTTATCTTTTTGTGAATTATCGCTATTTAATAACTTTCTTCGACGTTTGCATTTAAGTTATATAAATATGCAGCATATAGTGATTATTCGATATTTCCATTATTAATTATTAATACAATATACTTTGAATTATTATATTTTTTATAATAATCACGAAATAATTGTTAATAATTATAATTAATCTTCAACTTAATTAGAGGCTGCCGCATGCATAATTTATCACATGGCACCAGTTCTGCTTTTAATTCTTGTTGTTAATATTCAGTGTCATTGTAATATATATATATATATATATATATATATATATATATATATATATATATCACAGCAGAGCAGACTCGGGCACCAGAATATTTACCGCGATTCAATCGACGGGGATCATCTGCGCTGCAAGTTGGTTCAAACATATAAGGCTTTATATATTTTCTTGAACTCATTACGCTTGCTATTATGCATATACGGAAATTTATAAAAAAATTATGTGATTTAATTAACTAAAAGTGCAGTGATAACAATCTCAGAGACAACGTGCAACTCCAAGTACTTGGAGGCGACGGTATTGAATGCTGATGCGAAACAAATTTTCACAACACTGAACTGAAAAAATCTCCCTACATTCTTGCTCCCTTACGTGTGCGGCCGGAACTGTCCGCTGACACTGAAAGCCAGAGTAAGCCCACGTGTCTATAAAGAAACAAAACTTTGCAATTATGAATAATTACATATTTTTGCCTCAAAATCGATTTAAAAATTTGTTCATTATTTGTATTTATAATAATATGTAAAATCTAAAATCATTGAACCGATTGAACGTACAGTACTATACTATATTATATTTCGTCTAAATAACAATTAACATTATATAATATAGTATTTGTATGGTATTACTATATTATTATAATGTTATAAACTGTTATTTAGTCTTAGATATTATTTAGTCGTAGATGTTATTTAGTCGTAGACTATATAAATATATAATATATAGTATAGTACTGTACGTTCAATCGGTTCAATGATTTTAGATTTTACATATTATTATAAATACAAATAATGAACAAATTTTTAATTCGATTTTGAGGCAAAAATATATAATTATTTATAATTGCAAAGTTTTGTTTCTTTATAGACACGTGGGCTTACTCTGGCTTTCAGTGTCAGCGGACAGTTCCTGCCGCACACATAAGGGAGCAAGAATGTAGGGAGATTTTTTCAGTTCAGTTTTGTAAAAATTTGTTTTGCATCAGCATTCAATAACTTCGCCTCCTCCACGTTATCTCTCAGATTGTTATCACTGCACCTTTAGTTAATTGAATCACATAATTATTTATAAATTTCCGTATATGCATAATAGCAAGCGTATAATGAGTGCAATAAAAGATATATATAATGCCTTATATGTATGTTAGACTAAATATAATAATTTAAAGTATATTGTATTAATAATTAATAATGGTAATATCGAATAATCACTATATGCTGCATATTTATATAACTTAAATGCAAACGTCGAAGAAAGTAATTAAATAGCGATAATGCACAAAATGATAACAGTTTTAGTTGCGTGTTTGCCGTGATTTTATAATTATATATAAATTTATATAATGTAAGGCTGCGGCTAAAATCATAGGTAATTAAAATACTGTTGAAATACCATATACATAATATAAGTCGTATGTACTGTACATATATAATATGTCAATCCAATACGTGTGTCTACAATAAAGTTATTAGATGCTTGATAAAATATTTTATGTGTTTGAAGTCAGTTGACAAAAGAAATCTGTAAAAAATTTGAGTTTGCATCGTGATATTTAATTTCCTAATTAAAATGAAGAAATGCCGAAAGCGGATACAAACGCAGAATGTTCTTTAGATAAAATCATCCCGTGGCGGATAATTTTTATCTCTTTGCTGTCGGCTGCTAGGCGGGCTTAAAGACGCGAAAACGTGGATTTTAGCGCTCGCCGCCACTTGCTTGCTTGCTTTCTTGCGCGCGACCTTAAGTAATGTGACGTCATAGTAGACTTTTGACCGGGTGGTATGGAAGGAACGGGGAGTCGGAGGAAAGTGAAATTTACATTTTTGGAAAGAAGATTTTTTGGTGAATTTTTAATTTTGAAAAGTCACACCCCCTTTAAATACGTGCACTAACGTAATAAATATAGCTTTGAGTAAATAATTTTAGTTATATCAGGTAATTCATTTAATAACCACTTTTATATTATTTTAATTAGTTTCATGATGCGCGATTTTATTTTTTAAAAAAGGGGGCGAATATTCAATGAAAAGTTGCAGCAAATTTCTTATATTTGTAAATCGTAAATTATGTAATTTTTGTGACTACTATTTCTTATAAAAAATTGACCACATTTTAAGACGATGTACTGATGTGCGAGCAAGAAAAAAAATTTTATATTTAAATTTTCTAAACAGGAAAATCAATTTATTACATTAAGTATACTGTCATACTGTATACAATTAAAACATTTAAAAAATCGGATTTTTTTAACTACAATACGTAATAAATTTAAAGATATGTACCAGTATTATATATACATTATTAGAAAATAAAACTAGCAATTGTAAGATACCTATATAATTAATTAAAAAATAAATAAAAATACCATATATTATTTAATTTTAATTTTTATGCTGAACATCATGCGGGGAATGTGCACAACATTTTTATAATTTAAATTGCTGTCTTCATATACAAAAACATAAATAACTTAATATTGAATACTACATAATATATAATAGAATTATAGTATATATACTTAAATAATCATAATACTGGCCGAATTTTAAATAAATTAAAGATATATTAACAATATATTTCGGGGATATAAATTTTTAATTTTTTTTTAAGAAAATTTTTCAAATTTTTTATCTAAATCGTATATATCCGTTGAGTACCATTTTTTATTATTTTTTCCTTAAAATTTACTAAGGTTCAGCTCTCAAGGGGGGGGGGTATAACACCCAACCTCCCCCCCCCCCTTGTCTACGCCCCCTGGGTGGTATCTTGATCGCGGACCGGAGAGCGTGGCGGAGCGAAGGGAGAGAAGAGCCGCGGTGGCGACTCCGGCTGCTGCCGCTATGGCGAACGACGCAACGTTTTGCCTTGAACATTCTCCCATAATTTACTTGATTTTTGCTCTAAAAAAATAGTTCTTACACTCTTGGATAGCTAATAATACGAAGCTAATTTTTGTTAGGATCAATTTTTTTTTAATAAATTTTTTTCAATATTTTTTTTCATGATTTGTAAATATGTAAATGTAAATTTTTTGTAAATATGCAAATTATACTACTTAAATATCCGACAATCCAGTTTTTTGCTATTTTCTAGCTTAGAACATATCCTTAGCTGTAAAACTGTGTAATTTTTTTTACTTACCACAAGTAGTTCACGAGAAATTAATTTTTTTAAAAAAGACTATTTGGACGCCATCTTTTTTAAATGGCGGCGCTAGCACAGGGGGTACAAGGTGGTACAACTCAAAATATGTTTGAAACAGCATTACTGACAACTCCTGAAAAATTCAGCTTTCCCCTTCATTTTTCCGGGTCAAAACATAATATTACTGGGCTAATAATAAATTACCGAGTGATATAAAGTGCATAGACAACTTCAAGATTTTTTGCTCCAGTGTAAAATACCTGTTAATGGACAAGTGTTTTTATAGCGTCAAGAATTATATGGACCATGATTTTACTTCTGCATATTAACAGCCTACATTGTTTGTATATAATATATATAACCCGTCGGCTATCAATATATTGCCACAATTTGACGTGTCCTATTAACCTACAAATTTTTAACTTCACCTTTCAAGCATTATAACTTATTAGAAAAATGTTGGTTTTTATTTGACAAATAAGAAAATTAAATTTAGACGAGAACTGTCACTTCAGTTTTCTCATTCAATTTTTTTCCATTGCGTAGTAATTTTTTTAAAAAAACTGTACATTTTCAAGATGGATGCCATGAATTCAAATTTCATCATGGACTGCTCTCAGATTGACATCTTCAAAGTTAATTAGCCAAAAATAAATTTGAGTTGTCCCTATAGCGGTAGTTTCCAATACAAAGCTTAGAGTTTTTACTAATACATTCCGAAAGAAAAATATATCAATTTCGAACAGGATTTCGAGCTATGAGTACTTTTTTGCAAAAATTCCACGAAAAATATCAGTTCAACATGTTAATCAAATGGGGAACAAAAGCTCGATTATCTCAAAATATTATTGCGTTACCCCCCATGTATTTTATTTGATAATTCTAAGTGGCCCAAGGGGGATCAGTGGTAAAAATTTCAGGTGTAGTTATCAAAAGAATTTGTAATGTTCCATCTACTTCAAATGAATTTTTTGTAAAAATTTCAATAAGTTTTAGCTTTTATTAATATAAACTATTCTGTTATATGATTGAATAAAGTTACCTGCATACATATTTATTAAAGATCTTTTAAGTGGGAAAAGCGTGATTTAAGTAAAAAAAAAAAAAAAAATCGCAACTATTATAGCACCACCAGGGTGGCGTTGCTTGACTTCAGTAATTTGACTAATTTGACGAGAGCCGCTCAATGTATTCTATATAACTCAAAGTGAATATTTGAATAATTGAAAACAGAACAATGTAAAACATATTGTAATTTAGCATTCATAATATATAAAGTCTTATAGCGAAGGTTTACATATATTTATATATATATATATATATATATATATATATATATATATATAATTATATAACATGAATAAAACATAGATTACATAATGATACATGGTTTAGGATCTGCTCCGATGATTACACAATTAAAAATAATGTATTCAGTCAAGGAGTTTGAAAGAAATAAAATGCCTGAAAAATTATTTTCTTTCTTGTCAGTTGTTTAAATCTTCACGATTTTTTATAGTTTTCTTTATATTTATTATAATATATATCCAATTTGCAAATGGTTAATGTGTAAATATTGATATATGTCTACTAAACTTACTAACTTGACGTGTACTCAATGTATGCTTTTATGTAATCAATAAAATTTAAAAAAAAAGTATTGAACTGTATCAATAATAATTAAAATAAAGACCATCATTTGTGCTCAAGATGATCATAAAAAGTAACAATAGTGAGTAAAATATTGAATTGAATAAAAGATGATCGAACAATTAATTTCATGAACAGTAGTTATTGAAGCTGTAATGATAGAAAAAAAAATCAATTCTTGAGCTTGTTAAATATTTCAAAGTAGTTTTACAATTCCCTAAGACATGGTGATAGTGTACTCAAAGCCTAAGAGGTAGAAGCAAATCCTCTTGTATCCAACATTCATTGCAAATGTTATTTATGATAATTGCTTGTGTTTGCTTGAATCGTTGTAAACTTTCAGCATCCTCACAGCTTAGCTAGCCTGCAACGTAATATATGCATCTTTGTTCTGTAAACAAACAGAGCAAATAGCAAAATTTAATTAAACCGTAGGTGTGACAATTGTAGTTACCAAAACTTCCAGAGCTCTAAATGGGAATGGTTTCTAATAAACAATGAAATATATACAATCTTAGTATTTATCTAAGAAATGAAAATTAAGTAATAATTATATAAACAATGAATTAATGGTTGAATTAATTTTAAACAGTCTTTCTTACCCCACTCTCTGTCCACCAATCGGTTTGTCTTAAATTAAAAAAAAATACAATTAAACAAGATTACAAAATTCAAAAATTTAAACATTGTTTTTATGAATCTTATGCTGTTTCCAATATAACTGATATTAAAATAATATTAATATTTAATATTATTTTATAGGCTACTGCTGTGGAGCATCTAATTACAACAAAAAATAATTCCCCTCCCCAATTTATCATTAATTGACCAATTAATTACTCCATTGAATTGATATAATTAAAAACAGTATGTTGTATTAATTTTATTTTAATGAAACCATTATATTACATTTTAATTGCATAAATTGAAACCAAAATATGACAAAACTTATTACAAAAATGGGGAAAAAATTCTTCATATGAGATGGACGTAAAACCCTCGCTCGTTTTCCTTTCTATTTAACTTTTACAATTCTTCTCCCTCGTATTTTTTTATACTATTTTCTGCATTTCTCCATCACATAGAGGATACCTAAATGCCATGAAATAGAATGAACCTCAGGGGAGGTTCTTGCTTGCATCTTGTGGTGCAGCATCTTATTGAACAATCTTATATATAAAATAAACTGAGGAAGGAGGGGCAATGTCAGTACCACAAGGGTGCGTCCCAGCTCTCTCTCTCTCTCTCTCTCTCTCTCTCTCTCTCTCTCTCTCTCTCTCTCTCTCTCTCTCTCTCTCTCTCTCTCTCTCTCTCAATGTTTTCCTTCCCTTTCGCTTCCCCCTATACCCGCACAAAAATAAACGCATTTTTTTAAACAACCTGGTGCTATAATTTGCAATAGAGATTACGAAATTTTTCATTAACAAGGATTTATTTCTATGATGTTTTTATGATCACACAAAATTATGATGTGAAGGGATTTTTTTCATGCAGGAGATCATAATGTTCACTTAATTGTGTTTATAAAAGTAACATTCCATTTTCTCCAAACATACAGGTTGTCAATATTGGGTCATAATATTGTAATAATCTATCAGCTATCATTAAGGAAGATTCGATTAGTGATAAATGTCAAATCGAATAAGTTTTTATATCAAATGTATAATACTCAACTCGAAATGAAATTTCTATTTAGTATTTTCTAAGTAAATCAATTTGTGCAAAGGGTATTTTCACATAATTGATAAAAGATTTTTCAGAAGAAAAATTTGAAGAGAGATATACGGTTATTCAATTTTCTCAGTACCAGAACATTACACAAATGAGCATTAAGGTTTATGCTAACTAGCATTATTTTCTTGCTGAACAAGTTGTCTAACCTAAAGGTGGAGTTTCATGGAGCGAGGAAAGCTTGAAAATCGCGTGCCGCAGCCAATCAGTGGCTCGGTATTTCCTCTCCTTGCGAGGAGCAATTTTATCGCCAACATGGCCGCCATACGAGATTGAAGCAAGTGCGCCTTCCTCGCCCCGCTTGTCATCGTTCTTAGAAAAGCACCTTAAAGGGATACAGGTCTTGAATTAAAAATTTAACAGCCACAGAGAGTTGCTTGAGTTGACAATCAACATTTGGATTATTTTTTCCGTGCGCGATGCAGCTGCTTGAGCGGGGGCTGCAAAGTAAGGATGCAGGTCCTTGATGACGTAAAAATGACGTCAAAAAACATGGCAGCTTATATATGATTGTGCGTTGTGACGTCATTTTGACGTCATCAAGGACCTGCATCCTTACTTTGCAGCCCCCGTTCATGTAGCTGCATCGCGCACGTAAAAAAATAATCCAAATGTTGATTGTCAACTCAAGCAACTCTGTGTGACTGTCACATGTTTAATTTGAGGCCTGTATGCCTTTAAGGAGCTTTGATTAGGTTAGATCGTACTTGATCACAATATACACCCGAAGGGTCTGGAAATTTTAACGTACATCACTGTAAATGTCAATGATTATCTTTGGTGGAAAAAAATATTGTAAATTTTAGGACTAAAACTTGTATTTTCAAAAACTGATTTTTTTTAATAGATCACTACCCCAATCCCTCCCAATTTTATTGTCACGTGAAAGGAACTGCATGCTATATATGCTTATTTAACTTATTTCCCTCTTTTTATTTCTTTTTTGTTCCATAAATACCTATAATGTATATTCAAGCACATTTGGATCACAGGGAAAAAATTTCTCTCATTGACTCGAAAATAAACCTTTTAAAAAAAATTTAATTTCAATATTTCAATGACAAGATGTATACTAATAAAAAAAGTAAGATATTATTTGGGGTTTTGCTGTACATAGATGTACTGTACACAAACTACCATGATTATGTACACCTTTTTCATATTTTTACCTTCAACATATTAATTTGATATTTACTTGAGAAATATAGATGACACTTTATTGTTTAAGAAAATGTTTAAAAATGTACTAATAGACAAAGAAGTTCTGTTTGAATTTTTAATGAATAAAATGTCTGAGATTGTCTTAAATTTAAATCTATAGTTGTCTATTATTATATGCATTTCTTTTTATTATTATTTAACTTTATGATGAGTTTGGTATTAAGGATTATTGTCACTGGTCTTAGGAAATGGTAAATCACTCCAATTTTTTCAGCATTGCATAGAGAAAAAATAAATAAAAATTCTCATGCAATAAAATACACCTAAATTCAGTGCCATTATTTTTTAAATTGAGATATAAAAAACGCATGTTATCAAATGCAAATTTCAATCTCAGTAATGGTACTGAATAATGGATTCAAATTTTAGCTTAAAAAACAATCATTATTTTAAATAGAATTATGATGAAATAATAATTATAGATTATCATTTACTTTTTGAGATACAAGCCTTCATAAAAACTGCACAATTCGGCAATGCTGCTCGTAGCTTAACTGGATGGGATAACAATGTTGCCAAATCTTCAAAAAACAACTTTACACTTTTCAGCAGAAAAAACAAATGAATTGCGGTCATGAGCAGCCATTTTGACTAGTAATAATAATAATAATAATATTTGTTTATTTGGGATAAATTACATTGTAGGGAATAGGGAAAAAAAATAAATAATAGCAACAACATAATAACCCAAATTGGTGAATATAAAAGGCTAAGGAGCCTATACACATAGAGTGAACATTCACCACACATCAGAAAAACTGCATCGTCAAAAATTGTATATATATATATATATATATATAAAAAATAAATATTTAACACATAAAAATTAATACATAAAACGTACAAGTCAATATCACATGATAGTGATTAGTGACTAGTGAGTCGAAACAGCGTACAACTATTTACCACTCATATTTAAATGTTTTTCAATGTTTGCAAGGATGATGGATGAATAAATATACGAGAAAGTGTTTAAAGTGATTCATTTTATTAAATAAACATATTTTACTGTGCTGATCACTGCTTTCCTAATAGTGCTTGTTCTTGTCACTCATATGTATTGCGTATGAAAAGAAGATGGCGGCGCATAAAAGAAAGATGGTGGAACTTCCGGTGACAATAATCGTTAAATGATTTTTTTTTGTATTTTTTTTTTGTGTGTATGTTATTTTTGTTTATTGAAGTATATGTTGACGTGAACCATGTTGTCTTGTACAACCAGTTGTTTGTAATAAAAAATAAAATATAATGTCTCATCTTTCCTATATCTATGTTATCAACAGCAATTTAAATTTCATTTTTTTTCTCTGCTCGGGCTCAAAGCTCATGGAGGCCAAAATTTATCCAATTTGTGACTTTCTTATTATAAACTGCATTATATTTAATAATGATGAATATGAAGATAAAAAAATAATGGCCGAATAAAAATGGTTTCATAACCTCAAGGTTATGAATAATTTGAGTGAATATTTGATTAATTTTCTCATATAGACAATACTAAAATTATCGAGTGATTTATTTTATAAAATTCCTAACCTTAGAAGTTATGTCTTTATAATTTTACAACCATGATATTTACACAACTTTAATATTAATATTATATGTTATTTTCATAAACAAAGCATGTTATTTGTTCTAACAACACTGCATTGCCTTATAAATACAATGCAAAATAACATACTTAAAAAAAATACATGAAATTCTTTGTTAAAGTGTAAAAATATAAACATTTGTTTGCATGCTACGTAATGTGAGGCTTTTGTGAACGCTATTGTGGTCAAAGCGGTCATGGCATAGTGTAAAACCACTAATTCATAATTCACAACTCTCTACCTTTAATGAAAACTACTAGTCCATTTAACCTCCTTTACTTCCCCATATTACCTACAATGCTAGCTTTCCTGTGGCCACAAAATACTCGGTGAAATTTCTAAATGTTGCCACAGGCCTCAACTAAAACTTATGATGATATACAAACAGTAAAAAATATTGAAATTTATTATACAATATTGAAGAGATGATTTTGGGGATATACAAAATGTATACCTTGAATTAAAAATGTGAGGTGGGAATAAAAATATTTTTAATGCTATGAGTTAAGTAGGCAGATTATTAATAAACATGATTTAAAAGCCATTTGATTATTGAGAGAATTATTATAGTTTTATCGATTTAAAAATATTGGAAATGTATAGAGGGACGTCACTTCGGGTCGTGGGTTCAAACTCAAATTCGGCAAAACTTTTAAGCAATAATTCCTGGTCTCTAAAAAATCGGAAAAATTCAAGGTTTACAATAATTATAATTGATGTCCTCTATTTATTTCTGAAAAAAAAAAAAAAAAATCATAAAGGTTGTCCATCAGTACTTTTTATTTCAATTGTCATTGTTATTTGTTTCTTCCTATATGAAATTAGGTTGAAATTAGATTTTTACATTATTTTATCATATAATTATAACTAAACAAAAATTAATATTTTTCTTAATTCTGCTTTTGAAGGTCCTGTGCTCTGATTTTTTGTTCTACATCAGAGATAAAAGTGTAATATAAATTAAAATTGAACTAATTAAGTAAAAATTACAAAGTCATTGTGAAAATTTTCTTAACTCAAAATTTTCAATATGATAAATTAAAATTTCATTAACCTTGTTTTGTTTTGTATACAAATTAATTAACGTTATAAAATTCCTTAAATCAGGTTTAATTTTCATTTTTATTTTTTTTATAAATAAATTCTCTTTCTTTTTTTTCCTTCCAATAAAATTATTTAATTTCCTACGTTTATAAGTATATTTTTTTCTTATTTTTATCAATTCTTTGAATCAAATTTGTTATTTTTTTGTCACATGTCAAAAAATTACTCAAGAAAAAAAGGTGACGATATAGAAAACAAGTCTATGGGAAAATGTAACACTTGTGGCCACTATATTGAAGTCTATATATATTTCCTACCTCTTACTTCTTTCAATCGAACCATGTTCTTTCTACTGTCTAACACTATACCAGTTCCTTCTTTACTTGGAACAATTTTTGTTTTCCCTTTTTTTTTGTTTTTTTTTTTTTTCAATCTTAGTTGTTTGGTGGTAGACAGGTTGAAACTCGCACGGTTGCGCAACATATCTACAAGGCGCTAAAACCTTTGCTACCCCCACTTCTCTCACAACTTGCTTGGGCTTTGCTCCATTGAGGTGTGAATGATTAATGAGACGACGTCCTCACGGGGAGCAGCTGGAACCTCACTGAAGAAATCTAGATCCCCCCCCCCCCCTTAACTACCATACCACTACTACGTCGCACGTCGCATGAACGCAAGCTAGTGGCACCAGATGCACCATTACACGAGACGCACAAATTATTAAAATTTTTCACAGGATATTATTATATATTTTTAAATTAAACTACATTTTTTTAATCATCTTTTATAGATATTTAATATATTTTTTTCCACATTTGGTTATTTAAAATGGGAAGTATTATTAATTATTAAATTTATTGTTTCAGTGTTTTTGAATATATATATATATATATATATATATATATATATATATATATATATATATATATATATATATATATATATATATATATATATACATATATATATATATATATATATATTTAAACTTCTACCGTGTTTACCCGCCAAGACGAGAAAAGAAAACTTGTCAGAAAATTTAAAAGTCTTCCGAGGTGGGACTCGAACCCACATCTCTCTGTGCAATCGCGGCAGGCGAGCGCCTTATCCCGTTAGACCACTCGGTCGACCTTCAAATCTCTGACAAATTCTCTTTACTTATACTGCGCCAGCCGTGAAGTTGGCGCCAAGAGGCCAGAACGCTAGCCGCGAAACTTTTAAACTCAAATGAGTAGCCTCCAAATTTTAACACCCACGTATATATATATATACATATAAAATATATATACACATAATATATATATATATAGTCAGTGTCATAAGTTATGAATAACAGATTAAAGAGAGAAAGGGAGGTTTCGCTTAAATAGGAATATTGATAAAAGTTTGTCAAAGTGTAAAAAACAAAAACAAAAAAAAAGTACTGAGAAGTTGTGGTTTAGCCATGATGCAACCAGTTGATCACTTTTAATGATTTCACCTTTCATGTTTTGAATATAAGTTGTTCAATATAATATAAGCTAAAACCTTTTCATGAAAAGTATGCAATCAAATATGAATATATGAATAAAGAAACTTAAGGTTTTTCTAGTTTCTCCATAAATACGATTCATGGTTCGATTCTGCTTTTACGAACGGATTTAATAATGCTAATTTTTCATAGATACCTATATATTATTTATTCCATGATATATTAATGAAAATTTAATTTGGTTCAAAAAAGTGCTTCAAACCTCAAATTATTTACAATTTAATGACAATTTTGAGGTGAAATTAGTTTTATTATTTATTCGTCCACCAATGAAAAACTTCATTCGGTCATCAAATGTCTCTTTTTTTTACTTTTGTGCTCTTGGAATATATAGTTTGAGGCCCTATACTAACTTCTTGTTTGTAGAATATAAATATAATGATTAAGAAATTAACTGAACTTTCATGTTAAGTTTAAAAAAAAATAAGAAAAAATAAAACATAATAAATTTTCAAAATAATAATAAAAAAAAAATCAAAAATAAATATTATTTACAGTTCTGTCATGTATATTTATATATTGTTTTATATTAATTTAGTTTAATGTTTAAAATATATACTAGTAAAGTTAAAATCGTTTATTTTGATTGAATTTAAATACATTTTCACCGTTTATATAAATTTCAATTAAATGCTATTACCAAGTCGATTGCAAGCTCACTCGATCTACTTTTCAATTTGCAACTTTTGACTGTGTTAACTCCAACTGTGAGTTCATGTTACCGTAGTTTTCAATACATTTAAACCACACAAAGACATTGCTACCAGTCTGTATCCTATGCATTTAAAGGTGCTTATTTAAATTTTCTTTGGCCTGAATGTGAAGAGGAATGATAATTTTTACTTAAAAATCAATATACTTCTTTTTTTTAAATCATGAATTATTCATTAAAAAAAAGGTATGCATATATATAGGAAGTTTTTTTTCTTTTTTTTTTTGTAAATAGAAAATATTTAACAGTTCAATATGTTAATTTTTGTTCTTATTTTAAATTCATATATTTTGATAAATTTGTGGGAATGAGCCAATGAATTTTAAAGTACTTTTCAACCAGAATGTAAGTTTAGTTTTATTGGACTATTTTTTAGAAGAAAATAGGAACATAAATATAATTTGCACTTGAGATAATTTTTGTGGGTGGATGTTTTAACAAAATTATTCTCAATATAATTATATCTTTTCATCAATTTCGTTTTACCTTAATACAATTTTCATTTTTGTCAGTGAACAGAAATACGTAAAATAATTTCAGAACAATTAATACTTTACGCCTGTTTTATTTTTAATTGCCACGAAATCTAACCTGTCCCGAAATTCAAAATTTGCGAAACTGTATCTTGGAACTACGGCTCTAATAACAAATCAAGTTTTAGTAAATTAATTTTAATATTTCTGTGCTGCAGCTCCTTTGCCTAAATTATTAGTGTGTTACCTTAGAATACTCGAGACAAGAGACACATCACAAAAGTTGTCTGATGTTTATATTTGATTATCGTCAGTGTACAGTCGTCGCCTTGGAAAATTTCCCTTTGCGGACTTGTTAACCAATATGCGCCGTAAGAATAATACAAAGCATGGTATGATTAACAAGGCTGCAAATGGGAAATTTTCCAGTGCGACGAGTGTACGTCACAGTAGTGCTTACACAAATGATTCATTCCAGTTTAATATTCTGAAATTATTAATATGGTTTAAAGGAGAAGAACGGCTTCAGCTTTTATATTTTTAATATCTTATAAATAACATCAAACTCACTTGTGAACCAAAAAAATAGTCACCACCCTCCGCCTTTCACCAGTTCAGCAGTTGAAATTCAAAAAGCGCGCCAAAGAAAATTAGGGCTTATGACGTCAAGATCAACGATTGGTTGCGCTTAACCTATCATGGCATTTGACGTCATAAGCCCCAATTTTCTTTAGCGTGCTTTTTGAATGTCAACCAACTGCCGAACTGGTGGAAGGTGGAGGGTGGTGATTATTTTTTTGGTGCACAAGTAAGTTTGACATTATTTATTTATAAAACATTAAAAATATAAAAGCTGAAGTGGTTCCCCTCCTTAAATACAAGGAATATAGAGGGCGAGGTGTGCTGCTTTCGGTTTAAGAGAAACAAAATTATCATCCGTTTCAAATTTATTGATCGTCAATGTACGTCACATAGCAGCCACAACACAATTATGATTATTTTCATCGTAATATTCTGAAAGTATTATGGTTTATTGTAAGGAAAGTTGACAGGAAAGTTGCCGTCCCCTGCAGGTGAGATGTTTTTAACCAAACCTGCAAGCTGGTCATGACAGCGCAAAAACCGTAGGCGTCATACAAATCAAGAGAGGAAATTTTAAATATTCTCTAATTAATAATATATGATCAAATATCAGAGAAAAATGTAACATAGTGGTAAAAAAATGATAATGTGTTTATTTTATTCAATTGTATCAATCCATACCAATTATTTCAGCTTGAAAGAACATAAAACAATTATTTAATTTCGTATCTAAAATTAAATGTACTTTGTAATTAACCTATAAAAAGTATAAAATTTTTGTTAAATTAAAAAAAAAATCTTTTTAACTAACTTTAATCATGGCTGGAAAGCCTGGAAAGCGTGGAAAGTCAAATTGATACAAGAGTAAGCGATCATAATATTATTATTATAAAATATATATAAATTGTACTATTATGGTAATAGAATAAGCATAATTGTATCAATATTTCAATTTTTGTTCTAAAAATATACATTTTGTGTAAATTAAGCTATTATTAATAAATATACTACATTATTTTTATTAATTTATTAAATAGATATTATATATAAATTATTTATTGAACACAAAGACAGTGTACAGTGTATAGTTTATAGTAAAACAATACCCTAAATACTTATAGCTTTATTAAATATTTTTATTTTTTTCCATAAAATAACACATTATTTTGATTTAGTATATTATACATTTTCAGCTGACATACCAACAAAAAGCAAATAATATGAGTGGAGAATTTATCTAGCTATATTATTTATTGTAAGTAAGAATTTCGTTCTTATCATATTTTTAAAATATTAGCATCTATTACTTTCTAAATAGTAATTTTACTTTATAAACATTTACTTTAAATTACAATAATTTTGAATATGTATCATAATGAAAGATAACAAGAATATATTATGTTAAGCTCATTACAGTATGTTAACTAAATGTATTAAAATACAGCCTGAAGCAGTAAGAAAGCTCTTGTGTGGACATGAGGAGAGAAGCTGTTCTAACAAGATTACGCGGCATGCGAAGATTGCAAGTCTTGGGCCAGGTAATTCATAGAGACTACACACAGGTAGCTAGATTATACAGTCAAATTAATTTGACATTCACACCGGAAGTAGCCGGAAGTGATAGTTTTCTAGCCTTCCTGTTCACATTTAAAAATTGTCATTTTGACAAGGAAACTTGTTTAAAAAAATCTCAAAATTCGGACATGAACAAGAAGGTCAAATAGTACTCACTTCCGGCTACTTCCGGTGGGATTGTCAAAGTAATTTGGCTGTAGCGTGAGCTTGATCAAGAAAAACATGATTTATTGTCTTTTATACTGTAGAAAAAAATTAATATCCATCATGTTATTAATACTAAATGTTGTTTTTTCAGAATAAATTTTAAATTTTTGAAAATAGGTTTATTTCAATACATAAAATGTAATTCGTAATTGACTATAAAAAACTAACGTTTATAATATTGCAAAAGGGAGGTATTCGTTAAACAAATTAATGGCAATTATAGATTTTAGCATGTAAATATTTAGCAATAAATTTGATATCAATTTCCATTAATAAAGAGATATTACGTTATCTAAAATTTTTAATTTTGAAAAAAAAATTTAAGCTAAAAAAATTATACGTTAAGACTTTTTGTAAAAAACCCTTATAGATATTAAAAACCTAACCATGTATGCAGAATCAATTTAATCCAAATTTTAAATTAAGTTTTTTTTTTTTGTGTAAAAGGAAGGAGAGTAAATGTCCATTCAAAAAAGACTTAAAATTTCCTCATGGACTTATTTATGAACTTTCCTAACATATAAATGATATAAATTTTCGAGTATATATTATATATTATGTTTACCAAAAAGTCCAAAAATATGATAAATAAAAATATGTTGTTGAAGTTTCCTGTTAAAAAGCTTTGTTATTCTTAAGAAATAGAATTTATATTTTTTTAAAAGAAGAAAAATAAACACGCAGTAAGAATATTAAATTGCATGTTAAATTATTTTTCATAGTGACGTGTAATATTTCTAGAAATTTTGTTGATATGGTAAAATTAAGTGAGTAAAATTTCATCATCATACACATATAATTTAAAGTCTACGTTATTATAATATGTTTATGCTTTTATATCCTGCGTATGTACTGTATACGTAAATATATATTTTGTTGTATAATAATAAAAGATGCTAAACATTTACACGGTGTGGAGTTGAATGAAACACGTTCATTTTATAATATTTTCTGTTGGATGAGAATTTTAATAAGCTTGGAAACAAAATAAAATGTTCAACTAATGATCTCTCTCTCTCTCTCTCTCTCTCTCTCTCTCTCTCTCTCTCTCTCGCTCTCTCTCTCTCGCTCTCTCTCTGTTATTCCCCATGGAATCCACCATTGTATAATTAGCATTGGAGTTGAGTTGTACCTCATCATGTTAATGTCTTGGTGAAAAATGTGCATAAAAAGAAAGTTAGAAAATTTAACTTTTTATAAATAATATCATCATGTATACTGTATATAATAACCGTGTTCATTTATATAATAGAATTTTCTGAAATAATTGCCATGTAGGTCAGAAAAAAATTTATAAACTTTTTTTTTTTGTGAAATTAAAGATTAAATAATTGACATGCATCACCATTTGATTTTGAAAGTATACATTAGTTGAAAGGAAATATTAACAGGAAAGAAGACCACAGGTGGGACGGTTTTGTACGCCAAGTGTTACAAATCTTTGATCTAAGGGCATTGGGTGTAGCACCGGTAGTTGGCAACACTGACGTATCTTCACCATGTTAATTTTTTATCATTGCTCCTCGGAGTAATTTTTATGCTAGAGCTAAGCTGATTGCTGTAGTATCAAAATAATTAGTAGCCCAAGTGCACAATTTGGCTAAATAAAGCCTGATTTAAAGAAAAGTATTTTTTAGTAATTTTTTAAATTTACATGCATTTTTCTAAAATATAAAAAAAATACTTTTCTTTAAATCAGGCTTTATTTAGCCAAATTGTGCACTTGGGCTACTAATTATCTTGATACTACAGCAATCAGCTTAGCTCTAGCATAAAAATTAATCCGAGGAGCAATGATCAAAAATTAACATGGTGAAGATACGTCAGTGTTGCCAACTACCGGTGCTACACCCAATGCCCTTACGTCTCTGCATGTAACGAAGTACAATATTACAAATTCCTTCAATATTGTTTATATATTGGGCGTGATTCATGAAGTAGTTAGCCAGGTTTCTAACCATGTTTAGCTTAACCACGTTTAACTATACCTGTTTTACGTGTTAAACCACCTAGTTAAACGTGGTTAAGCTAAACGTGGCTAGAAACCTGGGGGGTCTTCAAATAACACCACTTAACCTAAACTTAACCTAAGACTGTCTTAGCGCAACAATAAAGAATACGCTAAGACTGTCTTAATTTTAGGATTGTTGTAATTTGTGTTATTTGAAGGCCCCCCTGACTAACTACTTCATGAATCGCACCCATTATATCTTTTTTAATATAATTATATAATATATTGAACGAAAATGTTGTATAAACGGTACCTCTGTTTAAATTATAATATACACGCAGTCTCACGGTGGACTGATGAAACTCTAATGTTTACACTTAGGTAGATCTCTTGCACAATT